>OV121138.1:42324952-42924952 GCA_921294245.1 Brassicogethes aeneus
GGATAACATGGTATCCCATGGTTAACCATGGTATAAGTGAAAAAGCAGTCATTTTTGACTAAATTATTTTTAGAGAGTAAATAAACAAATTGTTCAACAATAAATAAAACACTCCATAGACTAGGGAAAAAAGTGTTAAGCAAAGCAAAACTTCAAGGTTATATTTTTGCGCAAGAAAGCTTATATATGTTTGTATTTTGAGTTCCTGAATTCATATCCGACGTGAAAAATGTTCAACAGCACTTCAGAATCTTATCTGTCATCAGAATTTTTTCCAGAAATTTTCCCTCTATCTTTACACTTTTTTCGTAGGCTAGGGCAATTGTAAGGAGCTGAATAAAAATTTTGATGACAGAAATGAACACGGCAACTCAGAAGACAGAAAGATGTCAGCTTTCCCGTACAAAAAAGGCCTGCATGAAACTTCAGAAACGTCAGATATGAATTCAGAAACTCAAAATACGAAATATATATACCTAAGCATTCTTGCGCAAAAATAGAACCTTTCAGAAATCGAGAGTTTTGCTCAGCTTAACAATTTTTCCCCTAGGCTAGTGGACTTCTGAGGTACTCTAGGGAAATTCTACAGTAAGATTCAAACTCGAGTTACGTGAAAACATTTTTACAGATACTGAAATTTCTAAGATTTCAGCGGCTCAAAATCCATGGGGGTAGAATCCTCACATGTAAAGTTCATTCCACTTTTTTGTTTTTGTGGACCTGTGTAATAAATGAACTAGACAATCAAAGAGAAGAGGATGATGCACTAGCTACAACTGGATGAAAATTTATTACATTTTCAACAAGATGGGGTACCACCTCATAATGTGGTAGCTGTGAGGGCTTGGAAAAGAATTATCCAGAACAGTTAGTTGGTAGAAGAGGACCAATGGAATGACCTTCCTCAACATTTCAAAATGTTTGAATGTAATTTGAGAAAAGACTTTACAAAATAATGAAAGTCATTTTAATAAATATATATTTTGAATTACATACTACTGAAACAGAAAATATGTTCTTATAATATTCGTGAAACGCTCTTCTAATGTTGATTCGGCGAAACCTCAAAGTATACAAACACAATTTATTCATCTCAAGGCATCATTTATTTGTCGCCAGACATTGATTCAAAACAATTAGTCGACATCCAAAGGAAACAAACAACAAACTCTTCAACTGTTCTTATTTCCCGTCGTCTCGGCCTACTACGTGTACGAAAAACAACACATGCAGCAGGCCTCGTCAGAGGACGTCGTCTTCTCCTGTGCGCAGTAGGCGGCTACCGCGGTTTTCAAAACGCTCGACGTCAGTTGCGCGCCTGAAAGCGTCGCGTCACAATCACTGAAAAACAAAACGCTATCGGGAAGCCGCTAGTCACGCGAGTGGCGCGTTGAAAATGAACTGAAGAGCGGAATTGTTAAGTTTGCCGGGTTGTTTTTGTAGTTGGCTTTGGTTAAGTTTTGTGGATTTTATTTAACTTTTTATTGATAATTATGGCTTCGACTAGTGATAACACAAATCGGGATGGAAGGTAAAAAGTTGTAAAAAATAGATTAATTAGTAAATGATTTTTTTTAATAAAAACTAAAAAATAAAATCTAAAATTAACAACAAATTTAAATAACTAAAAAACAAATTAAAAAAAAAAATCATCCCCTAATTGATTTTAAAGCCTTTAAACTCAAAACAAGCAAAAAAACAATTAAAGTATATCCACAGTCATTAGTTCTTGTCAGCGGTAAAAAAAAAGAAAAATGGTTTCGTACGTACCTACTTTAATTTTAAACGTTTAAAACTTTTAAGCGCGGTTTATATTGTCAAATACTTGCCTATGAGTTTAACTAGCTTATTAAACACTTATTAGGCTACTACCTCAAGTTTTTAAAACTTTGTTACGGGCTTTGCAAAGTGATTTGCTACTTTAGTTTCACACCGGGATATTTGTAATTAAGCTTTTGGTATGGTAATTAGTTTGGATTTTTATTAATTATAAATTTTTAGTTGCAACTTAGTTTTAATTAAGTTTGTCTTTGGTAATTGATATAAATTTTAAGTCTTGGCCTTACTACTTCTAGTAAACTTTATTAAAAATATTAATATGAATTTTTAAATTTTCGAATTCTTAAATTTATACAGTTTTTGTAAATTTTTAATTTTGAGCTGTTTTTAATCTTTTTTCTAATTTTTTGAAACTTTGACACATTCTTTGGATATTTTTTTGTCTTTATTTAAGTTTTAAAATGCATTGGCCGTTCTATCATATTTCTTGTTTTGTTTATACAAGGTGTCTCTGAAATGCCTGTACCAAATAATACCAAATATACAGGCTTGTATAAAATTAAAAAAATAAAGGGTTTTTCAGAGTAGAAGTTTAATAAGAATATAAATTTTTAAATTCTTGAATTTTTAAATTTTCGAATTCTTAAATTTTTAAATTTTCAATTTCTTAATTTTTTGAATTTTTGGATTTTTAAATTTTTACACTTTCAAATAATTCTTTTAAATTCTTGAATTTTTAAATTCTTAATTTTTAAATTTTAAAATGTTGAACTTTTGTAAATTTTGAAACCTTGAAGTTTTAAATTTTTAAATTTTGAGCTATTTTTGATCTTCTTTCTATTTTTTTTGTATAAAATTAAAAAAAAATAAAGGGTGTTCCAGAATAGAAATTTAATAAGAATATAAATTTTTAAATTATTTTACATTCTAGTCTTATAAAAGTAAAACTTGAAACTTTTTAATTTTGAAACCCTGAAATTCTAAATTTTTAAATTTTGAGCTTTTTTGTTTTTTTCTATTTTTTTTGTAAGTTTGACACATTCTTTCGATTTTTTATTTCTTGTTTTGTTTATACAAGGTGTCCCTAAAATGCCTTTACCAAATGATACCGAGATTTCCTGGACCAAAATAATGCGATATAACAAAATTTACTTCTATGTAGTATTATTTTGTTTAATAAGAATATAAATTTTTAAATTCGTGAATTTTTAAATTTTCAAATTTTTTGAATTTTTACACTTCTTCAAATTCTTTTAAATTCTTGAATGTTTAAATTCTTGAATGTTTAAATTCTTAATTTTTAAATTTTGAAATGTTGAACTTTTGTAGATTTTGAAACATTGAAGTTTTAAATTTTTAAATTTTGAGCTATCTTTGATCTTTTTTCTATTTTTTTTTGTATAAAATTAAAAAAAATAAAGGGTGTTCCAGAATAGAAGTTTAATAAGAATATAAATTTTTAAATTCTTTTAAATTCTAGTCTTATAAAAGTAAAACTTGAAACTTTAAAACTTGAAATATTAATATGAATTTTTAAACTTTTGAATTCTTAAATTTTCAAATTTTTTATTTTTTAAATTTTTGAACTTTTAAATTTTAAAACCTCTAAATTTTTAAATTTTGAGCTGTTTTCCGTCTTTTTTTATTTTTTAAAAATTTAAAAATCCAATTCTAAATTTTTGGATTTTTAAAATTTTGTATTTGGAAATTTTGTAATTTTTAAAATTCCACATATCCCTGAGACCAAAATAATGCTATATAACAAAATTTACTTCTGTAGCATTATTTTGTACATTAAATTCAAGTACCTTGTATAAAATTAAATAAAAATAAATTCTATTTTTAATTTTCATATACCCAACAATAAAACAGTTCTATTGTTGCTTTTATATTATACATGTTTAATAACATATAACATAAATTGGGGACATGCATATTCCATTCAAATAAATTTTTTAGCATAATAGAGATTGTTTTGATAAAATTTATATTTTAAAAGCGACTTTTATAAATAGCTTTATTTAATTAACCATTAATTTTAATATTTAATCAGCTTGCATGTGTGCTGTAATTAATAACATTTACATATACATTTGGATCTTTTTTGTACTGATAATTGGAATGGTACATTTACTACGTTATTTATTTTTGTAAAACGTAGAATTTTTTTGGATTATTTGCTTCCAACAAATGCCTTAGTTTCTAAATGTCAGATACATTGGATCATGTGACACAGGATGGGAATTACTTAAAACCAGACATGACATGTGACACTCAAAATGTTTTCAACTTTAAATTCGTATTTATAAAAGCTTTTTAGAATAAAACGTTACAAAATGTTACTGTATCAACTTTTTGACATTTATTGATAATGCTTTTCTGCCATTAAAACAAAACAAACTAATGAATATCTAAAATAAATCGAAACCAAAATAATTTTCAGAAAGCAGGGATTTGCGATTCTTTAGTGTATCAAAAAGTCCATATTAATGTGTGGCAAAATCCAGCTATCGATCATAAGCGTGCATGAATTATTAATACGATATCATTGTTTCCGTGTATGTATGCGAGCCTTACACGCCAAAGGCAAGTATAATATGCCAAAATTAACTGTAAGGTAAGCTTATCAAGCATCCATATCCATATATAATTTAGAGCCATACACTCATGCATAACAATAAACCAACACCACAAATAATAAAACAAGGCATCGACATAAGCTGGCAGATATTTGTTGGGTAGATGCGCTCTCTCTCTCTAGACGTTTTTGCGGATTCAAGATAGAAGATACGCTCCACAGAAGCCATTGTCTGAGCGTTTAGCTATTATGTTGCTATTTAATAAAGGCATTTCGCTAATAGACCAATTAGATAACCTTAAATGTTTTCTGCATACAGTTGTTCCGTTAGTAACAAAAAGTGGAAACTTACGTTAAATGCATCATAAGTTACACTTAGTTTGAACTATAGTTCGTTTAATTTTCTATATATTTTTATTTTTGATTTTTTATATTGTTAAAAGAAAAAGATACTTCTAAAATTAGACATTCTGTAAACCCGAACAATTTTTCTTTATTGTTAAAATGCACTTTTTCTATTTTTGATTTTGGTTATTGTAAAAAGAAAAAAGACAAAACTCCATTAGGAGATTCATTATCTTCATCGACTGGTGTAACATTCTGTGAACCCGAAAAGTTTTGCTATATTGGTAAAATAAACTTTTTTCTATTTTTGATTTTGTTTCTCTAAAAAGAAAATAGAGCTTTTAAAATGAACAAAACTCCATTAGGAGATTCATTATCTTCATCGACTGTGAACCCGAAAAAGTTTGCTATTTCCTTTATTCCTTATGTCAAAAGGTATTCAGTATTTTAATATATAACATTAATTACATAACACCCTGTATTGTTAAAATGCACTATTTCTGATTTTGTATATTGTAAAAAGAAAAAGATGCTTCTAAAATAGGTAAAACTCCATTAGGAGATTTATCATCTTCATCGACTAGTCTAACATTCTGTGAACCCAACAAATTTTGCAAAATTGTTAAAATGCACTTTTTTTCTATTTTTGATTTTGGATATTGTATAACGTAAGGAAAAGAGGCTTTTAAAATACACAAAACTCCATTAGGAGATTCATTATCTTCATTGACTGGTCTAACATTCTGTGAACCCGACAAATTTTGCTTTATTGTTAAAATGCACTTTTTCTGTTTTTAATTTTGTGTATTGTAAAAAGGAAAAAAGCTTCTATAATAGACAAAACTCTATTAGGAGATTCATTATCTTCATCGACTGGTGTAACATTCTGTAAACCCGAAATTTTTTTCTTTATTGTTAAAATGCACTTTTTCTATTTTTGATTTTGGATATTATAAAAAAGAAAGGAGATTCATTATCTTCATCGACTGGTGTAACATTCTGTGAACCCGAAAAGTTTTGCTATATTGGTTTATTCTCTAAAAAGAAAATAGATCTTCTAAAATTAACAAAACTGCATTAGGAGATTCATTATCTTCATCGACTGTGAACCGAAATTTTTTTCCTATATTGTTAAAATGTACTTGTTCTATTTCTGATTTTGTATATTGTAAAAAGGAAAAAAGCTCCTAAAATTAACAAAACTCTATTAGGAGATTCATTATCTTCATTGACTGGTCTAACATTCTGTGAACCCGACAAATTTTGCTTTATTGTTAAAATGCACTTTTTCTATTTTTAATTTTGTGTATTGTAAAAAAGAAAAAAAGCTTCTATAATAGACAAAACTCTATTAGGAGATTCATTATCTTCATCCACTGTTGTAACATTATGTAAACCACAAAATTTTCATTTTTTTCCTTTATCTAAAATATTGGGTTGTTTTTATTTTAAAGATTGGTAGCAAAATTTTTGATTTGGTATATTGTAAAAAGGAAAAAAGCCTCTAAAATTAACAAAACTCTATTAGGAGATTCATTATCTTTATGAACTTGTGTACATTCTGTAAACCGTATAATTTTCATTTTTTCCTTTATCTAAAAAGTTGGGTTGTTTTTATTTTAAAGATTGGTAGCAAAATTTTTGATTCAATAAATTTAATATATTTTGGAAAAAACTACTTGTCTAAAAAGTTTCACAAATAGTTAAATGTAAAATCCAATTTATATCACTTATTTCCTCTCATTAACCTTAAATACATAATTAACTTTAATTAAATTATTTCCCACAAATAAATTTGTTACAGTACTTTAAAAACAACCATTAGTTATTCTTAAAAATGTTCTACAATCTACTTATACGGTTTATCAACTTTGAGCTGATAAATCAAAATAATTAGTAGCCTTTGGATACACGTAACAAGTCAAACACACATTTATCTTAGTGTCCACGTCGACCACCAAAATAAAAACCCAACAAATGAGGCATATCTATTTTAACTGTCTTCTGAAAATGTTTAATAATAATAATAACTTTTGATTAATAAAAGCCATTTGTAACAATTAAGAAAATATTAATTTTGTGTTGGATCGTTTTTTTAATTACTAATTCGGGAGATAAGCCGCGCATAAGGAGGCCTTTGTGAACGTTTCGGGTTTGTCAGCAACTGTAAGTCATTTAAATTAACGATTTGATATTATCTTATTTAAGTTATCTTATTTCCCGTCTTGTCTGTTTCTATTTATATATATCTTTGTTTTTGTTTTCTTACGTACATGAACACCGTATTTTTTAAGATAATATTTGTTTAGTTAACTATTTATTCAGTCACAAAATAATTTTGATAAAAAAATATTTATAATTTAACAGATATATAAGATTGAGGCTTATAAAGTTTAAGATTGTGTGAAATAATGTTTTATCTCTACATTTCCCTTAGAGTATCAACAATTTAATTAAAATTTTGTTTAGGTTGTTGAACGGGGAAACAATTTTTCGAAAAAGTTTTACCTACCCAGGTAAATTAAAAGAGTACACAAAAGGTGGCGTCTTTTGTATGCATTTAATTAAAAGTTAACATAAACTTTGCCTTCCTTTTAAATTTTTACATTTACGAGTAAATTCAATTATTAAAAAAGGGAATCGGTTTCTAAATCTAATCTCGTCTCGAATTTCCCATAAATCAAATTATTGTTTTCTCAGGAAAATAAACTTTCAATTACAGAACAATTTAGACAGTATTAAATATATCTACGAATGCATTTAGGTTCCAATAGCTTTTAATTAAAATTTATTACCATCCTCACCCTAATACTATTTACACACTCTCGCACCAGCTTGTCAATAATAAACCATATTAGCGCGTTTATATGTGTGGTTATTTTTAAATATAGAATAACCCGATGATGGCTCGAATTGTACGAGTTACAGAAATGTTAATGCGTGGAATAAGTCAGGTTTGACTTAAATATGCTACTAAAAAAGTTAACATGGTTTTTAGAGACCACCAAGTACTATAAATAAGTCAAAAAATGTGTTATATTCCGAATATTCCAAACATACTACATTAATATATTAAGGTAGTAAAAAAATACTAAGCGTTTAATAAAAATAATAATAATAATAATAATTTTTTATTTTAATGCGAAAAAACTGTTATAATTAAAAAAATATACACTGTTTCTTGAAATTTGCACATCTAGTGTGCTGTGATGCCTTGTTCTGATTGGTTTCTTTCATTCTAAAGAGATAATTTTTTATAGAAACTAAAACACATTTTAACCAATTTTAGTATCTCACGATGGTGTTACCTCATGATATTTAATAAAACTAAATGAGTTTGACCTACACTTTTATTGCGTTTTGATCTTTCATAATTAAGTAGATATTACATTTGAGGTTCCAGATTTTTAACCGCAATTAATTATTTTTTACAATTTTTTAAAAGTCTAAAACCTATCCTCCGTGACTGTTACTCTTTCTAGGTAGTAAAAGCATACTAAAAATATGTAGGTGTTCAAAAAATTGATTCTATCCTCCGTGAATTTGTTTTTGCTTTAAATTTTATGCAACGGATGGCGCTTTAATCATTTTAAATAAGCAAAAACCTCTGTTTACGACATAATAGATGCATGTGATTCCTGAAGATAGATATAGATTTTTTTTATAAATATTTGTTTTTGTCCGATCGCAGAACATAAGCTTGCGCAAAGCACCCCGCGACGTGGCGATAAAGCAAGGTTCTTTTGTCAGCTGGGTGCTTTGCGCAAGCTTATGTTCTGCGATCTGCGACCTGCGACAATTGTAGACCCGGCTTTAAGCGTTCTCCAAATATTTCGTATTAGTATTTAAATATAGGCCATTTAACGGAAACACAGAGAATTGAAGTTTTAATTCTCATAGGATGTTGATATAAAACCAGTACACAAAAAGAAATTTATGTAATGCAAAGTATCTATTAAAAGCATTTTCAAAATAATTTTCATAAATAAAAAAAATATTTTTTTTAAATAATACCTACCTAAAACCATGATTCCAAAGTATACATTTGCATACAGAGCTGGGAGAATCTTGAAAGTGACTTAGATACTTGAAAGTGACTTAGATACTTTTTATATTGGACAGAAAGTATCTTTAACTAGGTTACTTTAGAAAAGTATCTTGTAACTTGTATCTAAAAAAGTATCTAAGTTACTCGGTAAAGTAACTTAGATACTTTTCAGTGTAACTTTCTTAGATAAAATTGGGGGAATTCCAGAATGATTTAAATTTTCATAATTTTTTAAATAGTTTTTATTCATACTTAAAAGTAACTTAGTTACTTAAAAGTATCTTAGTTACTCAGAACTATCTTAGATACTTTCATATAGTATCTTAGATGCTTTCGGATAGTATCTTAGATACTTTTTAAAGTATCTTGTAACTAAAGATACTTTTAACTCAAAGTATCTAGTTACCAGAGGTACTATCGCTAACAAAAAAAACTCATACAGCTATATTGTGGCTGTGTGAATAAAACTTTTCCGTCAATGTCAAGCTGACATCGAGCTTTGTCACATCCATTATGACTTTTTTAACATTTTTAACCAAACAATGCAGACGAACTCTGGCAAGCCATTGAAGCCATTTGGAACGAGATAAAGCAAGACGGCGACTTCCATGCTTTGCCGTTTGCGGGCAGTAATTGACAAAAACAGAGGGATGACGAAATATTTTTTTTTTCAAACTCTAACCTAACTTTGTATTTAATTTTAGACCTTTCAAATGTGACGTATCATGTTAAAAGCCATAATTACTCCAACGAAATGATAGAAAATCAGGAACACTAGATTTTTAAGCTGTATGAGTTTTTTTTGTTAGCGATAGTAACTAAGTTATTTTGTTTAAAGTATCTTAGACAAGTAACTGGATACTTTTCAGAAGTAACTTTCCCAGCTCTGTTTGCATATTGCTGAATTCAGAATTTCATAATCTATTCGAATCTGCAAAAAAGAGGTGATACAATTTAGAAAAATGGCCGATGACGTCATAGCTTGTACAAAAATGTCGGCAAATTAAAAAGTAAAATCGACGTGCTCAAGAAATTTTTTGGGGAAAAAAAACATGAATTTGTTCCATACTTGCCGGTCTCTGTAGATGCTTTTGGTAATGTAGATATATAATATTTTATTCTAAACAGTTATTTGTCCAGTCTAGATCGGAAAAAATCCAATTAATTTCCGATGGGGCGGTCAACAATCTGGCCTATGGAGAGAATCAGATTGTGCAAACACTTGGCGGGTGGTTTTTTACGGTCGCACTCTGTCGGATTAACGGGATCGCAATCAGTTTCGTATCGGGCCATGGTACAGGTATTTTCCATTGCAAGAGCAATATTTTTCGTGTAGAGTAATTTGGATTTTCCGCGTCCCCGGCTACACCGAACGTATTGTATGTATATGGTGGACATGGGCGGCACTGCCCGACCGGCATCGGCATTAGTAATTAGGGAACGCGCTAGTTTATGATCACATTTGTCCTGTTTTATGCGAAGTCCGCATACACATGTTTGCGGCCTTTAATGTTCTATTACGGGTCCATTCTCTGCACGTGAATACCTGAAATTGCTCATACGCGTACAGAGCGGGCTTCGGCTGACAAACATGGCACCCAAACATTTTTTTTGCTTAAGCATTATAGGTCCAGATTTACAAATTCAAATTTGTATTCATGGACTACGCTTCTAAACGCTTCTAAAGAGTAAAAGCCTATTAGTAGCAATTTTAAGTGTATACAGTGCGCAATTAGGGCCCAGGGCCACTTCCTGTACAAGTAAATCAAGGTACCTGTCTCCCGATGTCTTACAGAACCAGCAAAGCGCTAATACAGTAGTACAATGCAATACAACAAGCACTCTATCCCTAAATCGGGCGTATGGCCCCGCCGGGCGACAAAACCAAACAGGTAATGCTGTGCAATTTCAGGATACGTATGAGAACTGAAAGTTAGTTAACAAATCAACTCTAGGAGATCTATATTATATCTATTGACTATTATACTAATACTCATATTCATGGACGAGTTCTCCCACATGCAGTACGCTTCTAAAGAGTAAAAAAGTAATAAAAGCCTATTAGTAACAATACATAGGTCACAGTATAGTTAAGTTTGGCAATTTTAAGTGTATACAGTGCGCAATTAGGGCCCAGGGCTACTTCCTGTACAAGTAAATCAAGGTACCTGTCTCCCGATGTCTTACAGAACTAGCAAAGCGCTAATACAGTAGTGCAGTGCAGTACAACAAGTGTAGAATGTAAGAAATCACACTACCTGTACAGGTGAAAAACCAAAATGTTTTCCCTCCTTGTCCTGCACTCTTTAGCCTAAATCGGGCGTATGGCCCCGCCCGGCGACAAAACCAAAAATGCTCTGCAGTTGCAGGATACGTATGAGAACTGAAAGTTAGTAAACAAATCAACTCTGGGAGATCTATATTACATCTATTATCTATTATACTAATACTAAGACTTAGCCCCTTCAGATTTTCTTCCAAGTTTACCAGTTCTGGATGCTTTTCGGCTTGCTTCCCTAAAGCCGGTTCTGCTCGCACACGATATCAACTAGTTTGTATGGGAACATTACAATCTTGCGAACAGCTGGACATTTAATTAATTAGTAGAGCCCGACCGGCTCTAAATTTATAATTAGACGCTACAAAGGTTATAACTTAAAAGCTTTTGATAATATGGTAAATGTTAATAGAGCTGTGTACGCTTAAAAGGTTATGCCGTGATTTTGCTACCTTCTCCACATTACATCGTAACGAATTTGCAAATAATTAGGGGCAATTTTCATTTATTGATCCTGAATGCAAATGCCTTTTGTAATTATTAGAGCCAACTATTATTCAGTAGCTAATAGCCTACATCCATCATTTTTGAATAATATGTTCTTTCTTTGGATATCAATACTGTGTAAATCAAAACGGGAATAAATTAATGCATAAAGGCGCTCGTCATTATCGACGTTGCTTGTATACCAAACATGTTTATTGTAATGTTTATAGTATTTTTTCTTTTTATGCAAAAGTGAAAATTTTTAGCAGATTTTTAAAATGTTAATTCCCGTTTTTATGTATTCAAACAACTGTGTTAAATTATGATGAACATCGTGCCTGTGCACAGTGTTCCACTAAATGCTTTATAAGTAATTTCTTCAAAAGTTATGAACACACAAAATTTGCATATTAACTTTCGGTAAAATGTTTTTCTTTTTTAAAATAATTACAAACCCAGGTTTTCTACAAAAAATTATGTTAAAATTTAAAAAAATAAAATTAACAAATAATGTGGTTTTTTAAATTTCTTTTCGTTAGACACTTCTCTCCAATCTAAAAAAGAAAGTCCGGTAAAGTTGCCGGAGACTTTTATTACAACTGCCTAACCACATCTTTGTAGCTAATTTGCCTCAACCTATAGCAGTGTACAATAAATATTTGTTGCTCGAGGTTAAGCGTTTTAATTGGTTTCACATTTTACTCTCTAAAAATGAATTAGTAAAAAATGACTAATTTAATAGTTATTAGTGGCTGCTTTTTCATTTGTACCATGGTTAACCATAGAATGCCATGGTATCCTAAAATTAAACAGCCAATTCTTATGTAAAGTTTTCCCCTTAATCCGAAAATGCCTTCAAAAATTATGAAAGTGGAGCAGTTTTTAAGATATAGTCAATTCCATATTAAATGGAAAATGTTCCACTTTTTTAATTTTTGACGACATTTCCGGATTCAGGGGACAATTTTACATAAGAATTGGCTGTTAAACTTTGGGATAACATGGTATTCCATGATTAACCATGGTACAAGTGAAAAAGCAGCCACTAATAACTATTAAATTAGTCATTTTTGACTAATTCATTTTTAGAGAGTACACCAACTAAATTTTGGGATGTAGATCTATCTAATTTTCAGTGCAAAATATTTTATCCAAATATAATCTTTTCGTAAAATCGGAAACACCACTTTAATAACAACGATTTTTGATTCTACTCTCTAAAAATGAAATAGTCAAAATTCTACTATTTGAATTAGTACCAACATTTTTTACTAATAAAATAGTCGTTTTCACTTTTAAATAGTATTTTACTACGTAAATAGTTAAAGTTTGACTAATTTAAGATTAGTAACCTTTCTGAGAGTTAAAAGTAACTAATTTCTTTAATCGTTTGCGGCCAACAACAAAGTATTATTTGAATTAAATGCATATACCTAAGCTCCATGGTTAAATGACCCATAAAAACAAATAAAGATGCAAAAACAGCAACACAAATAGTACATTCAACTTTATTGTGAACAATATTGAAAAATAAAATTGATTATTACAAGAGCGGCTGATAGACGAATGGGTTATGACAACAGCTTGACAAGCTTGACAAGTGACAGACCTGAGTTCAATCCCAATCAAAACTTTTTTTAAATTTAAATCTACTAATTTGACTATTACTTTCAGTAGAATTTGACTAATTATTAGTGACTGCTTTTTCGCTATGACAATTAGTCAAATATGACTTATAATTGGTTATTTTTGACTAATTCATTTTAAGAGAGTAAACTTTCTAATATCCTAGGGTATTAATCTAACCATGTACGTGTTGTTTGTGCTATACCTGCAGATTAAACCGAAATATCTCCAACGCTATTATTTTAATTACATTAATATTTTTACAAAATTAACACATAATTTGTATTAAAATATTACAAATATATTAAGTACAAAATATTCCATAATATTGTTACTTTGAATTTACTTTTAGAAGATCGGCGGTTCTAAGCCACTTGCATGTATAATTTGTACCACAGATGTATGGCGTTAAAATGTTTGTCACTTTTTTGCCATTCCAGTCCACCGTGCCCTGTGCGGTTTTTCTCCCCGAGTAAACTCTGTTTGCTCGAAATTTGAATAGTTGATAAGATAAGGGCGAAAGAGAGACCGCCACCGACAGGATCACACTGTCATTTTGAATATTAACCCGTAGTTCACGTTTTTGCTGCGAGTAAAAATAAAACGAGGCGGCCGCGCGAAGATATTAAATTTAAATGAAATTGTTTTACGAGTTTCATGAATGTAATGCCGTCGGTGCCCGCAGGGAGGCTGCCGCCTTATCGCAATACATTAGTGTGTTTTTTGAATTTAGGCGTATTGTATTACTTGTTTGATGTGCGAAATGTTTTAAAACCACGCGACCGGATATTAAATAAATGATCGCTTTATGGCTTTTGATAGGCGTTTTTATCGAACAGAATCTTTAAGGATGTTTTATATTTTATAAAATATTTAATAGGTTTAATTATTTTTCAGTAAAAACCTGTCTGAAAGTATTAATTAAGTAACGAGAAGCTTTAAAAATATTTTAGTAAATTCTTCGCCAATTTAATTACGGCACTATACACGCTCGAAAAGAATTTAATTTTAAAAGAGAAATTTTAACAATAGCTTTTAAAACTGTATTGTTTTAATTAGGATTATTATTTAGGGTTTTAATTCCTTTTATAATTAAAAATGACATAAAGGCTCATTAGTTTTTTAATTATTTTTAAATATTTTTTACAAAAAAAGAAAAAATTGTTAATTTTTTAAAAACCTTTGAAATCTTTGTAATTCTTTAAAAACCGTAGAAAACATTTGAAAATCTTGCCGTTGCAAATTTCGTGATAATTTCAGGAAATCTTAGAAAATCTTTAAAAATTACAAAAAATGTTTGTAAACCTTGTAGTTTTTTTAAAAACTTTTAAAATCTTTGAAATTCTTTAAAAAACATGGAAAATATTTAAAAATCTTTGTTAAAGCGTTAAAAATTTCGTGATAATTTCAGGAAATCTTAAAAAATCTTTAAAAATTACAAAAAATGTTTGTAAACCTTGTAATTTTTTAAAAACTTTTGAAATCTTTGAATTCTTTAAAACCATACAAAATATTTTAAAATCTTTGTTAAACCGTTGAAAATTTCGTGATAATTTCAGCAAAAAAAATCACAGAAAATCTTTTTAAACCTTGAACATTTTTTAAAAACTTTTGAAATCTTTGAAATTCTTTAAAAAACAGAAAATATTTAAAAATCTTTGTTAAACCGTTGGAAATTTAGTGATAATTTCAGGAAATCTTAGAAAATCTTTAAAAATTACAAAAAATGTTTGTAAACCTTGTAGTTTTTTTAAAAACTTTTAAAATCTTTGAAATTCTTTAAAAAACATGGAAAATATTTAAAAATCTTTGTTAAAGCGTTGGAAATTTCGTGATAATTTCAGGAAATCTTAGAAAATCTTTAAAAATTACAAAAAATGTTTGTAAACTTTATAATTTTTTTAAAAACTTTTGAAATCTTTGAATTCTTTAAAACCATACAAAATATTTAAAATTCTTTGTTAAACCGTTGAAAATTTTGTGATAATTTCAGCAAAAAAAATCACAGGAAATTTAGGGTTTTAATTCCTTTTATAATTAAAATTAAAATGACATAAAGGCTAGTTTTTTAATTATATTTCCTACAAAAAAATCAAATGGTTAATTTTTTAAAAACCTTTGAAATCTTTGTAATTCTTTAAAAAACCATAGAAAATATTTAAAAATCTTTGTTAAACCGTTGAAAATTATAATAATAATAATAATAATAATAATAATAATAATAATAATAATAATAAACCTTGTATATTTTTGAAATTTTTAAAACCTTAAAAAATATTTAAAAATCTTTGTTTTCGTGATAATTTCAGGAAATCTTAAAAAATCTTAAAAAATCAGAAAATCTTTTTAAACCTTGTAAAAATTTTAAAATGGAATGGAATTTTTTAAAAACCATAGGAAATATTTATTTGTGAAACTGTTAAAAATTTTGTGATAATTTCAGGAAATCCTGGAAAATCGCAGAAATTTTTTTTAAACCTTGTAAAATTTTTAAAAACCCTTAAAATATTTGGAATTCTTCAAAAACCATAAAAAAATTTAAAAATCTTTTTAAAACCTTTGGAAATTTCGTGATAATTTCAGGAAATCTTAAAAAATCACAGAAAATCTTTTAAAATTTTTATAATTGACTAGATTTTTTTTTAAACCATAGGAAATATTTAAAAATCTTTGTGAAACTGTTAGAAATTTTGTGATAATTTCAGGAAATTTTTAAAAATAGCAGAAAATCTTTAAACCTTGTAAAATTTTTAAAAACCTTTGAAATATTTGGAATTCTTTAAAAACCATAAAAAATATTTAAAAATTTTTGTTAAACCTTTGAAAATTTCGTGATAATTTCAGGAAATCTTTTTACAAATCACAGAAAATCTTAGTAACCTTGTAAAAAATTTTATAATGGAATAGAATTTTTTAAAAACCATAGGAAATATTTAAAAATCTTTGTGAAACTGTTAGAAATTTTGTGATAATTTGAGGAAATATTTAAAAATCGCAGAAAATCTTTTTAAACCTTGTAAAATTTTTAAAAACCTTTGAAATATATGAAATTCTTTAAAAACCATAAAATAGTATATTATGTATCAAGTTTTATAAACGCCATTTTAGTTACGAGTTTAATTAAGCACGAGCGAAGCTTGCAAGCGAGTGTTTAATAAAAACGAGTGTCTAGAGAAGTTTATAAACGAGTTGCATACTATACTTTATATACGACGACTACAAAACAGAATTTAAAGCCAATTTTATTTGTTAAAATTTTGACATCTGTCAACTGTCACCCGAATTTAACCTCACTTTTTCCCAATTTATAATAAAGCTAACTTCAGCCCGTGACGTAAAATGTCGAAAAGCCACTGTTGTTAACTTCAGCCCGTCAATAAAACGCCATAAAGTTACAGCTCGTCAATGTCGGAGTAGATAAAATATTTAAAAATCTTTGTTAAACCTTTTAAAATTTCGTGATAATTTCAGGAATTCTTGTTTAAAATCACAGAAAATTTTATAATGGATTAGAATTTTTTTAAAACCATGGGAAATATTTAAAAACCTTTGTGAAACTGTTAGAAATTTTGTGATAATTTTAGGAAATCTTTAAAAATCGCAGAAAATCTTTTTAAACCTTGTAAAATTTTTAAAAACCTTTGAAATATTCTTTAAAAACCATAAAACCTATTTAAAAATCTTTGTTAAACCGTTGGAAATTTCATGATAAGTTCAGGAAATATATAAATTTTACAAAATCTTTTTAAACCTTGTAAAATATTTAAAAACCTTTTGAGTTTTTGCCACAAAAAAGAGCAAGTTGTGAAAATTTGAAAAAAAAAATATTTACAAAGTTAATATTTATTATTATTATTATTATTATTATTAATATTAATATTATTATTATTATAATTTATAACAAATGAAAGATAAAACATATTGTAAAACTTTTTTCTGCCACCTTTTTAAATCCTTATACAGGGTATAAATATATAAACTAAAATGTCAAATTAATATCTCAATTTTGGTGGTATTTTAAAAGGGTAACTTTAATTTTGTGTAGTTTGTTAGACCTGTCACCCATCCAGCTATATCTCAACCATCAAAAACACTCGAGATTAAATATAGAGCTGTATGTAGAGACCTTCTTTATCTCTGCGTAGAGACGCATAGATTGACTTAATAAATGAAAGGGTAAACAGAGCAGCGGAAGGAAGAAATGAAGAGGGGGCAAAGATGCGACGCTATCTTAGCACAAAATCGTCGCGTTCTTTGCACGGCTCACTTAATCGTTGAAAGCTTAAAACCGAACAGCTGACTTAAATATGATTTATGGGGAGCAGTGGCGGTTATTTTAAGGCGCCTTAAGTGCTCCTTTATGGACTCCAGTTGCAACTTGTAATGCGCGATGGTCACGTTTACAAGTTTTATTGGTTTTTTTCGGTTAATTTGGGAGAGAAACGACTTAAGTTCAAGAATGACGACCGTAAATTTTTTACGCGCATTCGCTGCTTTACGACCTGTCATTAATCCTGTAATATTTTAAATTATATTGCCATCGATAATTTGGACGCGGTCATGCCTTAAAACTTTTTACTACTAATTATGTAATTTATCTCCATACATTGTAGCAACTTATTTTCGAAGATTTTATTAATAGCTGGTTTATTTTTTAAGCGCAAAATAATTTTATATATGGGTGATTCTACAAAAGTTGGGCAACTTTTGACCTCATTTTGTTTACATAGTTATAGATAATATAATAAATATACTGTTCCAGACCGGGTCAGTCACTTTTTCACTGAAATATCTGTGTTTTCTAAATTTGAATGCAAGGGAAGTGACGAGTATACCAGGGTACTAATTAAATACATTATTTATTGGAAAATATAAGATTTACTGCAACTTTGAGCATATTATACATCATTGGCGGCTGGTGGATTTTGGGTATACCGATATCTCAATTATTAGATATGGGACCCACACCAAATTTATATGAGTTTATAATGACATTAAATAAACAAGTTCTGCGCAAGCAGAATTTAAATTAAAGTTTGCGAAAAAAAGATAATCGAAACATCGAACATGGAACTGACGACACAGTACTGATGAATTGGATACAAATTTGAGATTATAATTCGGATTAAGTATTTTACTAATATTTTTTATTTGTGGATGCTACTTATCAACAAATCACATATAGCGTTATATAAATTACAATGAAATATATAAACGTAAGAAAATAACTACTCACCACAGTACTGAAATTTTGACTGGAACTATACGTGCATTCACCACAACTTCGCCGCTTGCATTGTTTTCAAGATGACTGTCATGCAAAGGGTCTGTAGGTAATTTTTTACCAACACTTGAGTTAAAACGAGGACTTGACGTTTAAACTTCAATATTTCGCAGGAATTTTGAATTTTAACATAGAACTGACGGGTAAAAGTGCTGTTATTCGAATCTATGATAAAATATGAAAAATACATTATTTAATGTTTTATAGTTTGTAGTGAAATTGAAAAATTTAAGATAAATTGAATATATTTTAAAATAAAATCATTTAAATATTTGATTCAGGAGATGTTTTGAATATTTATTATGTTTTTCTACAAACGTGGTTTTGAAAAAATACATTAAAATTGGGTGGACAAGTTAAAAAACTGGATCTTTTGTAGTATTCTAAAATATTTACAAAAAATATTAAAATACCTACTCTATTGACTGATGACATCAAGTTGTCCAACTTTTGTAGAATTACCCACATTTTATAATTTTATAAATTTTATACAGAGTGTAAAAAAATGACGGTTTTCTCCTCAGTACGTTGCAACGCGTTCTGGGGAACACTCCCAAGTATACTTGCTATAGCACAACTAGTTAATTAACTAGCATATTAAGTATATTAACCAAAATCTAAGTAAAATGACTTGTTTTTAAACCTATTAGTTGTATTTAATAACTTCAAGAGTTTAAATTGATTTTAAATAAAGCAAATATAAACTAGTTAGGAAAATTACATATAAGTTAAAAAGTATATAGGTTATTTTTAAAGTTACCTAACGTTATATTAACTTTTAATTTTAACGTTTTAAAATGGTTAAAAATAGTTATTTTTTAGACATACATACATATATTACACTGAAAAAAGGTGCCCTTAAACTAAAGTAGTCAACTCTCTTGATAAAAAAATATTAGCGACAAGAAACAATATTAATTAATCTCTTCCCTCAAGTAAAAACTACCAAATATTAACTTTTCTTGATCCAAAATTAAACTAACATAACGTTAATTGGACGGCTTTCTGCAGAATGGGACCAACCCACACCATGATGAAACTGAAAAAAAAAGCTATCAAAGATTTTAATAATTTTTAAATTACCTGTTAATTTTATTCCGATTTTGGACTTACGGTGGTTTAAGGGATATAATTTAATAATTTCATCAGGTGGATTTTGTGATGTTATGTGTAAGGGTGACGAAAAAAATGGGCTTTTGTTGGTTGGTTCCTTTCTGCAATTTATGAAAACTACTATCTGATGTATGTATGTATTTTAAGAAAAGCGACAATTATTTATTTCCAAACAAAATACAACTGATATTACTATTATAATGGTAATATGAATTAATTTTGATTCTATTTGAAATTCGTCCACATCATCTTCCAACCCCACCTCATCTTGTAAGCTACCAAAAAAAAATGCATCAAGACTTTATATTTTGCAGAAGCAGGAAATCTTTAAAGACTTTGGTAGTGGGTCTACCAGCCTGCTTTTTTACAAAAAAGATCCAACCCACTTGCAGATATTCTACAGATTCTAATTCTGGATTAGTAATCCACACTATTATTGAATGTTGGTTGGTTCAATGATTAATAGATTTCACTACACTTGCATTTTGGCGATGACCTATTTTGCAGATAAATTATACATACTTAATTAGTTCATAGGCTAAATATCTCGATTTTTTTGGTTTTGTGGGTTGGTTCCTTTCTGCAGAAAGGCGTCCAATTTTACCATAATTAAATTCCCCACGTATTACAATATAACTTAACTAGTTGTGCTATAGCACTACTTGAGACTGTATACAGTAAAATAATAAAAAAAATGGTCTTTAAAATGGTGAGATTAGAAATGTAAAAGTGGAGATAAGGGACATTTACCTTTACCCTTTGATCCCACAGTTTTGGAACACCCTGTAGGTATATATAATAGTTTGTGCGTATATGCGTATACGCGTAGCACTGAAAACACAAGATCGATCGAGGCAATAGGCTTAGCGGTGCAGTAGCCTATCTGTTCCACGTGTCTCTGATTCAGGTGGTGATAGTGTCACCAAAACTGATGGATCACTCGCTCTGCGGTGTCACGGTCTCACACACAACCAGCCTACTTTTAGCGGCAACGAAAGGGGATTTCGTTATTTATTAAAGCAACTATTATTCAAAACGTCTTATTCGGCTAATACACCCAGGGTTTGAAGTATTCATGTTGATTGTGCGGTTTTGAGAATGCAAGGTGTTTAATAATTTATATGGGTTCTATGTTAGACTAGTTTAAATTAAAATACCTAAACACTGTTATAAATATTAGATTTTAGGTTACAGATTATTTTGTTAATGTTTAAAAAATTATTTTGTTGAAAAAGTTCAGTATAAATCTGCAATGAAAAAAATGATTTCTTAAAAGAAATGAAAATCACTTTGATTCAAAAGATTTGCGCTTTTATACTACCAAGAGCTATTTTTCTTAATCTAAATCAGAAACTATCAACATTTTTTTAAATTACTTAAGATAAATCTATTTGCTTAAGGATATTACAATATTAGCTTCAATCAAGAACAAGCGATTTCTTGGTGCAAGAACCAAAAATATATCTTCGGAAGAGATTTCTCTTTTGAATGAGAAAACGTTTTTTAGCGCAAAAAAATGAGATTTTAATAATAAAACTCCATCTCTTAATTAAATAGCTTATAAACTTCCTAAGAAAGAAATTTTGTCCTGCTACAAAAGCTATACTATTGACCTAATCACATTTTATTTTGATTTTAGAGCAAATATCTCTAGGTCCAATAGTATGTAGGTTAGGGTGTTCCAAAAAGTCGATAATTTTTTTTTTCGATTGCACGTGAAATTCTTGTTATATATGCTATAAAAAAATTCTGTAAAAATTTGAGCCCTTAATATCAACTTGAAGAACTCCATTATCGAATTTTAAGATTTTCCATTGATTTAACATGGAAAAATGATTTTTTAACCTTCATTTCTCCTACAAACTATGTAGAACATAATTTTCAGAAAAACCATCACTGATCCTTCTTCAGCATTAAATTCTGTAAAAAAAAGTTCTTAGGGTCCAGTCTCTAACGTCAACCCTCTCGTTTTTATTTGCGTTGAAAAATATAGATTTTTTGAAATTTTGATTTTTTTCCATTTAATGTGTAAAATTTTGATCTCAAAGTTTGAGAAAATTTTAGTAGATCGTTCAATGTTTCACAAATCATTAACACCTTTTAATAGATTGCCCTTTATTAAAGGATCTAAGACAAGAATGCTAAATACCATCCACCTTAAGTGATATGATTGGGGAAGACATCAAAGATACCACCAAGCTTCTAAATTACTTTCGCCTTCTAAATATACTAAATAAAATGACCCTTTGAGGTAGATTTTGTATTTGTTTTCAAGAGAACTATACTTCTTCCACTAAGAACTTTTTGCAATAAATATTTTACCTTTTTTTACTGTGTAAAATCAATTTCCAGAAAATCATCCCAAAAATTATAGAATAGAAGCCAAAGTGAAAGAAACAACGTTGCAATCAGGATTTCAGCCTCAAGATTATTGATTTTTAAATACATTTTGCCAAATTTTTAAAACAAAAACATAAAAGTTTTTATCCTGGTTTTACTCAATTAATTTTTTTCTCCATCTGCGTCTGTTGATATATCCGAAAACTTTCCTTAAAAACTCTGCAGTTGGAACAGCCGCTAATATTTATAGTGCTATATATTATTAAGTTGGTAATGAAACAAGTTATAAATCGCCCGGAGTGTGGAAGAAGTTGGTACATGAAGTTGGAGGTGAAGGAGGCACGCCTTTGGAGTTTACGTGACTCCTTCCATAAACGAAGTTTTCACTTTTGTATTTATAATCTAATAAAGCGGGCGCGTAGATCATGAGTTTCACCGGAACAGTGACACACGGAGCGATTACCCGGAGCATTGGGATCACCTCGCGAGGTACAGGCGGGCGCCAAAATATTGTCCCCCGCCTCTATTAAACCAGCAACGTACTCAGTTTAATTCTTGAGCAACTTTATTACACTGTAATTTTAACAAAATATTAACATGTTAATCCAGTTTACTAGAGTTTACTTTTTATCAACAGTAAGGACATATATTGATCATTTTCTTTTCTTTGTGAAGAAGAAAGCAATTCATTTTTTGCATTTCGTTTTCTGGCGAAAGCAGAAGCATAAAACTTTAAAACAATTACATTTTTTTCAAACCTTTTAAGTCGTGTTCTATTGCTCGTAAACCTATTAAAGTTCTCATTATTCTTTAAGTTAAAATAGTGCAAA
Source organism: Brassicogethes aeneus (assembly GCA_921294245.1). NCBI lineage: Eukaryota > Metazoa > Arthropoda > Insecta > Coleoptera > Nitidulidae > Brassicogethes > Brassicogethes aeneus. Next base: position 42,347,660 of record OV121138.1, read on the forward strand.
TCCAGGTCTGCATAAAACAATGCTTATTCGGCAATATTAGCTCTTACATTGGGCCATTTAACATGCGATTTATGCTTGCCCTTCTGCTAAATCTGTAGTTTATTTTCCTACTTTGTCGCAAGACTGCGTTAAGGTATTTGTGGAAATATTCATCTCGTGGAATTGCCAGTTTTCATGACGGTTACATTCAAAGACGAATGGAGAACTTGTGTTTCTTCTCTCTGCACCGCAAATTTATTCATTGCACACACATTTGCTTAATGAACCGCGTTTGGCATCCAGTCAATTTTTCGCTAATGGATTGTTCGTGTATCGGTGATGATTGCTGAATAAATTTAGGACTGCTTAATCTCTAATAAAAAAAACCTTAACGTTTCCCACTATTCCCGCTATTCTATATTAAAGATCTCAGTCCAACATGTTCATCTCACCATTTCGCAAGTATATATACTATAAATCTACTCTCTAAAAATGAAACAGTGGATTTTCACTGATTGACAGTGCATATTAACTATTTGCCGCAGTGATAAGTATACCACTAGCAATTAGTGAATACTCACTTTTTCATGTAGCGATTTCTTTGCACTAATTTATTTAGTGGAAATTACACTGTACAAATTAGTGAAATAGGTTTAGTATACTAAACCTATTTCACTAATTTGTGAAAATCCATAACAATAGTTATGATAACTAAGTTCAAAAAAGTTAAAATTTCACTATTTTATGTCGAGAGTTCCGGAAAAGTAGTGATCATAAAAAACACTAATTTGGAGAAGTTAAAATTTCAAAAAAACACTAATTTTACAGTGATTAATAACTCACTGACGGAAATAGTGAAAATTTCACTGTTTCACTTTTAGAGGGTATAGATACTTTTTAGGTAAGGATTGATTTATTCTTATTTGTAATTTAAATTAATACTTATTTGAAGGATATAGGGAGTTGAATGCAAGAACTAACCTATACTTATTTGGATATAATTTCAATGTTAGGTGCAAGGGAAACTTATTCTTAATTCAAGAAAAACTATCATATTATTTTAAATTCAAACACCCTCAAACAAAATATACACTATGCTTAATTTAATACTGAGTATTTTTTGATACACAAGTTATAACTCTTGACGATACAATATTTACTTTTGGATTAAATATAAGGTATCTTTATGTAAGTTAAGCAATATTGTCTATTCTTTTTTTAACTTTTGCTCGACTTTAAATCAAGGTAAGGATATAATGACCATGTTTATTTCAAAAAATAAAGAGTAGATTATGCTATCTCTTTTTTTCTAAGACTGATAGAGAAAAATAGGATAATCCACTCTTTACCTTTTAAATTAAACATGGTCATTATATCCTAACCTTTAAAGTCGAGCAAAAGTTAAAAAAAAATAGACAATATTTGAAACAATTATTGCTTAACTTAACCTAAAAAAAATGATATTAGTCTATAGCATTGTCTTTATTACATAACTTTTTACAATCTTTCAAATTTCTATCTACCTATAAAATATAAAATATACTGCAATGATTTTTTCAAACCTTCAGACACGTTGATTTTGTTTGCGAGACGGACATTTTTTGGCTATATTAAGCTGTTTAACCAAAATTGGGTAAAATATACATAATTGTTTTTTATATGATTCTTCGGCCAACCTTATATCACTCCAACATCTAAAATTCAATACATAATACTACACACATAAATATATTTATATCCAGTATAGTTTTACATCTTTAAGAACAGAATAGAGGAAATTTTCCAAAACTTGGTCTAATCGATTGTTAATCTAAGAATAAGATTATTTCATTTAAAGTCTATCTTAACATTTAACAGGCAAGAATAAGATCTGCTTATTTAAAGAAAGAATAATATTTAGTTTAATGTTGATTTTAAGCTAAGAAATAAAATCTTTTTAATTTAAGGATAGGTTAATATTTAAAAGAAATATAATTTATTCGTATATATAGGCTATAGCCTAAGCAAATTATACTTAAATCAAGTGAATTTTTTTAAGAATAAAGGTATTCTTACATTTAGAAAACATTTTTTCTTTTGTTACTGGGTCTACAAAAAGGTTTCTAAAAATAAAGTCCTTTTTGAAAATAACAAGAATTTTTGTTGAATTATTGAAATAGAATTTTGTTATTAAATCTACAAAATGTTTGTTATAATTACCAACTACTTATTATTATGTCCTGGATTAACATAAAATCTGGTTAATATTTGGTTAAAATGTGTAGTAAATTAGTAAATCAACGGTTAAATCAACATTGTATCAACATTTTATTGTCTATAAAAAGCATGTGCATTCCTGAGGTATACTTTCAGTAGGTTCAAGCTAATGCAAATTTATGCCTGTATATCACCGTGTTGAAAATTGGTTATAACTTAAAACTGATTGCAATTTATGGCAGCATTAAAAATCAAATCATATTTTTAATCCGTATTTGCAGACATCTCATTACATGGCTAACAGTACCGATCATAATTTGAGTATGGATGTATCGTTCATCAGCCTCGAGATGTGGGTCACATCTCCTCGTAAAGTAAAATTACGAAAATTGCATTATACGAAATTACCTGGGGACCAGCCGTTTTATCGCGAAATGGTTTATGAAAATGTCAAGCGCACAGATAGACATCGGAGATTATATTTAAATTGAGATGGCATTAACATACATAAGCTTCATCTTAAACGCAGTAAATTATAATTATTACGTTTCTTTAACAAAAATATGCAAATGCTTTTTATCCAAATTATAATTATGTATAAGATGAAGAAAGCATTTTAAAAACAGAATATTATATGCAGCGAAAATAATTATGTACACGGAGATCTAAGAATGGGAGACAAAAACAGTTCGTCAAAGTAAACACTGCATTTTTAATTGATGTGGAGTCGATGAAAACTCATTTGCCACCCTCTTTTATTGTTGTACGGTGTGTTTTTAAGGTTCAAATGCTTTCCCTTACGTTATAGGTAAATCATTCAAAGAATATGGGACATTCCGTAAGCACAAACAATATTTCAATGTCTTTGATACTTTATATAACGGGTGACATAAAACAGAACTTTTTAAGTTGTAATTTTAACCTTATCCTTAAAATCTGCTTGACATTCTAAAATGTGTTTTTTATAAAAAGATTGTAAAATATATTTAATAATGTTTATTTAGAAATATCTCAAAAATCTTCGTATTTATATCCTTACATTGGGAAAGCTCATGAAATTGTTAAAAATCTGTGTTAACATTTCAAAATTTAAAAAAAATCTTTGAAGATCTAAGTTTAACAATGTAAAATTTTTAAAATCCTAGGAAATTATTGGAGTTCTTTAAAAACCCTGGAAAATATTTAAATATTGTTGTAGACCTATTTGTTGGAAATTTTGTAAAAATTTTAGGAAATCTTGAAAAGTTTTAAATACCATGTAAAATTTTTAAAAAACCTTTAAAATCTTTGGAATTCTTTAAAAACCATAGAAAATATTAAAAAATATTCATTAAACCCTTGGAAATTTCGTGATAATTTCAGGAAACCTTGGAAAATCTTAAAAAATCGCAGTTTTAAACCTTGTACAATTTTTCAAAACCTTTGAAATCGTTAAAATTCTTAAAACCATAGAAAATATTTAAAAATCTTTGTTAAACCGTTGAAAACTTCGTGATAATTTCAGAAAATCTTAAAATATCTTAAAAAATAACAGAAAATCTTTGTAAACCTTGTAAAAATCTCAAAAATCTTTGAAATCTTACAAAAAAATTAAAAACCATAGAAAATATATAGAAAATATTTACTAATCTTTGTTAAACCGTTGAAAATTTTGTGATAATTTCAGAAAATCTTGGAAAATCTTTAAAAATCACATAAAATCTTTGTAAACGTAAAATATTTAAAAACTTTTGAAATCTTTGAAATTCTTTAAAAACCATAGAAAATATCTATCTTTGTTAAACCATTGAAAATTTCGTGATAATTTCAGAAAATCTTAGAAAATCTTTGTAAACCTTGTAAATTTCAAAAATCTTTGAAATCTTAAAAAAAATCAAAAACCATGGAAAATATTTAATAATCTTTGTTAAACAGTTGAAAATTTTGTGATTATTTCAGGAAATATTTTTAAAAATCACTGACAATCTTTGTAAACCTTGTAAAATTTTTAAAAACCTTTGAAATCGTTAAAATTCTTAAAACCATAGAAAATATTTAAAAATCTTTGTTAAACCGTTGGAAATGTTGTGATAATTTCAGAAAATCTAAGAAAATCTCTAAAAATCACAAATTAGTTATTAGTGGCTGCTTTTTCACTTACACAATGGTTAACCATGGGATACCATTGTATAAAATTGTAGCCTGAATCCGAAAATACCGTAAAAAATTATGAAAGTAGAGCAGTTTTTGAGATATAGTCAATTCCATATAATATGGAAAACTGTTCTATTTTTATAATTTTTGACGACATTTTCAGATTCAGGGGACAATTTTACATGGGATTTGACTGCTAAGTTTTTGGTATAAAAATTGGTATTGACAAGAATTATTAGTGGCTGCTTTTTCACTATGACAATTACCTAGTCATTTTTAGAGAGTTTGTAAACCTTTTTTAAAACCCATAGAAAATGTTTGTTAAACTGATTTCATAATATTTTCAGGAAATCTTAAAAAATCTTTTAAAATCATAGAAAACCTTTTTAAACCTCATTAAATTTTTAAAAACCTCTAAAATCTTTGGAATACCTTAAAAAACAGAAAATATTTAAAATTCTTTATTGAAATGTAAATTTGGTGATAATTTTAAGAAACCCTAAAAATTCTTTAAAAATCATAGAAAATCTTTTTAAACCTTGTTAAATTTTTAAAACCTTTGAAATCTGAAAATCTGAATTTGCGTGAATTCTTTAAAAAGCATAGAAAATATTTAAAAATCCTTTAAAAAACCTCAGGATCTCTTAGAAAATTTTTAAAATCACAAAAAATCTTTGTAAACCTTGTAAAAATTTTGTATTGGAAATTTCGTAATAATTTCAGGAAATCATTAAACAATCACAGAAAATCTTTTTAAACCTTGTAAAAATTTTAAATACCTAATAAATCTTTGAAATTCTTAAAAAATATTTAAAAGCATTTGTTAAACCGTTGGAAATTTCGTGAAAATTAAAGAAATATTGGATCTTTGTAAACCTTCTATAATTTTTAAAATCCCAGGAAATCATTGAAATTCTTTGAAAACTATAAAATAAAATAGATTTCAGGAATACGTGAAAAATCTATAAAAATTACCTTAAAAAATCTTTTGAAAAATAATTTTGTTTAAAATTTCCAGTATTTCCAACGATCTGATTACATTGTCTAAAGATTTTTAATAAAAATTTCTATAAACCGTATGATCATTTAAAACTTGAAAAATGTCATCCTGCGTGTCACAGCCGCCCCTAATTTTCTTTGACCTACACCGAGGAAACTAAAGGGCAATCCGCTCGAGATTATCTTGAAAAAGGAGCTTTTTTATTTTAAAGCCAAGGAATTTTATGACTATATTTCACTCCATTCGCCTCCGTACCCGGCCATAAACTTGATGAAAATATGCTCCGGTAATTTTCATACGATCCTCACCGCGGAATTTATTACAAATTGTCATTCCAAGTGCAGTTTATCTAAAGTTAATTTGAAGGTGGCGTGGAACGCTTTAAGAATAATAACCTCTTTACTGTCGACGTAATAAAATGTTGCACGCTTCCAAAGTTACTTAATTCTGTTACAGGTGCCATTCTTTAAAGTTCAAACGTGTTACTAATCCTCAGTGTAGCCTTAGAGCAACATAAACCATATGGTTTTTGTGTGTAAATACGCCACCAAAAGGAATTTGAATAGAACAAGAGGACAGAGTGATGATCCGCAATAAAGATGAGAAATAAGCGCATCAGAGGAATATACGAAGAAATATGATTATGTGCGAATACAAATCCTTCCTTTGTACGTCATCTCCTAGTCACACATCTTAATTCTCGTTCGTTTGAGAAATATCCGGGCGACGAAAAAGAAATCCCGAAACTAACTTATAACCAGGTTTATATAATCCTTTATAACGTCAATTTCCAACTTTTGGGGCGACGAAAAAGTTATTTCACCTCAATTTTTATTCTTCAAGTTTGCAGGATTTCGCTTCGACACGATTTTACTTTTATTGTTTAGAGTGATTCTCAATGTTGAATATACACACGCCCATAAGGGTTTTAGCTAAACACAAAGTTTGAAAAACATTTTCTACACAGAAAAAACGCTAGCATAGAATGAATGAGAATGGGATCTTGTAATCCGTATTCCTGAATAACAGTTCCTATAATACCAATATTTATTTTCATTTTATGTTAGAATGTTATTGCTTTAAATACTAATTTGATTTATTTAATAACGTTACTATAGTATGATTACTATGTATACATATAATATTTTGGTTTAATAATAATTAATTAAATGTCAATCAGTTTAAAAACATTTATTTTTATTTGAAATTTTCAAATAATTAGGAATCATCAAGTTAAGATTTTCCACTTTAATAAAACAAATAGATGTTAATAATGGATACAACCCACAATTAATTGATGACATTTATAATTACAAATACACAAAATAGCAATCAAACAAATATTCTCAATAACTAAGAACCCTATGAATACATACAACTTGGGACATTTGTGTTGTTTTTAAACAAAAACAATATAAAATTCACATTTATAACCAACAATAATTTAAGAAATTTCACTAAATACCAATTAACTTGTGCTATATGATAAATGGGTCATAGCTTTAAAACTTGAATAAACGAACATAGGAAATCATTTATAAACCACAAAACAGATTCTACCTTTGCAAACCAGATGGTTTTAGAAAACAAAGGTATGCAACTGATTTTATTGGAGTCCTTGGAAATTAACAAAATAAATAAAAAAACTGATATTATTCTTAATGACTAAATAAAAACCAATAATTTCGCGTTATTAAACTTATTTTATCTATTTTGCGTTCATAATGACTTCATTATATCACCGCTTTCGGTGCTGTAATGAGATACTTTACCCCACCCAAAATTTTGATTTTATAGGTTGGCTATACTAGTAAAATAATATTTTGCACATTGTTTATAATAATTTTATGATTTTTCTAGTACTTACGAGACTTTTCTGGCAATAAATTTTGTTTAACGCCAAAGAAAATCCTTTTTTTCTTCTTTAACATTAACAGCCGCTTATTGTAAATAAGTAAATTAAGGACGGCATGGCGAATCGATTTTGACATTAACTGTCAAACCAATGACTGGGATAAAAACTATCTAAAGTAAAATTCGACCAAATTAAATATAAGGTATGAAGTTATTTTTTTTATAGAATTTTAGCAAAATAAATAAAATAGCATAAAGAACTCAAGTCATAAGACCTTTTGTCGCACTCGTCCATTACAAAACTATAAATTGTCCTCGTGCGACAAAATGACGTCTTATGACATTAGTTCTTTAATATACTATTAATAAATTCAAAAAGTTTAGTGTTATATAACTATAAAGATTACAGGGCATTTATTGTATAACGCTAATTTAATCTACCCCCAATATTGTACTAAAAATATTACCTGTTACACAGTAAAAAAAATCAACTCTAAGCAACACTAATTAGAGTTCACATAGGTCCACACTAAATAGTGTTGTTTTATAACACTACAATTAGAGTTAATTTGTAGTGTAATATTCCCCAAGTAAGCAAGTATGATTTAACACTATAGCACTGAGGATAAAGTAATTTTACACTGTATTAAAAAGTGTTAATTTACCTAAAATCGTGTACTTCTACACTTTCTGGGTAAAATCCCACTTTTGTTCAGTGTAAATTAACACTACTTTGGAAAAGTTCTAATTTTAGAAAGGTACTTTTACTCTTTTAATGCAAACTTCTATTATTTGAGTAAAACGAAAAGGTAAATAAAGAAAAACATTTATTTGGAACAAAAATCTATGAAAATTATCAAAATTGGTGCCTTTTAAAATATAATTTTATGTTTGAGTCGTATGGCTGTCTTAAGCAAAATGGTTCCTTAAAACGTAAAAGTTTTAGATCAATGCAATGTTTTACTGGATGTCAACTTGTAAGCAATGAATAATCTTGAAAATTTATCAGTAATCCATTTTTCTGTTATAAAAAATGGGTGATCCCATTGGTAAAGAGGCGTCAGGCGGCTGTATGTCAGGGATTTACCACACGTGTAAAAATTTTCCATAATATTAATAAAAATGTAGGTATAGGTTAATATAACAACCATTACGCTTGAAAATAAAAAGTAAATCAAGTGTGTATGCATTTATATTATTAATGTTACAAGTACCCGACCTACTGCCGTAAATTATTGATATATAATATAGGTCGGGTATGGACATCCTTTTCACATATTGGTATTTATTGAGTATTAAGGCTTAAAGAAAAAGGAAGTTTAAAACTTACCAAAAAATAAGAATGTCCCCTTATGGATTAAAATCTAACTGAACAAAAATGCCACACTTCCACAACGCGGTATCTCCGGATATGCACTGCGTAGGTAGATAGGTACCAACCAAACATTTTAAAACGCATTTCGGTTAACTGGTACACCAGTTTTTTCAGTCTATTTTGCCACTATTGGTGTAATTTAGCTTTAATTGTGATACGATGTGCACTAGTAGTGTAAAGAAAAAAGAGCTCTTAGTAACATCAAAACAGACAAAGAAATTGGCATGCACTGTAGTGTACATTTTGTCACTATTTAATACATTAAGGGGTAATAAACACTCGCATTAAGTTTTTCTACCCTTTTGATTTATTTTAATAATAAATAGTGTGAATGTACCAATGAATAATGTTCATATTCTTTAAATGTGTTTAATAAAGTTAATAAGCACTACATGCTACCTAGTGTATTTTGTAGTGTAACTTTTACACTTACAAATCAACTCTAATATTTTTACCCCTACACTAAAAAATGTACGCGGGTAAATTTTTTTACTGTGTACTTGAAAATACGGATAATATCATAATACAAAATGATGTCTAAGAATTGCCCTTTAGTTCCCTCTAAAGGCGTTCGCCGGTGTAGGTCAAAGAAAATTAGAGACCGGCTGGAGCTTGTCACGGGCGCTGCTGTCGACGGCAAAGGCCGACGTCGCCGACGCCCGCGTCTTGAAAGCAGCGCCGCGGCGTCCCTACAACCTAGCGCGACCGGGAACTTTGTTATTGCTTAGCGAACCGTTTGTTTCTTTTACATTTTTTTTTCGTCCCATGTATCCTGTTTGTATTGTTTATGGATTGTAAGCATTTGGCGGTTTTGATCTTTCAGGCGAGCCGATTTTATTGCAACAGGACAAAGATTGTATACAAGTACGTCTATTTTTAGACAAGATTTTAAAGAACAATGAAACAACAAATGATAATGCAGGGGGTAAAATCGTCGTGTAGAATCTGGAAACACTCATAGTAAAATCACTTTTTGTACGCATGCGTACAACTGCAGTTGTAAAATAATCCGTGTAAAGTGTACACAGTAAAAAAATATTTATTAATTTTAACCATATATTATAATAATTGGGGCCTGTCATAGCAAAACCGACAATCTCCACTTTTGGTAAAAAATTAGATTTTTGGCGAAGACTGTAAAAGAGCTAAATCCTGCCTAAAATCCTATTTTAAAAATGACATTTAGTGCAAAGTCGACAATCTCCACTGATAGATTTGCAGCAAAGTATACAATCTCCAATTCCACCATTAGAAATTAGTAATTTGTGTCACCTGATATCCTAACATTTGATGTTATAACTTATTTTAGAGATTTAATTTTGTGTTTTTTTACTGGTACATACTGTTCTATTGCAGTAAATTGCACTTAAGAATATATTTTTAGGTATATATACGTTTTATTGTTTTAAGAATTATAAAAAAAGTTACCTTGTTTATTTTGTGCTATTATACCATAATAAGACGTAAAGGTAAAGCAAGAAAAGGCTGATAATGTCAAAAAACTTATAGTTAAATTTAACCATTAAAGGAATAAAAATACAATTATTTTTTTGTTTATTTTTCTAAATCTCCTTAAACGTTTACAACAAAATGAGCAATCTCCAGCAATTTATATCAAAGTCAGCAATCTCCAATTTATAATTACAGATTTCACCTATCTATGCATCCTGGAGACCTTGTAGTTGGCTACTAGACTAACAACAACAATATTTCAATATAATATATAAAAAAAATTACAAATCGAGAATTTAAAATACCAAAATCAATTATCTCAATTTACTCAGTTTTAGTCTGACGGAAGATTGTTGACTTTGCTCTGACAGGCCTCAATAATAATTATTTAACAAACTGTAATCTATCAGTAATTTAATATTTTAATAAATGGAATAAATAGTTTGTAATTATAAAAAACATTTTGTAGATTTAATAACAAAATTCTATGTCAATAATTCAACCATAACTCCAGACCCAGTAACAAAAGTATTTGTTGGAAATTAAATAAAAAGAATGTTGATAAAAAATGTTGCATTTTAATCAATTTCCTAAACAAAAAAATTAACACATACCTATATAAATGAACACAAAAAAAATAACATACTGAAATCATCAAAGTATAAAGAAATTTGTTACAATATAATTATCAGTAGTGATGTATTTCGCAGCTTTAACCCACTTCACGGTATCCCCTAATTTCAGTTGAAAACCAGTTAAATAAGTATAAGGAATCCGAATAACAATAATAACAGATTTCTGGTAATATATTATAAACACTCTGGATAGTTGTTAAAAACACGTTACGAATTAGAATAAATTAAGCAGAAACATAAGTTGCAGACGCTGAAGTGTACGTGTACTTTTTCAATGAAATATTTTGTTAAACATAAGAAAATAATCTGTAACTTTTGAAATTAACAAAATGCTTACAAAATCGCATATTACCTTTACAAAACTTAAAATAATTACAAACCCTGGTTTTCTACAAAAAATTATGTTTAAATAAATAAAAATAAAATTAACAAACCACAAACTCATGTTAACAAATCTGATTTTTACAACAGTGTAACGTAAATTGAACATAAAATCTTTTTAAAAGTCAGTCTTTGCACATTTTATAAACCGCAGCAGTTTCATTGATGCCTTTGTTCATTACAATTAAAGTACAAATACAAATATAGACTAATGACTTTCCTAACAACTAATTAATCAGCTATTTATAACTGAAGTCTGTTGAAGCAATCCTCGAGTGGATCCTGCTCATGAATCCTGACAAATTAGTTAGTTGACCTAAATTTATTGTCAACGAACATCAATAACTGGTTGCTCAGAGCAAAATGAAGTTCCTAATGGTCAAGATTAATCATAGATCCTGCAGCTAAATTATCTAGCTTGGAGTTGTACAAATCTAATTGTATTGAGAGAGAGATAAATGAAATTTTCGCAGCGAAATACAATAAATAAAGGGTGCAATGGGAGGGTGAAGAGCAATAGCAGGCTGCAGCAGCACAGCTGTAGTGATTTATGATCCTTGCAGGAACACAGAAAGAGAATATGCAAACTTTCTTTTGCGTATTGGCACCCTTCTAGTGGTCCCGCTGGCGTTTCTGGAAGGCTTTCCGCTTTGATTCATGGCTCATAAGAAGGAGTGTTAAATTTACGGCGGAAATCGACGTTATCGTCGAATGTATAAATTGTCCCCTTCTTCTCGGGAATTTAAAAGTGCCATTCTTATATCTGATTTCGCCCATATATCAACAAGAGTACACAATAATATGCATCACGTATCTGGAAGTGGAAAAATGTTTTATTCATTTTATTCATTTTTGAGAATAATGCCTGTTTTTGTCGCAACCGCAAAACTTATGATGCTATTTTTATTTTTTGCATTTTTATGGTGCTATAAAGTTTTCCTCGTTATTCTTAATGGTTAAAGTAATACAACCAAATCTTACATAATTTTACTATTTCTATACAAATTGCCAAACAACAAGGCTCGTATAGTTTTTGCATATGACGCATTTATTAAAAGTTTTATCTGTTAAAATGCAAAAGTTTGTACATAAAGTTTACAATAACTTTAATATATTTTTATGTGCTGTTCATTTAACAAGATTTGGAAAGGAATGACCCATATAAAAATGCTTAATTTTAGTTGTGTTTGGAGAGCTATTTTTGTGAGACGAACATAAAAAGCCTCAGCTTATTTCATATCCCATTAAGGGCTTTAAAATCCGTGAAATAAAAGTGAAGCAACATTGTTTCACGGCGCATCACTACTAAATATACATTCACCCCTCTGTTTAAAAGAAAAACAAACCAAATAAATATGTCACACCAAAGTGGTAATCTAAAGAAGATTTGTTAAGGTTGTGAGATGCTGACACTAATTTTAATTTGTGCTTAAACAAAATAAAAATTCCACATTTATTAATATTTGTTATCGACTTTAGGTAAATGGTTGATAATTATAATTATTGTAAAAAAATCAAAGCTTAAAATCATCATAACCTATATTAAAATGAAATAGTTGATATAAAAAATATCAAAGTTAGAATCCTAAATTTTACTTCGCGAATATTATTTTTTTGTCAATCTAAAGATTTTATTAAGAATGACTTTTCTTCGAAGAATCAAAAATAAAAATATACATAAATTCGATCCTAAAAAATCAACTTTATTATTTTTGTAGAAATTTTTGTATTCAAACTTCGTTTTTAATTAAAAACATTTTTTTCTATAAGAATGTTCAAAAAAGTCTTCTTTCTTGAATCAATTTCAAGTTTTCCAAATGTTTGAACACCCTGTACATAAAACTCCAATTTTGTATGTTATTTTCCACATTTTACACGATTCATATAATATTTTATACCTACGTTAGAACTAGACAAACCTGAAGTATATGAAAGAAAATCTCATATTTTTCTATCTGCCAAATTACGATTCAAAGTTATATATATTGATTTTGCGATTTCTTTAACGTCTTTGAAGCTTTACATCAACTAGAAATATTATCCAAGTTTATTTAAGTAAATAGTTCAGACATTTTTACCTATGTTCAATCAAGACTAAGCCTTGATAACTAATAATGTTGCTCCCAACTATCTGGAAACTGGTACCTCTTAAAAAACAGATAAGTACGAACTTATTTCTAGTTTTTTGTGTTAAAAAGAAAACTGCAACGGTTTATTTTTGTCTGACTTCTACTGTGACGGTATTTTGAAAACTAGATCATTATTCCGAGTCAAACGTTGAGTAATCGATAAATAATTAGCGTGACTGAGTAAGTCTCATCGGGCCAGAAAAGTTGCCGAGGAGAAAACTAGAAGAAGGTGGTAAAAGCAAAAGTATTTTGGAGATTTTCCAATTTCACAGTCTCCTGGTTCCGGAACGAACGAAGTCTTTCACGTGACCGGGAAGTACAACACTCCTTCCCCCCGCTCCCCCCCATCGCCCCCCAAAAAACGAGGATTCTCGCTGCGTTGTATCCGTGACGGCCATACGTAATCCGCCGCGGTCCTGTCAAAATATTGCCGTTTTACCACATTCGCTTTGTTATTGCTTTGGCTTTGTTAATGCACATTTTCGGGACTGGAAGGGTGCATTTTAAACACCACGTGTCAAAAGCTGGATACTAATTGAATCGGTCGATGTGTTTTTGTTTCGATTAATCTATATTTAGGGACAAAAATAGCATGCCTACTTTACCGTCACAAAATGTTGCCAATATACATATTAACTCTTGTCAACATAAGTGAAATAAAACAATTTTGTTCTAAAATTTATAAAGAAAGAATTTAATTTGGGCAAGAGTGAGCTTGCGAGCGAGTGCTTAATTAAATGAGTGCCTAAGAACTTTTTTTAATAAATATAACAAAAAAAGTAGTTTGTATTAATAAAGTAAAGATACGTCAAAATGATCATTTTTATAAAATTATTTATCTACAAACGCTGCTTTAAGACTTTACTCTTCCAGATGCAGAAACGCATTGATAAATATAGTTATTATTATTTGTCCAAAAAAACAGTTCCATACCGTTTACAAAAACTTTTTGTAAAAAAGTCCCTTTTCGTTTAAAATAAAACTTTTTTGTAATATTAATAAAATTTATGTAAATTTAAAAACAAATTAATTGTTAATTCAAAAAAATAGTTTCATTGCAACAATGGTCACATTTTTAACCTACTGTGGGTAGTTTTTTTTTTTTTAATAATTGCAAGGCATTACTTAAAGCAAATTATTTATTATAACAAAAAAATTATCTCATTTTATATGATGTTCAAACTAAAAAAAATATGGACTCACTTTTTGAACAAAGAGTCTACTTAGTTTATAGAATAGACCTTAACTTTTAGAAAACGTCGAAATTTTAATTTTCTTAGTGATCTTTTTGATATTTTTATCATGCTAGATTTTACCACACTTCACTCGCACAAGTGAAATCAATAAGATTATAACACAGACTGTGGATTATAAATTTATGTTCACCAAGGAGAGCGCTGGCCCTTTCCCCCTCTTTTTAAGGGAAATAACAAAAATTTTGTTACCATTGCAAAACAATAGTAAATATTAAAGAAGTCTTTTTATAGTAATAATTTTTATTGTTCTTAACGTAAGCTATTAACAAAGATTTTCTAACTGAAATAAAATTAATTTGAATTACAACGATAGTAATTTAAAAAAGACTATAATGCCATAGTAAAATGAACAAATTTTACTATAACAACTGCGCATTACTTTATGTAAGCGCAATTCACACACAACTAGATTTAACATTTTAAGTTCGACAAAGATTTAATATAACATAAAGTATTTCTTATTGCCATAACAATATGATAACAACTATTACTTTGTTGGATGAACATTTTTTTTATAAAAGCTCAACATTGCTGCTTCATTATAGTAAATTAGAATTTTATTAACAGTAAAAAAAGTTTATTCTGTAAATAAAAATAATCTCATTACTTTGACAAATCGTAGATTTTTGTCCCAATAAAACACTAAAAATTTAGGTGGTACATTTTTTATAGCCATTACAATTTTAAATTTAATTTAATATTATTTTATTAATCGCTTACAAAATTAGTTTCATTAACAATGCATGTACATTTTTCTAAGTGTAGAAAAGTTCTTAAAAATACTTGATTTAAACTAAATATTTCTATAAAGCGACATCTATAAAAAACTATTTAATACTTCTTTAATTTTCACATTTAGTGTTATTTTACAAGAAAGGCACTTTATTTTAACGATTGTATGGCATTTGACAACTGTCAACTAACTTAAAACTAACTTCAGCCCGTGACTAAGAACCTGTTGCTAAGTTCAGCCCGTGACTAAAACGCCGTAAGACCACAACTTGTCAATGTGTGTTTAAAAGGTCACTTAGTGACATAAAAACCTGTACGATAATAAATTTAAAAAAAATTGGTTTTATGTAAACTTTTGTTTAAGGGCAGAAAACTAAAAAACCCAAAAAATATGTTATGTTTGTTTAAGAAGCATGAAATATATTATTCCATAACAAAAAAACACATTCCGCGTGAGGATTACTGCCGGTAGGAGTGCCATTTGTCAAGATTCGTTGACATTAAGAATATTTTATGGTGTCTGAGGCATGTAACCTGAGCAAAGGCAAAAATAAGTAAAAACGGCCCTGGTGTACAAAAAGCTGGGTAATAAATTATATGTTCTGATTAAGAAATTGCCTTTATACGTGTTTTGAAAATATCTTTTTGTATCTGTGCGTGTGTAACAATATCGATAAAAGTACCTACATACAGTACATATTTGTTCTTGATACCGTCCTGGTAGCTCGTAATTGCGAAAATAAATCATTCCAGAAAAAAATCTTGTTTATATACGAAGAGATAAAATTTATTAATACTTCGCCCTTGGTTGCATTTTTGAAGAATAATAATTATAATAATAATAATTCATAGTTTTCACCCTAATAAAACTGTAAAACATTTTCGGAAAAAAATTAAGATGATGGGGCTCTGAAAGTATTTTCGGTTTCTACAATCAAAATCATAAATTATAGCGTTTACAGAATGTTTACATTGATTCTGGTTTTTTTTATATCAATTTAAAGTTTTAGTAATTCTGGATCCCGAAATATCGTAAAATAATAAATAATTAGTACATAACAGATAATTATTGGTTTTGTATATTGTTTTATAAAGTAATAACAATCAAATAAAGAAAAAAATACTCAATTAAAAAAATAATTAGAACAATAAAATGCAATTTTTCAAAAAAAATTAACCTTTTTCTGGATTTAATATGTTGTAGTGCAATTTCTTAGTTCTTTCGCTTCTACCATAATAATAATTATGGTAATTATTATTATTATTATTATTATATTAATAATTAAAAACATATTATTTTTAACAAATAGAATGAATTAACATAAAAGATATAACAAATTTTATTTATAATTTTATGCTAAAATTTCCATTGCCATAAACCAACAAAAATCATTTTTTTTGCTGTTGCACTGTGTATAAAATCAATGCACTGCACTAAGAAGAGTTATTAGCAACTAAATTCAAATAAATTGATAATGGATTAAACCAGTAAATTTAATAATTAATAGTTATGATCCTTTATAACAGCATGGATTAAACTATCAAATATAAATCCCGGCTTTAATAAACAATTTTTAATAAAACTGTAGGTATACGTCTATTATATGAAAAATAATAAACATGAAACTTTTTTATTATCCAGTAAATTGTTATCTATGTTATTTTAATACATAATAAATGTTTTAATTTTACGTAAACAAAAGCTGTAAAATATTCCCTCATAATTTTGTTAGGTTGGTACAATTTTATTACGTGCATTTGTTTATTCACCAAATGTAATTCACATAAAATTATATGTTGTATTCTATAAATTTATTACTAGTATTGTTATTATTAATGTTTTATTTAACAAACTTTATCTGTTTAATTATTGATTATAGTTTAAATAATTAATGATTTGGATACCTAATTTTCAACACTTCATAATCAAAATTTATGTTTGTTATTATTACTATGCAAAAAGGGCAAATTAAATTTGTTCGTTTTGATATTTTGATACAAAATCATCATTTAATAAATATGCAATATATAAATGAAAATTAAAAAAGTTGCAATAATGGTGAATGCGCCGTTTTTTGTCTGAAATTAAATATCTACATTTCCACAAAACTCTATTCTAAAATAAATTAATATACCTATATACATTTTATACGCCTGCATCACCAGATGTAATGCAATATTCAGATATATGAGAATAAAGTATTTCAATTTTACAGATACTTGCAACCATCATCGGCAGTCCGGATAATATTACCTTATATTCAAAAATATAAATGCGACTTTCTTCGCAATTTTTCATTTTAAATCAACACCGACAAGGCAGTTTACGTGTGTTAAAACTGCAATAAAATGAAATTAAAATGTTATATTCGGTTTTATTTCCTTCACATGAATGTTTAATGTTTTTAAGAAAGTTACTATAAAATCCTAATTTAAAATAATTACAATCATATTTAATTAGAAAAAAGTTGTATGATTTTTTTATACAATTTAATAATAATATTATGTATATTTATTACCTTTTTTTGAAATATAGTATGTGAGTAACTTTTTTATTGTTATAGAGCTGCTCAAAAACTGAACCTTTCATCTCCACACCGGAGAAAGAGGTACAATTCTGAAGATGAAAATAACACAGGATTTTGCGGTTCCTTACAGAGATCTCCACCTTCAGTACCACCAGCTTTGCTTAGAAGAATCGGGGTTAAGGAAATTACAGGAGTGGGAAAGGTAATGAGACAAATATTTTTTTACCTTAATAGTTATTTTTGTCATTAGGTTAAGAAGTAAGGCTTTTTGTGCTAAGCTCAAGGTTTAGTACCGTCAAACTAATATTTGTTTTTGCTAACCTTCCCACAGTTGATTTAAATAAATATGGGTCAACTAAATTAATAAAGTTAAATTAACCATTCCTTTTTTGAACTAATCCATTTCATTCCATAAATTTTCTTACTATTTTTCCAAAATATTAATTTGTATTAGAATACAATAAATTTTAACTGACAACTATTTTGACCTAAACCTTTTACTGATAAAATAAGAGAAAAAAACCAATGTTTGATTAACCTTCTCATATGTAATCCGCTTTTATTAATAAAATGGCATTTATCGGGCTCATTCCGAGCAGCATGGCAGAGTAAACGTGAACAAAGTAAAGAAACATTATCTTGTCACGCCAGAAAACTCTGTAATCCCATACATCAAACATTTTTCAACAACTTAATCGTATTAGCCAAATGATTCGACATAATCTTCCGTCTAACGTTGGCCATGGAAGTCCGGCATCGGCTGGACAATGGCCACGGCTTACTGGGGATGGGATCGGCTAATGCCCGAAATCATTCCGCAGCTCACTTACGTTCAAGCAGACGCGCCACCCGGTGCATTGCTTTCGCCTTATTGAAATTCTTCGACGGACACCACTGGAATTGAGCGGAGAAAATTACTAAGATTTACTATCGACCAGATGCTGAATGCGGATGTTTTGCCAGATACGACTTCATGAATTTTAGGATTTTACTGTTTTTAAATGTAGGTTTACTCTTTCGTAACGATGCTACACAGTAAAAAATATTTAAGTTTAACCAAATATTAACCAGATTTTATTTTAATCCAAGTCCACATAACTTTATGTTAAGTTTACAACCAACTGTAATCTGTTAACTAATTGAATAAGTAGTTTGTAATTATAACATACATTTTGTAGATTTAATAACAAAATCCTATATCAATAATTCAACAAACCTTTTTGTAGACCCCTAACCTGATTAAGATATCCAAAGTATAGAATTTAAATGTTATATTAGACAAAATCTAAGATCTAAGTTAAGCAGTGGTGCTGATGAGGTACAACTGCTGTCGTTCGGGATTGCATTATTGAAATCTGTAAACCCTTAGCATATGTGGTAGATAACTGACTGGAGTATGGTGTCTTCCCTGAGCAACTGAAGACTGCTGTTGTAAGCCGAATATTCAAAAAAGGTGATCCGAACTTAATGAACTACAGACCAATAAATTCCTTTTCCAAAATCTTAGACTTCCATGTGTACTAGATTAGTAAACTTTTTTTTACAAAAACAAGCTGTTAAACAATAATCAGCACAGCTACCTTAAAGGTAGGTCATCTTTGGGATTATTTATTGATTTGTCAAAGGCGTATGATTGCCTAAATCATGATTATATCATAGTAGTATTATACTTTATAAGAAGTTGAAAGGTATGGAGTGAGAGGCTGTGAGCTAAGGTGGATACAGTTCTTTTTGACAGGTAGGAGCCAAAGAGTAAAATTGATTAAGGATGGCAGAGGCTTTGTCTCTGAGACGCAACATGTTGGGCTAGGGATCCCACAGGGAAGCACTATAGGACCATTTTTGTTCCTGATATACATACACGATGTTAAAAGTATTGGTTCTGGTGAAAATCAAGCAATGGTCAGTTTTGAAAATGATACAAACTTGCTGGAAAAGGGACGGACCTATCCAGTTGTACTGGTAGAGATTGGAAGCTTGATGAATGCTACTGAAAGGTATTTTAATATGAACAGACTTATTATTAACGTTGAAAAAACATACTGTACTATTTTTTTAAAAGTACAAAGTAAACCAAAATAGACTATATTTTACATCTGAAACTAAATTTCTTGGATTGAATATTGATGAACATCTAGATTGATGTGTACACACAGATCTCTGATGTTATAAATTAAATGGAGTATCATATTCGTTACGAGTGTTAAAAAATTATCTTAATAAGTCAAAGCTAATGGTGGTATATTTTTCAAATTTTCATGTATGGGATAATCTTGTGGGGAAGAAGTAAAAATATCAAAAACGTTTTTCTCACACAAAAACGAACATCATGAATCTTGAATAATAAGAGCAGTGATATGTCCTGTTAAGGTTTGTTTTAATCTAGCAGGATATTGACAGTTAGCGAGTTATATATATATAGGAACTACTGATCTTCATGTTTAAAAACAAGCACATATGTCCCAGTCAGAGGTTAACTATATATACAGTGTGACCAATTTGTTTGCGACTCACCCCTGTCAAATCTTTATTTATTGTGCGATTTTAACCGGATTTGTTTTAGTGTATACACGATATATTTCTTGATAAACTGTATTTTTGGAGCAAAAAACACCATATTTGTACAAAATTCAAGGCCTACTCTCAGTTTTTAAGAGTAAATTTTTAAGAATTCATATTAGCGATTTTTTTTACCAAAATCTAAACGACCCTTTACTAAATTTGATTGAAAAATTTTAAGAAGAAAAATGCACAATAATAACCACAAAAATTTATTCTGTCATGTTATTCATGAAAAAAAATTGAAATAAAATTAAACTAATATTATTGCTAAACAAATTCTGTCGGGCAATCCAAAATTTCCTTCTGCTCGATAAAATTAAGTTAGCATGCGTCCCTGGAAAATTATCAGCGCGTCAGACATGTAAACGAAATTACTGGTAGTTTGGCGCGCAAAACGTGAAAAGCGCCCACGCGTTGGAAAAGCAACTTAAAATTATCCCCCATATCTAGTTGCGGTCGGGTATGGTAATTGAAGCTGATTGGGGTTTCATTTCTAACCTCGGCAGGAAGAAGAGGGTGCTGTCAATGCATCGCCTACTTCCTGCACAGACCTGTGATTGATAGGGGCGAATTCTTATTCAATGTTTGGCCCGCCAATGAATACGGTGAAAAGAAAATTTGTGAAGGTGTTGACTTGGGGATTTTTTTATTAATGAGTTTGTATTAAATGCCCGTAGATTTATGAATTTGAAGATATCCACTATATGCT
Organism: Brassicogethes aeneus; assembly: GCA_921294245.1. Lineage (NCBI taxonomy): Eukaryota > Metazoa > Arthropoda > Insecta > Coleoptera > Nitidulidae > Brassicogethes > Brassicogethes aeneus. The sequence continues at coordinate 42,368,581 of OV121138.1, forward strand.
TGATATTAGGTACTAATTTTATCGGGAGTAAATTTTAACCGGATAATTTTTTTTAGTCGAAAATCTTTTTGCCTTAAAAATAGTCGAGAAAAAATCGCGATTTTTCCAATGTCCCTTAATTTTTTTATGGCAAAAAGGTTTAAGATAAATTTTAAAAAAATTATTAGGTTAATCATTGATCTCGAGTGTATTATGGGAAGATATGAATAAATAACTATTAAAAACTATAACTATTAAAAAATATATATATATTTTACAAACAAAATTGTTATAAAAAGTTTCATTACTCTTGGATTCTGAAATTTGATTATTGGCAAATTGGAAATTAAAATTGAATGATACTTATCATCCAATTATAAGTGAGGATTTATAGATTTTGCATTAACATGCTAGTTACTTTAATTAAGCGTTCAGTAGAAACGCCAGATTTAGCTAAAGTCAAAACAGTACTGCACCTGTTTGATTGATTTGTAATTTAATTGTTTTTAATAATAATAATTATTAATAATCTGTCTGTTATGTTTTTGAACGTTTACTTTATTTATGTGGTTACCAGAGATAAAGAAGGTTACCTAGTAACATACTAACAGGGCATCTAATTTTTCCGAAAAAAAATCGAAAAAAAACGTTGCTAAGTAATATTTTAAAAAGAAGCATAAGTGCTGGTGGCAAAAAAAATCCGAGTCGAAGACGAGGATTTTTGCACCTGCACGAATGCATTTTATTAAAAAATATTACTTAGCATTGTGTTTTTTCGATTTTTTTCATAGGAAAAATTAGTTGCCCGAATGGTATTTGACAAGCCTATTTCATGAGTAACAGTTATTCTGCATATACATGCATACGTAGTTTTCAAATTAATACCTACATATTTATTATAATAAATATGTAGGTATTAAAAACTGAAACATAGGTAGTTTATTTAATCACTAAATACTACAAACTTAATTATTTATGGTACAAGTTTTGCCGCGGGTAAACTCGAAAAAACTGCTGACAGGTGCTGTCACACAGTTTTTTCACCTAGAAACCATTTGTAATTCAAAATTGCGCGTTTGTGATTGGTGGAAATTAAGACGAGGGAAGTAGTCACCTAAATAGTAGTTTTATCGCTGCAAAACTGAAAAAACCACTTGTTTTCTGAAATCTGATTGGTCCATAAAGTAATGAGGGGAATAGTAAATTTTTTAACTCTTAACTTTTAACTCTTAAAACGCAATTTTTATCACTTTTAAAGAATCTTATTGGTCCTTTTTCTGACGGTGGTGACTTCTAAGAAATACACCAAAAAACATTTTCTGAATCATTTTAGACGCTTTTTTATTGCACCAATTTTGAAATTTTTTAATATTTCTTCAAGAAGACTTGCCACAAAAAGTAACACTTTATGTCCTTATAAAGTAATGTAATATTTATGTAAATTAAGAAAGAGAGGTAATACGTAAGTGAAAATTGTGGGGAGTTGATAAACAGCGTAACTTTAGTAAATCCAAAACCCATTCATAATTAATTTTGCAAAACGTAAACGTAATAGACTAAATATGACAGCGGATGCCGTCAAAATGACGTACATCATTTAACCCGTAAAAGAAAATTTTATTATTTACGTTGTGACGGATAGAGAGTGGTATTGAATTATAAAGGACCACGTCAGCTTAGGCTGACTTTCAGCCAATTAACCGGCGCAAAAACAAACGACTGCTTCATTGCAAAAACATGACCCTTCATCGGTAGAACAACGTGCGCTGGATACAGCGACTAATTTATAACAACTAGCCTGCGCTGTTTTGGGGTCATTAAATTAATTGCTTTTATTTTAGCCCATACTTTGTTTATTATGTCGCGTTACTCAAATCAATATAAATTGCAATGTTATTAATTATCCAACCAGGGTTATTAATGCAGCCTGTCTGGTAGCTCCCCAACGAAATCAAAAATCACCTTATGTTTTTCTTTGTCATAAGAGCTACTGTTTTTAAATAAAAAATAATACAAATTAGCGTTATTCTTAGGCAATTGATGGGCAGCCACTGGTTTCGTTTGCGACAGCAACTTCGACGCACAGGCAGGAATTTTGACCTAAAACATGGCCAACAATATGTGGGTACTTTTTCTGTATTAAAAGGTTAGCAAATAACTAAAAACATATTACTAAAGGTATACAAGTGATAGTAGGTATTTGTATTCAAAAAATTATTTATAAAAAAGATACTTACATGCAAGTAATACAATAAAAATATTAAAATTAAACTTATATTAAATTTTGTGTGCCCTTTAAAAAATAAAAAAATATATCCGGATTGCGTAAATAACCACAGATTTGTTCTTTAAACAGTTCAGAATTTTATAACCAAAACAAACCTAAAGAAGGAATCTGTATTTATTTTATTGGTTACTGTGATGGCTACAAAATGGCGATAGTGTTAAAAAATGTTTATTTTAGAATATAAATATAATTTCGATTAAATCGATTTATTATAAGAAAAATAATACCATTTATTATTGAATTTTGAAAAACTTGTGAAGTATAATTTATCTAAAATTCCGCAACAGTGTTGCCACAATACCTGCTTATTTCCTTGGATGTAGGCGTGCCTGCCTCGCGTATGCAACTATGATATCGCATTGTATACATGTAATAGAACGAGACAACAAGGCTCACGCCAATCGTGAGTCTAAATTAGTTCAGGCATGCTTCTGAGCCAATCATCTAGCTATAAATATTAGTTTAAATTGCGGTCGTTTCAAATTCAAATAATTTAAATGTTGCAGGGTATTCCACGTATAAAATCAATCAATTTTATTGACTATTTCACAATTCATGTAATCCAAATATTAGAAATTTATAGTATATTATGGAAAGTAAAATATTTAAATTATACTTAATTTTTTAATTCTCTATGATGAAGTATAGTTAAAATCATCGACATCAGCACCGATAAGAAGCAGTTAATTTCATGCACCAGGCAAATTACTAAACGACTAAATAAACAAGGTAATTACATATTCTGCAGTACACTAATCAATTTAAACAAATAAATTATGGAAATCGCCCCCGGAACATATTTATCTGCATACGTAATTTCGTGTCGTTAGCGTTTTAATCATAATTTAATAACGGTAATGTTCGTAAAACCGATGCTATCGCGGCGGCGCTATTTTGTTCACGAGCGATTTAAAGAATTCGGCAAAAAAACAGTCAGCGCTTTTTTAGCGAGAGCTTATCTGACTAAGGTGGCCTGTAAATTGTGCGCCAGAGAAAAACGGCCACGTAAAATGAACATGTAGGGTAAACACACGCCAACTTATTTTATTTAAACCAACAACAGTATGGTGACAGATTATATGCACTATGGGACAACATTTATACACAATCAAAGTTATATGGAATCACCCAATAATTAAGAGATTTGAAAATAAAAATCATTTTATCTGATCCAATTTTATTATAAAAATAGAGAAAAATGGTGCTATTGTTTAAAAGTCATGTATTTTATAACGAATTTTTGTGGCAATACATTTTTAAAAGCATTTTTCCAAAACCAAAATTATCTGGAGAATTGTATTTTTGTCAACAAAAAAGATTACTGTTAATGGGTAGAATCTTTAAAAGTTTTTCACTTTCTGATTTATATGACAAGGTAATAAGAAAAACAGTATCACCATTGCGATTACAATCTAAGAAAATTTCCAATCTGTAGCAGAAATTCAAAATTTAAAACAAAAAACTTAATTAACAAATTGACGACAAAAGACTATTTCCTAAAAATATGTTCTTAATAAATTGCATGTTTTTACAATATACGCTACTAATAAGGTAAAAGTCCAAAAATAAACAAAACGTTGAATTTTGCTACTTGCAAGATTTTCTTGGAACTGTCTTGTTATCGGAGAGCGGCTATCTCGCGAGAGCGGCAATGTCACTTTGCGCTCGAATTACACACAGGATTTTTTCAACAACCTGTGTTTATATAAGACTATTTGGTAAAAATTGATAACCTCAAATTTGACTTTTGTGTCTAAATTCGCAAATAAACTAAACGTTTCTTTATTATGGTTTCCATGGTAACTAAGCGAGCGTTTTGGTTACTTAGTCGCTCGGCGAGCAACAAACTAAAAAAACGCTCGCTCCTCGGAAAAGTGCAACTTTGCGCTTTCTTTTGGAAGCTCAAATTTGTACTTTTTGCTTGGTTGTGGAAAAAAGCATTAATAATTTAGTTGGCCGAATGCTAAAATCGGATATTTTTAACATGTTTCAAAGACCTAATATCTCCTGTACAGAAGAATAAAGAAATGTGAGAAAGGAATACCTTGTATAAACTCACCAAAGAACGGAAGGCCTTGGATATTGACAGATATCACAGCAGCTAGACTAAGATAAAGTGCAAAAGAAAAAGTTGGTGAATCTACACGAAGATTAGAGTTTCAAATAGTAGGTACATTAAAAGAAGTGGAATGTCATTTAGAAAAAGAAGATAATGTCCAAAATATACAGCTGCGCTGAAAAATATTTTACGTTATCTAACTCTAAGATAAAAGGTAATGATGGATTCTATATTGAGGATTTCAATGCAGCTCCGTACAATGTGAAATGTTAAAGTAAAGCCAAATTTGAAAACAAAGTTCTGGTGTGGTGTGCCATTTCTCAGTCAGGTACATAGCAGCCATATGTAGGACATATTAGAGGAGAAGCCGTTACAGCAGCTTTATAGATTGTTAAGATATATAAACAATCATCACAATAATGATGAAATGATGTTCTGGTCTGATTTAGCTTCTTGCCACTATGCCAGGAAAACTAGAGAATGGTTACAAGCCAATAATGTTCCATTTGTACCCAAACAAGATAATCCACCTAATGAAGAATTGAAGAATTTTGGGCCTTATTAAGAAAAAAGTTTAATAAAAAGGATGGGAGGCAGAAAACGAAGAACTACTAAGAAGAAGAATTTACTAAAAGATTCGGGAAATCAATATTGCCACCATCCAATCACTTATGATGCACTTAAGAACAAAATTGCGAAGGATTGAAGACCAGGGCCGCTAGTTGCATTATAATACATTTGTATTGTTAAAAATGTATGTCAACTATTAACCTTTTATATAAATTAAGTAAACTTAAAAACTTTTGTTACATACGTTATTAGGTAATTTAAGTTTCACCCTATTGATAATATAAAATGGCTGGTTATCAGCTATAGCTCGACTATAGTCGAAGCATTTTTCGAGAAAATAAAAGAATAGGAAGAAAAAATAATTAATTTAATTGCGGTACGTGCGCTGGTGGTGGTGTATCGGAAAGGGAAAGGCGCTGCTGGTGGCTGAAAGACAGAGTCTACGCTGTCGGGCTACGGCACCTGCATAAAGAAGAAGAAGGGCTGGCTGGGGTGGTTCAAACAATTTTCGGGGTCTCATCTGGCTCCGCTGTCATCCTCTTGATTCGTATTCTGCGAGCGGAGTGCAGTCCAATTATTGGTTCGTCTTTCCGTCTTCGCTCCTCAGGCACGTATTTAACTTTCCTTGCCTGCCTCGACTACTACTACTACTATATTATCAATGTACACTGCTAAACCAAACAACCGCAATTCGATATCAACGTTTTCTATGGGTTTTCAGTTTATCAAATCACCTTTGAATTTAAAATGCTTTCATCGGTTTCCTCGAACTCAAGATTTCGTTATTTAAAAGACCATTTATTTTAGTTAAAACGTTTTAAATAGCAAATTGAGGTTGTATTTAAAAAATTATACAAAAATAATTACCCATTCAAATCTTATTATCGGGGTTATAACTATATCTATGCCCTTAAGTAATAAAAATATTTCCACAAACAACATTAAAAACACATTTTATGCGAGTTAATAAACTTATCACTGGATGTACACATAAACAACAATTTTTATCATATCGTTTAATCCATAATATACACGTAGTAAACATACTCGTTTATGAGTAGCTCACGAGTTTTACGAGGAGATTAGGCCAAAGCATTCGCATGCAAAACTATTTTATCATTACTCACTAAAAAAATATCTCGGGATGGTCGTTTAGGGGCCGGGAACACGGCCAAGTATCGGTAAATTAGTGTGGTAATCCGACTTTACGGAGATGCTTTCTTATAGCGTTCTTGTGCACAATGTGGAAAATCTGTTTTTATGGAGATGATATGGCTTATTGGCATAAACAAGTGACACGAAATGCGTCAAAAAGAAAAGGTCTAAAGGCGTTAGATCACACTATACAGGATTGAATTCATTTAACAATGGTTTACACTGTAGGAGATGTAGCTCATCACTTACTATTGTTGAAAATATGAATGAACAACTACTTGGAAGACCAGAGCTCGGAAATGGCCGACCAGATTCGACACTTCTGGACTTTTTTGCGGGGTTAAATTTACGCAGTTTTATGATTAAATGGTAGACATTAACAAGTTGTTTGGGTCAACAAAACTGAAGCAAAATTACCAAACATCCTTTATTGGAATAAAAGTTGCTTGAGGACATAAGAGTTAAAAAGCAATAACAAAAGCATCATTAAGTATTGACTTTTTCCTTTGATGGCTGCCCCCAAGCGAAAGCTTTCGGGTCTCGGAAGTGGTGATATAGGTCGCATTATGTATTCTTTAGGTGTCCTTTTTTTCTTTATTATGCTTTTTATTTAAATTGACCTTAAAAGACATTCGAGATAAAACTAAAGTGTAGATATAAAAAATACAAGTGTTATTGATTTCCAACATGTTTGAAACATTTAGGAATCGCAAACAACTTCATTGTAATTAAATCATCATAATAATTTTTAAGAATATCTTGATAACATCTCTGGGTTTCATTTGGACGCTAAATCAATCCATGTGTGATTTATGAAAGTTCGGTATAACTTTCAAAATCCAATCAGAATATGCCATTTAAATGCAAGATCTAATTCTCAGGATCTTTCGATTTCCATCTAAAGGAACGTGGAAAAAGTTGTGCGATAAAATCAGCTTGGGGCCGAGTGCAAGCGAAAAACTAATAAATAAGCTCGTCGCAAATATAATCCGGAAAAACTGCCACAAATAGCTTTTCTCAGATAATAAGAAAACTAAAAAATTACCTCGCCAACCGAACCAATGGCGCATCACATTCAATGAAGCGAGCTAAACAGATTGGATACGAGACCGGGATGAAGAGGAATATGCCCTGATGCTACTACTACTTCGGTTTCGTGATTGCCTACACTTGAACTGTCTCTATACGGCACGAGCGGGTCATTGTTTCTTTTAAGCAAATATTATATCCCAAAATCAACTGAAAATCCTAATAATATACCCCATTATTTCCTACTAAAATGTTAAGTTTTATTGCCGGTTTCAGGACATTAATGAAGATGCAATGGAGATGTTAAAGCGGGATTATATTCCCTTATGCTCTTCCCACTATTTGCATCAAAGGAGAAAAACATAACTTGAAATGATAAATAATGACAGGAATAAAAATTGATAGCAGTGTCACAATACAGTGGATTCCAGTTGACCAAATATTTTACATTTCATAATATCAATAATGTATCCTAGTAATTTAAAGAATTTCCTATGGCCATGTATTGGGATTGGCTAATAAATGGAATAAAGTATGTTTTATAGTAAAAAAATATTCGGGCCCGCCTATGGACATTTTACCTTTATCTCGTATGATAGGGTTTGACCATGTGTGATTTGGTAGCCTTATGCCGCAGTCTCAAAAATCCCGTCACAAACCAATATTTGTATTGACAATTTTTTCACTAAAAAAACGTCCACAGGGAAAACAAAATCCATAATAGGATTTGTCCATAATAGGCATTTTTCAAACTCGACTAACTCTATTATAGATAAATAGAGATAATTGAATATTGGGTTGGCTTGTTAAAATTTAAATGTTTGCGTCTTTAAATGAAGTTAATCTTGCTCCTCCTAAACAACTAAAAAACAAAATAAACCGGATTATAAACACCTCCAATAAGTCAGGGGTAGTCTGGAGCATAAAAAATGGCACTTTAATTGTACAGCGTCTGTTGCAAGAGAGCGCGAATAATTAATGAAACGAAAGTTCTAATTATTCATTACAGAGTAAATAAGTTTGTGAGAAGGGTGCAAGTCGACAAAAAACCTCCTAAATCTGATTATTAGGAGGGTCGCGCCATGAAGATCATCTATAACGCTCAGGGTGCAAGACCCACATTAATTTTTATGTTTAATTCATGTCTGACCTCAAGAAAAACTTAGGAATTAATTAATAACTTTATGTCATGTTTTGCACTTTGAAAGCACTGGGTCAACTCAAGGGAAGCTGCTTAGACTAGCCCATGTTCTGTTTCTTTGCATTATTGATGTTTTTCCCAAAAATAACATGATTTATAAAAAATTTCAATTTAGCCTCGTCCCATCGAAAAGTCCCAGGAGAAACAGTGGCCGAATGACCCTCGAAAAGGTTAAAACTCAATAAACTAAGGCCGTTCTCACGCCCAAAAAAGTTAATAAAAAATATATTCTTAAACAACTTTCTTTTATTGCCTCGTGTGCCTTATTTATTACGTATTATTATTATTATTTTATACGCCCTAATTTCGCAGAAAAGCGGGTTTAGTTTCACTTCAATGTTTTTCATTAATTTATTATTTCTTACTGGATGTACCCTAAACACAGTTGATAAGTTGAAATTGAAATTCTACCTCTCAAAAGTGGGACCATTCTTCATTTTTAATTTTGTTCAAGAGACGAGCTGGTGTTCATTTAAAGTCACCTGGTGACACCCAGCATTTTGTAATCACACACAACACAGGTGTCATAAGTTAAAATTGAAAATGTAAGGCACATCTTCAGTATGTCCAACTCCAAGATTATGCAAAATATTCCTAATTAGGTACATAATACCTAATTATCAGACTCATTTTAAAATGTTTATCAATCACTTTCAGACACTAATACCAAAAGCTAATAAACCAAATCTAGTTCAAGTATTTTGAATAATGTAGGGGCGCACAATGGGTTACAAGACCCTAAAACCAGCCCCAAAATTTGAAAAGTGATGAATGATGTATTTCTGATTTAGTGAAAAGAATACACCACACACGAGCTGAGAACAGCTTAAATGTTAACCTCAAAATTTAAAGGCAGTGTAATTGTTGTATTTAGGATCTTGGGGTTAGAACAACACAGTTTTATCGCCCAATGTGCGTCATCGAGAATATAAGCTTCAAGAAGAATAAGAAGAGATCAGTTTTCCTTGCGCTCAATAGAATTTCAGGGCACTAATGAACTCCGTATCGTTTCCGAATTATCGAGGTTCTCTGACTCTCTCCTTTGCAGTGCACACGTGCCCAGCCACCTACTTTCGCTTTCACGTCAGATTATATTTCTTTATTTGTCTCTTCCACGGCTATTGATTGTTCTGGCATTTCCTGGATAGCTCTCTTCGCGACTTAAAGACGGATGTCGGGGGCAAGAGAGGAACATGTCGTGATGCTGAAAAATGCAGGTTTAGTTTGGGTTTAAAGTTATTTATTTTGTTGAAATGCTTGGTAAATTACCAATAAAAAGGTTCTTAAGACGATCTTTCATTTAATTCAAATTTAACATCATGTTCTCAGTCATAAACCTACTTTGTTGTATGTTAAGCGGGCAATCGGTACTTATCTTATTACAACTAGGGGGGATCAAATATGCACTTGAATCATGATCTTGATGGCTTTATTTGCATATGTAGCAGTTTTAGTGGCACATCAAAAACGATAGTAAAGCGGGCTTCTCGCACAAGATCTTGCTTCCATTTGCTCAACGAATTTATAGCCATACGTCGCACGGTGGGTTGGAATGGTACTTTTCTGGTCAAAACCAATTTGTAACCTTAATAATTGACCTAAACCTTGTTTTCTTCATTTAAGGTCAAATAATAAATCCAATACTTCTTTGTCCAGGGGCTTATGTTTGGTTTTTATATAATTCCTTTTTCTGGTTATCATTGGATCCAATGGTGCTAGTAGCATATGCATTAAATCCTCAGTTGTGGATTTTCGGTCAAATTTTCTTGTATGAAATTCCCTTATTTTTTTGTAATCCTTATTCTTGCTTCCTGTGCCTCTTCCGAAAAGTAATTTCATATACCCTGCTTTGAACAAATCCAGAAGAAAAACCAGTACTTCTTCATATGATAGTGGAATTTCTCTTTATAAGTAAGTTTTTATTATATATTGTATTTTTATACACAAAATTAACTTTTAATTTTCCTTCTATAAAAGGCTTGCTGGGTCTTCCAGTGCATTGTTTCTTTGGTGTATTTTCTTCTAAACTATTTTTCAATTAAGTCTTATATTCTATAATAATTTTTTTCTTGTTCTTGACTTTGCGAAGTAGATCCTTAATATGACTAAACGCTTTTAATCTGAAGTTCGTTTTGTCTTCATCTCCTTGATTAAGTTTGTAACTTTCTTTTATAAACTGAAGTAATCCAATGTTTAACAAAGTTTGTAATCATTTTTAGATATTAAATTGACTAAATCTAAATATTTAATTTCTTCCATATTGAGCTATAGCACACTATAACAATAATAATGATTGAATATAAATTTAGATTGATTTTATGCTATATAATATATATATATATATATATATATATATATATATATATATTATATACACTCACAGGCAAAATAATCGATCCACACAAATTTTCGATGAATTTCAATCGCAAATAAGTTTTTTATTTGATGTCGGATTTAAACGAATATTAAAAATATTGTAGATAAATTAATGGACGATCGCTCACATTTTAAAAAATTACAAAAAATAGACGTAAGTTTATATTATACAGGTTTAAACAAAAATATGTTTTTTACCATAAGTTTAAGACACTCTGTAGAGTGGCAAAACCGTATATTGTTCTAAATTAAGTTTTATTTATCAAATCACATCTATTCTTAACAATTTGTTTTTGGTTCACCTAGATATATTTATTTTTGTGGAAAATATGGAATTTAAAAAAAAACATTGCAATTTCCAATATTTTTCTGTATGAAGAACTAAGGTTGCTATGGTCCATCCATAGGCTATGGAGAATGACATTGACAGTTTTGTTGAATCATCCCATTATCTCTATACAAAAATACAAAAGTATTAAATAGTTTCTCAATGCCAATATTTGAAAAGTTTATATGAACATTGCACTGACCTTTTAATTTTGCCGGCAATAAACTATAACTTAAATTCGGGCACGGACTCCACTGTAAAGTGCTCATAAAACATTTTCTTTACTTTCACTTTGAAAAACTGTCAATTTTCAAGAAATACATTTCGATTTATAACCTTTATAATCTGTGTTTATAAAATATAAAAATTTGACATTTGACGGTGACAGATTCCCCTATTGTTTCATAGATGGAGCTCTATAAATTTTTTTGATTTAAATCATTTTAAGATAATAAAAAGTATTTATCGTAGAAAAAGTATAGTATGCACCTCGTTTATAAACTTTTCTATACACTCATTAATTTAAGCACTCGCTCGCAAGCTCGCTCGTGCCTAAATTAAATTCGTGTATAAAATGGCGTTTATCAAACTTGATACATAATATACTATTAAACTTTTGGCTAAAATTTGCTATTCTGTTTAAGAATAATAATTGTGATTGTAATATAATCAATATGGGGTGGAAAGTTCTGAGAAACACGTTATATAAATGTAATTTAAATAATCCTAGATTGGCAATAAAGCTCTACATACTTAATTACCTATAAATGTCAAATAAATTAATTAATTCACCACATATAATCACTATGGTTGTTAAGTTATAATTACTGCTTTGGGAGGCTTAATATCTTATATAACTAATTATTAGTTATTTATGTCATAAGGCTTTTTGTGCTGAGATTTTTTGATTGAAGATACAATATTTATTGTAAATAATTGCATTTACAGAATAGTAGTTTTTTCTAGGATTATATTATTTATTTATTTATTTACACCTCTGGACCACAAACGGGACTAACCTAAAAATTAATAATAATATTTTACTATTGTGATTACGTTTGAGACAAACTGTTTGACCCACATCTTGCTGAACTTTTGCAAAAACTTTTGGTGCTGTGTGATAGCTTTTTATATAATAAATATGTTAATTAAAATTAAAACCCTATTTACATGTAAAACGGCATTTTAGACAATTAACAACTTTACTTAATTTATTTGGGATTGCGCGATGTTTCAGACAAAGTTAAAACAATACAACTGCAAATTGAAAAGGGAATTTCTATTTAAAATAACAATAATTTTAAACAAAAGCCAGTAACATAATTTTGACGGTTTGGGCGGCGATGGGCTGAAAAGGTGTAACTGAAAATCGGAAATTTGAATTGCTGATTCTCTTATAGCGATCCAGCGTTTCAATTTCTGCTGCCACTGAATATGTAATCACTTCAGTGGTGGAGGCGTATTGCGGCAAAATGGGGAAAATAGTTTTAAATCAGAAAAAAAGAAGTTAGTTTTTAAAGTTATACTGCTCCCAAATAGTAAAAACCTACATATTCAACTATAGTTGCCATTTTATAAAATGGCAACATTTTACAAATAGTAAAATTGGAGGTATAATTAGTTTTTTTTACTTTAAACAAATCCTTTAAAATTATAAATTTGTTGGTTAAAATCGATCGTATGAAAATGTTTTCCTTATTACAGTCCACTCTCTTAAAATGAATTAGTCAAAATTAACTAATAATTAGTCAAATTCAACTAAATGAAATACGCTAAAGAAGTGTGTCAAACGCTTATTTTACCAACGAGTGTTTTTGAGAATAAAGCCGGAAAATGTCGAAAAAAAAACCGTGGCACGATTTGTTGTGTTGTTGGTTGTATTTCGAGAGGAAATCTTGGGTTGAGTTTTTTTCGGTTTTCCAATAAACAGTGTTAATCCGAATGAAGAAATAAATTTCATACAGTTCCTGTAAATATAAATTATATCTATTAGATACAATAAATACACATTTTAGTTATGATTAACGTGAAAAGTGTAAACATTTCAATTCAGTAAGAATCGTCAAACAAATAAGTCGTCTAAATTTAAACAGCATTTAGCTTTATTAAAAGCGTTGATTAAGAAAGTCTCCACTCAACGGTGAAATACCATTATATTATGTTTTATATATAATATTATGTTGCCATAAATTCGTAGGTATATTTTGTTGTTTAAAATGCAGTTGTCGGCGTTTTTTAGAAAACTCAAACCTAAAAATGGTTGATTTTAAGGGTATATTTGTGCAAAAATTATTTTTAACTAATTTATTAAAAATATCCAAACTTAAATATAAATTATATTAGGTAAAGTTATCATTAGTTAATTCTGCACCAACAAATGTACTTACCGAATTGGATCCTTTGGAAAACATGAAAATGCAACGATTTGGTTCTTGAATTTTATTTACAAATAAAAACACAATAATTCACCATGATCCCTTTGATAAAATACACACACTAACGTAACTATATAAGCATTTAAGCGTTGAGTTTCTTAATCAATGATATAAAGAATAATCAATCGAAATCGAGTACTAAACCAGTTTTTTTGTTTTTTTCTTGCAACGTAAAACACAAATAACGTGCGCGATTTAGCTGTGCAATTGAACAAAATTTGTCGAGTAAGACTTCTGCCTTCCTCTCTTTTATAAAAAAACTTCCTATTTATTTAAAAATGATGTATAATCTGTGCTTTAAATGTATTGTTGACAATTCTTAAATTCACGCAATGCTATCGAAGTCCACCAGATGGCGCGCGCGTTGCGAAAAAAAATTAGTAGATTTAAATTTAAAAAAGTTTTGACCCAGCCGGGGATTGAACTCAGGTATGTCACTTGTCAAGCTGTTGTCATAACCAATGAGGCTATCAACCAATCTATTTGTCAATAAATATTGTTCATAATATTTTCAAGTTAAATATATTATTTGTGTTGCTGTTTTGAGCTAAACTTTTTGCATCTTTGTTTGTTTTTATGGGCCATTATAATACTTTGTTGTTGGCCGCAAACGATTAAAAAAATTAGTTACTTTTAACTCTCAGAAATAGTCAAAGATGGTGACTAATCTTAAATTAGTCAAACTTTAACCATTTACGTAGTAAAAAATAACTATTTAAAAGTGAAAACGACTATTTTATTAGTAAAAAATGCTGTTACTAATTCAAATAGTAGAATTTTGACTATTTCATTTTAAGAGAGCAACTTAAAAGGCGCATTGTAATATTAAATTTCCCATTTATTTTTTTGTTAAACTACTTTAAAAATTAATTATCACTCCAGGCAAAAAAAATAAACCTGAAAAGTTCGAGAACACGCTACTGAATAAAGCACGGAGCCTGAAAAACTGAAAAAGCGCCCGCAAAATAATTACGACCGAATTGAAGTTTTAATTTAAATAATTAACGCAAATTAAATTATGACTATAATGTAATAATGCTCTTTCAGTTCGTTATATCGTTCGGTTTGTGCACCTTTTTTCCAGACAGGAACATAAACTAAATACATATTTAACCGGCATTGTCAACAAATATATTTTGTTAGTTTGTAGAGAATTTATTCCACAAACAGTATTTTTATAAATTTGTTTAAATTATGTTTTAAATTTGGTATGTTGTATAAACAATAGGTTTTTTATTAAAGCACATTAAAGTGTGTTTCATTATCATAGAAGAAGCTGAATACTGAATTATCAACGTCTTTTTAAAAGACAGTATTGCACACTTTATGAAATTTCTTTACGAGATGACTTTGTCAAGGGAAAAAACAAATTATGTCTTGCATTATCCACGTCACTGGCTCAAGTCTGAAGTAATCTTCCACTTGGAGGTTTCTTCGCCTGGAGGTGGAATTTCTACGTGATTTTCTGCGAGTGAAACAGCAAAATTCAAGTTAATTTACGGATAGACACTGAAATGCAAATTCCATTAATAAATTATTTTCGGGCTTTAATTTTAAAGTCACGATCCCACGGCATTGTCAATACTTCTCCTTTTTAGTTGGATACATAAATTATTTTTTTTGTTTCAATATAATTGAAGTTTCGAAAAAACCGAGAAAAAACTTAATCTAAACAATAAAGATTTTATTGAAAACAAAGTTTATATTTATTTCCTCACATGGAAGGTAAATATTTATCTTTTCAGTTATTGTTTTCTGTTAAGCTGCCCATTTCTGCAATTTGTCTTTTTCCGAATAAAGTAAAGAAACCCGGTGTGTCCAGCTGTGACCAGCGGAAGGAAAGGTCCTATACAATCGATATATTCTTTATATGAAGGGTGATGTCCTTTGATATAAAAAGCATTTTATGTGAGACATATGTTTTAAAATATATTAAGGTTTTATAGCTATACTTCTTGTAAAGATGGTACACAGAAAAAAAGAATGGTTAATTTAACTACAATAATTTAGTTGACCTATTTATTTAAATCAACTGTGGGATGGTTAATATAAACAAAGATTAGTTTGACGGTACTAAACCAGATAGTGAAACCAACCCGCTGTATGGTTCAGTTTACTAAATATGTTTTTTTTGTAAAATAAGAGTTACTTCAACCTTAAGCACTCTGTTAAAACGATTAAAACAATTTGCCGTGAAATCCTGGTTGCATAGTATGTACCGATCGCGGCAAAGGCGTTGTGGATCACGTGATGTTCTTAAATCTCGCCTATGGTCACTTACATGGATAGTATATAAGCTCAGGTAGTCCTTTGCTTTGGTGTGACACTACAAGTTGTTCGATACTAAATAGGTGGAAACAGCTGTCAATACTTGAATTATTTTAAGTTGGTGAAACGCACTAAATTTATTATCTCTAGCGAGGTGAAGGTTCAATTTTCTGGAATAATACTACTGGTATTATACTGGTAATGCGTCAAGGAACTTCCTGTTTCTTGAAGAATGTAAGCAAATTGAATGAATGGCTTAAAAAAAATGTTTCTACTTTATTTTTATTGTTAGGCATATAAATGCGCCAAATGCTATGGGTAAGTTGTACTAAGCCGTTAACATAGTTAAGGTAACAAATAATAGTTGAACTAACTAAACCTTTTTTCTGTGTAGATTTTATATAACTCCAATAAATTAATATTTAGGTATGGTTAGACTTGATTATGAGTAACCAGTTGGGTTTGCATTATATCCAACCTTTACGTTTGATATCAGAGAGATATAATATACTAAATCTGGTATAAATGGACCACAGAGTAGTTAAATTGCCTTCAATAATTACAGGATTATGGCTATTATATTTGCCCATACCGGCATATATCACTTAAGTGGATAATGTTGTATGGTCAGTGTCAATGGCTATTCAGCTCTGCAATACTATTTTATTACATTGTACCAAATATAAAGTTAAAAATTGCAAACTAACCAAATGCTTTGTATGTGTTTATAATTTATTATCAATAGATACACAGAAAACTTATAGTGCCGCCTTTTCATCATCATGAAACTTGGCTAATGCAACAGTAAAGAGCTTACAAAGTTGCTACCCTCCGATCCGTTAATATGGAATATTAATCTTTTGCGAGAAGTTACTTTGGCCAATTAATCGCGTCCAGTCTAACCGCTCCGCAGTTTACTGCCAGAGGAGAGAAGATAAAACTGACCGGCTCATAATCTGGATGCCCGAATGTAGCTTTGGTAGTTCGGAAAGGTTAACGGATCGGTAATGGATTAACGCCGCACAGATTGTCCGCGCAAGGGGTTCATTCAATTCATTTGATGGGCATAATTGGATATGTGATGCATGCTTAATTCGCTATCCATCGTCAAAAATGCTTTGTCATCCACAATGGAAATGTCTCAAGCTTAGGAGAATATGAAGCTACCTTTGTCTCTAACATTCAAAAGTTTGTAGTTCTTGATAAAGTCTTTCAAATTAAAAAACATTGTCCACAATATATAACATAGTTTCTACTAAAACTATCAATCCTTGTTTATATAAAATATTTAACCCCCTATGCTTTAAAATACAATCTCGAGTAAGTATAACTGGATGGACATATATAGCGAGTATAACAAGGCAGAAACAAATTGATCCCAGTCGATCGTCAAAATGGATATAAATTGTGACCAAGGGCCTTATAAAAGGACCTCCTTAAACACCGTTATCAACTTTACCTTACACTAAAGGGACTCACTGACCCTTGTTGTATTCGTCTCTTTGGAGTCGTTAGAATCACTGCCTTAGTTTCTCCCATACCCACAGTTGTCCGTCAGATTATGAGCTTTGTTTCCTTCTCTTTAGAGCCTGTTTGCTCTATTTTTTAGTATTATAAAGGATCTTCCAGTAGACGTGCATTTCAAATCAAATAAAAATAATTATTTTAAAGTAAACTAACTGGCTTGCCCCGCAATCATCGGTAGTCATGTGTTCTTTAACACACATAGTTTACCTTCTCTCTTAAAATGAATTAGTCATATTTGACTAATTGTCATAGCGAAAAATCAGCCACTAATAATTAGTCAAATTCTACTTAATGAAATAGTCAAATTAGTAGATTTAAATTAAAAAAAAGTTTTGACCCACCCGGGGATTGAACTCAGGTCTGTCGCTTGACAAGCTGTTGTCATAACCAATGTGGCTATCAGTCAATCTTATAAAAACCAATTTTATTTGTCAATAAATATTGTTCATAATATTTTAACATTGAATATATTATTTGTGTTGCCGTTTTTAACTAAACTTTTTGTATCTTTGTTTGTTTTTATGGGCAATTTAACCATGGAGATCATATGCATTTAGTTCAAATAATACTTTGTTGTTGGCCGCAAACGATTAAAGAAATTAGTTACTTTTAACTCTCAGAAAAAGTCAAATATGGTGACTAATCTTAAATTGGTCAAACTTTAACTATTTACGTAGTAAAAATAACTATTTAATAGTGAAAACGAGTATTTTATTAGTAAACAATTCAAATAGTAGAATTTTGACTATTTCATTTTAAGAGAGTTTCGTTCACCGCTGTCACTGTATGTTGCTGCTTTATAGCGTGTTTTAAGTGTGCTTCCACACCACATGGCTACCCGGTACTGATGAGGTTCGAAAAACCTAAACAGGCTGTCTATCGGTGCCTGTTTGTGGTGCACACTTGAAGTGGAAAACCTATTTTTTAAATATTAAACACAAATCAAATTTGTTAAAATGAGTTTGTAGTTTGTTAATTTTAATATAATTTTTTGTATAAAACCAGGGTTTGTAATTATTTTAACAAAGGAAAATATTTTACCGAAAGTTTTGTAAAGGTAATAAGCAATCTTGTAAGCATTTTGTTAATTTTAAAGGTTACAGAATATTTTGTTAATGTTTTACTAATTATTTGGTTAAAGTGGGTTAAAGTTATGAAATACATCAGTAAGTAAACATTTTTTTACTGTGTATAAGAATTTCTAAGAACTTTTTATTGTGTTCAAATTGCGTTAAAAAAGTTTTGCGTTCCAGTGATATTACCTTTTAAACTTTGACATAAATTATTTTTTATACCCTGAAAAACGTTGGCAATATTGTTAGGATATTTACTTTTACAAGGACTGTAACTTTTATTTAGGAGTGTTTTCATGCGCCCCGAATAAAATACTAAACTAAACTTTAAAACTTTTAATTTTCCACTTCAAAGAGCTCGTAACAATTAAAGTGCATAAAGAAATTAGCAAACTTTTCGACTTTTGAACGTTTTTGATAATATTTTGCATTTAATAGTATTCCAGCTTTTTGTCGAGATACTTTTAAATTAAAATTTAGTTTTACGGGTTTTATTTACAGAAATGAAGTTAAATTGCGTTATTATAGAAGTTCTTGAACTTGAAAAAATGTATTTCCTTAGTGTATACGTCTAGTCTAGAGCTGAAGAACCTCTATGGGATACGAGTGCTTGAGCAATATAATCATTGGTTGGACAAAAAAACTTGAAATTGAATCAATTTTGTTTTCTTATACTATTCCCCTGAAACTAAAGTATGTAGTTTGTATGAAAATAAATAAATAAATAATAATGTTAAAAAAACCTGGATATCACGCAGTTTTAATCGAAATATGCTTTAGCACTAATATCTCCCCAAAGGCCAGTTAAAACTTGAAATATAGGATGGTGTTCGTGAAAAAGTTTAAAAAACTCAATTAACCGAACAAGTTCATGGAAATTCAGCCCAAGGGCATTTGCCCTTTGATAAACCGGCCCAGCGTAACCCTTTTAATAATATTTTACATTCATAAATATTGATTAAAGCAATTGCCGGAAAAGAAAATGTTTCTACTGGTAGCACAGTCGATTTAACTTTTGGTATCTTTCTTGAATAATGAGGTTTTAATAACAGGGCAGGAGGGAAATCTGATGATATATTTCAGGGCTTATAAATCAAAAGTTAAGGAGAAATTAATGTCAGGAACATATGCTAGCAGATTAATTTCATGTCAGGGGTGACATTAAGAATGTTTTTAATTACAGATTGTTTAATATAAATATTTATGTACTAGAGGAAATATTTAATAACATAGACAAAAAGAGGACGTCCGAAAATCCGGGTTTAAAAATCTGTAAAAATTGAAAAAGTTAAATGAAATTTCGCAGACAGTTTTCGCCGGGGAACATTCTAATTAAAATAAATTAATATTTAAACCGTTTCGGAGATCCCCCATGTGAAAATATTAATGATTGGTTAAACCCATCCTGGCTTGATAATCTCGTAATCCACCGATGGAGTTAGCCCGCGTAGCTCTGAGCTTAACTCTCAATTATAACAGCTACTGATGTTTTTGCTGATGCACATAATTAATAAATCCCAACATTTTCAATATGCACAATTTTTTTTGTTTTATTACATTTTTTAATAAATTGTTATCTTTGTTCCAGGTAAGGAATACTGCGTTAGTGAGTATACACATACAAATACACCAGACCATTTCCTATTATTCAATTATATTGTGCAATAGAAATTGAACCGGAATAAACTAATTGACAACAAAGACGTAGAAAAAATAATTCACCATTGTAATACCACATTTTAAAAATAAAATAACTATATTATATACAGGGTGTCCCAAACCGTTTTAGCCAGGCTTCAGTTCCTAAACCATTCGATATCTGCTAAAGTGAAATTTCTTTTGCAAAAACTGTGCGTTGTGTGTGTTTTATTTAAGCCCAAACTTTGTAAAATTTATGAAACTAAAGAAATTAAAACAAAAAAAAATTGAAATTTTGGGAATTTTTAGAATAATATTTTTTGAAAATTTAAGAATTTTAAAATTTTGGAAATTTTAAAAATCTTGCAAACTTCAATGCATGCATCGAAGCGAGGTCACGTCCAGAGCACTTCCGCAACGGAACTTTCGCAAAGAAATTTCTGTTTTATTCAGGTTTTTCTTACAAAAAGACATCCCTAAAAATTTTGTTTAAAAATCGGTTAGTAAATAGCTAAGAAAAAGATTTTATCTTCCCAATTAGGATGGCCATGAAACGGGATAACAAATTTAAGCATATTTTACATCTGCCAAAGTAAGATTTTTTATTGTATTTACTAGTTTTTAACTATTTCTTATTTCACTTTTATTTTTAAAAAACCTTCATAGCTTAACAATATAAATAGTTTTTGTTTCACTGAAATCTTTAATCCATTTTTTTTTCGGAAACTATATAGTCACTTTTTTATTTTGTCGTAATTTTGGCTTATCGTTATTTTAATTGTGGTCATTTATACTTATTTTGTTTGTGGTCATTTTAGGTTAATTTCATTTTTGAATATTATTGGTAATATTTTGGCTTATTTTGTCATCATTGTAGCTTATGATCGCTTATGCTTGGTGATATTTTAGATTGTCTTCATTTTATAAAAGATATATATCAGTATCTATTATCATTAAGCTTGGTGAAATTTTAGCTTTTCTTCATTTTAGTTTTTATCATTTAGGGTTGTCAAATTAGTTAAGTCTTTATTTAAACTTATTAATATTTAAAATTTGCACATTTTAGCTTATTATCATTTAATTTAGCTTGCTGATATGTTAGCTTTTCTTAATTTAATTTAATGGTCATTTTAGCTTAATTTTATTTTTGACTATTATTGGTAATATTTTGGCTTATCGCCACTTAAGCTTGTCTTCATTTTAGCTTATCATCGCTTAAGCTTGGTGATATTTTAGATTGTCTTCATTTTTGCCTATTATCATTTAAGCTTGGCGAAATTTTAGCCATTAATCATTTTAGCTTCTAATATTTAAGGTTGTAAAATTCATTTAAGCTTATTAATATTTAAACTTTTGGACATTTTTGCTTATCATTAAATTGATGATATTTTAGCTTTTCCTAAGTTTAGCTTATTATCATTGGGTTTGGTGATATTTTAGTTGGTTTTCATTTAAGATTAACGTCACTTTAGCTTGGTGATATTTTTTGTTGTCTTCATTTTAGCTTATTATTATTAAGCTTGTTAATATTTTAGCTTATGCTCATATAGAATTTAAGCTTTATTTAGCTCATCATTATTTAAGCTTATGGACATTTTAGTTTCATTTCATATAAAGCTTGTCCTTTTTTACCTTTTATTATTTTAGCTTGTGTTAATTTTACTAATTCAACATTGATTGGTAATTGCAATCAAGCTGGTGTGGTATTAACATTCGAATAATTGAAATGCTCTGTTTACCTTTATAATAAGTTTTCCGGATCTTACTAAGCATATTGCATCGGATAGTTAGTTATCCATGCAAAACGATAACCCATTAATAAGTTTTCATTGTTTAGGTATCGATGTTGTTCCTCGAGAATTTATTTACAATACTCGGCATGCTTGGAATTAACTTTGAACTTGCAGACTCACCCAGGAGTGATTTTATATAAAATTTAGATCCTCCTAGGGCATGCATGTTACGTGGAAAATGTATGCTATGAATAAAATCGATAAAAAGTTTACAGACTTTAAAATTCAATATTAATGTTTCATTTCGTATACCAATGTTATCCCGAATAATGAAATGTTAAATTAAGTATCCTTAATGTTCGAATTTGACCGTAAAACAACTCTCCCTCGTACTTTTCGCAAAGCTGCAACAAAAACGTATTCAAAACGCCATAGGCTCTGTGTTCAACGTTTCACGAGTGCCCCAAGTGTTATATAGTGGAGTTTACGAGTCCACGGAGCCGTTGTCCTTAACGTTTTCTCCAAAACTGATCTCTAGTGGGTCCTTATTATCCTGCTCGAGAGGCCAGGAATAACCCTGCTGCAAATTAAAATGCACGCCCCAAACTGTATTACACGTTATGTTGAACGGCAGCGTGTAATGATTATAATTTCACGTTTCCAAAATAAGTTCGATAAAATTCAGAAACAAGCTAAATTAAGCTAATTGAGGACAAATCAAAATGATGATTTGCTAAATTAAAGACTAAACTACAATATAAGTAAATCTTAAATGATGATAAACTAAAATAAAATAACAATAACAACAATATAAAAAAAATAACAAGATAAAAACATCAAGTTTAAATGTCGACAAGATCAAATGATGACAGGCTAAAATAAAGAAAAGGTAAAATTATAAAACTACAATATAAGCTAAGCTTAAATGATGATAAACTAAAATGAAGACAAGTTAAAATAACAAGATTAAAGAACATCAAAATTAAATGTCGACAAGATTAAATGATGACAATCTTAAATAAAGAAAAAGTAAAATCACAAAGCTACAATATAAGTAAAGCTAAATTATGATAAACTAAATAAAATCAAGATAAGCTAAAATAACAAGATAAAGTTACATCAAGTTTAAATGTCGACAAGATTAAATGATGACAAAAGAAAATTACAAAACTACAATATAAGTAAAGCTTAAATGATGATAAACTAAAATGAAGACAAGCTAAAATAACAAGATAAAAACACATCAAAATTAAATGTCGACAAGATTAAATTATGACAAGCTTAAATAAAGAAAAGGTAAAATCACAAAACTACAATATAAGTAAATCTTAAAATTAAGACAAACTAAAATAAGAAAATATGATGATGGCTAAAATGATCACAAGATAAAATGATAATAAGCTAAAACAACATTGACAATGAAGACTAGCTAAAATAACAAGATAAAAAACATCAAGTTTAAATATCGACAAGATCAAATGATGACAAGCTTAATTACAGAAAAGGTAAAATCACAAACTACAATATAAGTAAAGCTTAAATGATGATAAACTAAAATAAAGACAAACTAAAAAAACAAGATAAAAGAACAACAAGTTTAAATGTCGACAAGAATAATTGATGACAAGCTTAAAAAAAAGTTAAAATCACAAACTAAAAAGACAAGCATTTTAGCAAGATAAAAAACATCAAGATAAATATCGACAAGATTACATGATGACAGGCTAAAATTATCAAACGCTAAAATGACAATAAAGACAAGCTAATATAACAAGATAAAAGGAAATCAAGTTTAAAATTCGACAAGATTAATTGATGACAAACTATAACAAAGAAAAGGTTAAATCACAAACTACAATATAAGTAAAGTTTAAATAATGATAAACGAAAATAACAAGAAACGAAAACATCAAGTTTAAATGTCAACAAGAATAAATTATGACAAGCCTCAATAAAGAAAAGGTAAAATCACAAACTACAATATAAGTAAAGTTTAAACGAAAATAATAAGATAAGAAAACATCAAGTTTAAATGTCGACAAGATTAAATGATGACAGCCTAAAATTATCAAAAGCTAAAATGATAATAAGCTAAAACAACACTGACAATGAAGACAAGGTAATATAACAAGATTAAATAACATCATGTTTAAATGTCGACAAGATTAAAGATGACAAGGTAAAATCAAGACAAGCTAATCGAACAAGATAAAACAAGTTCAAATGTCAACAAAATTAAATGATGACAAACTATAACAAAGAGAAGGTTATTCACAAACTATGAGATATAAGTAAAGATTAAATAATGATAAACTAAAATCAGAACAAGATAAAAGAACATAAAGTTTAAATGTCGACAAAAATAAATGATGACAATCTTAAATAAAGAAAAGGTAAAATCACAAACTACAATATAAGTAAAGCTTAAATGATGATAAACTAAAATGAAGACAAGCTAAAATAACAAGATAAAAGAACTTCAAGTTTAAATGTCGACAAGATTAAATGATGACAAGCTAAAATCGCAAACTAAAATATAAGTAAAGCTTAAATAATAATAAACTAAAATCAAGACAAAGTAGAATAACAAGATAAATGGACAAAGTTTAAATGTTGACAAGATTAAATGACAATAAGTTAAAACAATATTGACAATGAATGGAGGCTAAAATGATCAACAAAATTCAAAAACGAGATGATAAAATATAGATAAGCTGGGAGTTTTAGGAAACTCTCGCAACGCAAACTTTCAGACCCCCTCTCGTATGTTAACACTTTCATATTCATCATTTGTTAACATTTGTTGGGTTTTCAACATTTTGGACAGCTATAAAGTCTACCAGGATGAGCTTTATAATTAAGATTAATGTTTCAATTGTTTTTATATGGCATCATTTGTTTTAATTGTTGGACAAATGGATGGGAGGGTTGTTTTTAATACAGACGTATTATTTTGATTTTAATGGATGACTGCTATTGATTTTTGATTGTGTGTGAATCAAGTATTTTTTATGTAATAAATTTGCGGTTGAAAATATTTAAAATTGCGTTGCATAAATTGAGAGGGATAAAACCACAGACATGCGAGTTGCATTAAAATCGGCAAAACAGCCACAAATATGGGTATGCCGGGGAAATACTGAGCATACCTTAAATCAACCCTTTCGCCTCATTAACCTCGCGCTTCTTGAACATCCGAGCATACGTTCCGGTCCATTTGAAGGGTAGCGGGTGCTAGCAGGGCGCACCTACCGTCTACGATTGCCGACTTGTAAGGTGTTGGGGCGGCAGGGAGGGGACGGTAATAACTAAGAATCTCGGGGGGCTCATTGATAATTATTATAACACAGGGGTGAACTATGCCGGCGGCAAGTTTGCCGCCACTTCGGGGCGTATGGGTCAAAAGTTATGTCATGCAAGTTCTGGCATGCCAATAATCTAGTTTAGTTTAATATTGGGATATTTCATGTAGTCTATGAAAAATTATTAAGAATTACGCTATCTGAACATTGTTAAACAATTTTATATTTTTTTAAATATTATAAATGGCACCCTATACCTTGTGACACATCATTTAAAAGGAAATGCAATAGAATATTTATGTTCATACCTAGGTATATCAAAATTAGAAAAATGATGCTTTAGCAAGAATCGAATTAATTTTTATTTACGGATTTGATTCTTGTGCAATAGCAAGATAAAAGAACATCAAGTTTAAATGTCGACAAGATTAAATAATGACAGGGTAAAATAAAGAAAAGGTAAAATGATCACAAAAATATAAGTACAGCTTGAATGATAATAAACTGAAATGAAGACAAACTTTTTAGCAATACAAAAACATCAAGTTTAAATGTCGACAAGATTAAATGATGACAGGATAAAATGACAAGATAAAAGAACATCAAGTTTAAATGTCGACAAGAATAAATATTGACAAGCTTAAATAATATAAAGGTAAAATCACAAACTAAAAACACAAACATTTTAGCAAGATAAAAAACATCAAGAATAAATATCGACAAGATTAAATGAGTACAGACTAAAATTATCAAACGCTAAAATAAGATTAAACTAAAACAACATTGACAATAAAGACGCTAATATAAGAAGATAAAAGAACATCAAGTTAAAAATTCGACAAGATTAATTGATGACAAACTATAACAAAGAAAAGGTTAATTAACAAACTACAATAAAAGAAAAGTTTAAATAATGATAAACTAAAATCAGGTCAAAGTAAAGTAACAAGATAAAACAACATCAATTTTAAATGTCGACAAGATTAAATGATGACAGGCTAAAATGAAAATAGGCTAAAGCAACATTGACAATGAAGACAAGCTAATATAACAAGATAAAAGAACATCAAGTTTAAATGATGACAAGCTTAAGATTAAGTAAAGCTTAAATGATAATAAATTGAAATGAAGATAAGCATTTTTAGCAAGATAAAAAACATCAAGTTTAAATGTTGACAAGATTAAATGATGACAAGCGAAAATGACAAGCTAAAACAATATTGACAATGAAGACAAGCTAAAATAAGTAGAGTTGTTACACTTTTTAGTTGGAATATTTATGTTACTATAGTATATATATATATATATATATATATCAAACTACTTAAATATTAAAAAAATATTGTATTGTAACGTTTTTACTGGTCGTAGTGTGAATTAAAACACGCACTGGTTTATTAACAAACTAAACGATTTATTTTATAACTTAATTACACTTAAAACACGTAAAAAACTAACTAAACACTTAACTACTAATTATTTATATATCACTACTATTCAAGAGTTTATTTATTTGCACGTATACGTATTTATTTTATTTCGTACCAAAACTTAACTGACTGCTCCATGCTGCGCAGTTCCTTATATATTCAGTACCTACATGCCTTCCCGAATATTCCAGCGAGCTCCGGACCTCTCTCGATCGCTCGGGCGCTAAACACTTAATATTTTTGACCAATTTTAGTGTATAAATTAACACCAAATGATTTTACCACTCCATTTGGTAACTTTACACCGAAATATTTTTTACTGTGTATATCAAACTACTTAAATATTAAAAAAATATTGTATTGTAACGTTTTTACTGGTCGTAGTGTGAATTAAAACACGCACTGGTTTATTAACAAACTAAACGATTTATTTTATAACTTAATTACACTTAAAACACGTAAAAAACTAACTAAACACTTAACTACTAATTATTTATATATCACTACTATTCAAGAGTTTATTTATTTGCACGTATACGTATTTATTTTATTTCGTACCAAAACTTAACTGACTGCTCCATGCTGCGCAGTTCCTTATATATTCAGTACCTACATGCCTTCCCGAATATTCCAGCGAGCTCCGGACCTCTCTCGATCGCTCGGGCGCTGACTCACTGGATGAGTCATCATTCCGAGATCCAGAGCGGTACTCGCTACAGTATTAAAAAGAATTAATTTTTATTTACGGATTTGATTCCTGTACATCAAATTTAGGGCAACTGGTTCAGTGTGCAACAGAAACACACACAAGATCAAATGTTCTGGATGGAGCTGCACAAATTAAAGTTCTCGGTCTTGATGAAGGACATTTTTACTTTCAAAAAGATGGAGCTCCGTCTCAATATGCTTTACCAGTCAGAGAATGGTTAAATCAAAGGTTTACCGAGAAATGAATTGGTAGAAGAGGTGCTTATGAATGATCGGCAAGATATACAGATTTAATGCAACTTGATTTTTGTACTGGTTTTATACGATATCTAAATCGACATGTGTTTGCTCATAATCATATTTACTAGAACTCAAAATTTATTAAGGGTGGCTAGTTTTTAATTGAATGACCTGTATAAAAAGAATTCATATTTGCAGAAGTCAAATTATTACACACCGCCGTACAATAAGGAAAATACATTAAAATTTATATGAAGAGTGGTTCCATCTATCGTATTTAGGTCGAAATCAGTATAGGTAACTGTAAAATTACAGGTAACTGTAGAATAAATTCAAATGGCAGAAATAATAAAAATATAAATTAAAACTTTAAAGTTATAAAGATAGTTGGCGTAGTATACGCAAAGTTTTTGCTAGAAGCTGAAACAGAAGCTCTTAGTCTCTGCAAACTACATATAGTTTAATTAATGCACCTACATACTAGTGAATTTTCTTATTCGTTTTTCGTCGAATTTAAACAAAATCCCCGGGCGGAGACCTTACTTTGCGGGTTTATTAAAATTTTACCACTTACGTCAAACACTGAGAAACATGTTGCTGCCAAAGTTTCGCTTATTTTACTGGATTTGAATATGTGGAACATGCATAATAGTCGAAAATAAAGTAGATACGTGCACATTTCAACGTAATATTAAATGTGAGGCGACATACGGCGCAGTCTTCCAGAATTTCATTAAAATCCGCGCCTTAGTTAAAATAACAGGTAAGTTTTTGTTGACGTTCTCAACTAAATTAGAAATATCTTGTTTTATCTTGCTGTCTATTTTATTAAGAACTTTAAATATTTTATGCCATTAAAGTCAGACGAATTTTAATTAACTAATGCATTCCAGCAATAATTATTTCCCATGCAGAATATCCGCCATGTTATTAAATTTTCTTTATTCTTTTTGTCATTTAAGGTTATGTTTTTTAGTTTAAAATGTTCAAAAACTATATTATCTTAGAGAAGAAAAGATACAGTAAAAACGAACTGGCAACAGCGCATTTATATAATTCATTCGACATTATTTTTTATGAGTATTTTGGATTAAACATTCTGAAAGGTCTTCTGTTAATAAGATTTAACATTATTTAAAAACATTCTTAAAACCTTCTTTTTTTATATTGTTTAAAATCCTTAAAACCATATATTTTCTTGGTTTAACATTCCTTAAACCATGCTTGTTTTATGATTTAATATCATTAAAAAATACTTTTAAAATTGTTTAACCTAATTAAAAGTAGGAGTATTTTAGATTTAATATTCTTAAACTTTTCGCTTTTCATGAATTAACATTCTTAAAACCCTGTTTTCATATGGTTTAATATTCTTTTTTTTTATTTAAACACAAAAACGTAAAACCAAGCATTTTATGGTTTAATATTCTTAAAACCAAGTATTTAATGGTATATATATTTTCTTAAAACATTTTTAATTCCTTGTTTTATTTTTAAATGGTTTAACATTATTAAAACCAAATATTTTAAGGTTAAACATATTTAAAACTATGAGTATTTTATTAAACATTTATAAAATATTTCGATTTTCATAATTTAGCATTCTTTAAAAACATTCTTAAAACCCTTCTTTTTAAGGTTTATTATTTTTAACATTGTTAGTATTTTATAGTTTAACATTCTTAGAATTACTATGTATGCGTATTCTAGATTTAACATTTTTAAAACTATGCGGTTTTTATGATTTAACATTCTTTAAAACCATTCCTTAAACCTTATTTTTTTGTATGGTAAAGCATTTTTAACACCATATATTTTTTTTGTTTAACATTGGTTAAACTATGCGTTTTTTAAGATTTGATGGTTTAACTTTCTTAAAACTACTATAGGATTTTAGATTTAATATTCTTAAAACTTTTTGATTTTTATGATTTAACATTCTTTAAAAACTTAATTTTTATATGGTTTAACATTCTTAAAACCAAGCTTTTTATGGTTTAATATTCTTAAAACCAAGTATTTTATGGTTTAACATTTTTAAAACAATACTATTTTTAAGATTTAACATTCTCTATAAACATTCTTAAAAAAATTGTATTTTATATGGTAAAGCATTTTGAAAAACAAGCATTTTATGGTTTAACATTCTTAAAACCAAGTATTTTATACTTTAACATTCTTAAATCTATGCGATTTGTATAATTTAACATTCTTCAAACCAATCTTTTTATGGTTTAATATTGTTAAAACCAAGTATTTTATGATTTAACATTCTTTAAAACCATTTTGTAAACCTTTTTTTATATTTTAATCTTCTTAAAACTATGGGTATTTTAGATTTAATATTATTAAAACTTTTAGGTTTTTATGATTTAACATTCTTTAAAAACATTCTTAAAACCAAGCGTTTTATGGTTAAATATTCTTTAAATGGTTTTACTTTCTAAAGAGTGTTTTAGATTTAACATTCTTAAAACTATGCGTTCTTAATAATTTAACATTCCTTAAAAATATTTTCAAAACCTTGTTTTTAATGGTTTGACATCTTACAACCAAACATTTTTAAATCCATAAGTATTTAACTTTCTGTAGAGTGTTTAAGAATTAATATTCTTAAAATCATGCCTTTTTATGGTTTAACATTCTTTAAAAACATTCTTAAAACCATGCGATTTTTATGATTAAACATTCTTTATAAACATTTTTAAAACATTGTAATTTATATGGTTTAGCATTTTTAAAACCAAGCGTTTTATGGTTTAACATTCTTAAAACTATGAGTTTTTTATGATTTAACATTCTTTAAAACATTTTTAAACCTCGTGTTTTCTATGTTTAACATTGTTAAAATTATTCAGTTTTACATGGTTTTATATTCTTTAAAATATTCGTGATAAAAACCATGCATCCGATATTCTAAAAATTCTAAACATTATCAAAAATAATGTTTATTATGGTTAGACATTAAAAAAAAAACAAATTGTTATTTTTAATATCTGTATTATTTGTAATAAAGATAAACAAATTATAGGTTTTAACATTAACATTGCATGAAATTTGGTAATTAACATGTTAGCAAATTAATTTTTAATTAATCTATTATAGTCAATTAACATGACACTTATTAAGATCGTAAAAATGGTGTTAACATGGAAATTTGTTTTAAATTCTCTGACAAGGTTGTATATTTTTATCATACATTATTTCACATTGTACATTATATTGTTTCGTATCAAGAAAATCTTGTGTTACGGAATATTAGGTGTTTCTGGTCTATAAGCTTTTATTAACACTACGGCATCTTTTTATAACTTAAGTGATATTTTTCTGGGAGCTGAAAAACCTGCAATAATAGTTTAATAAAAAGCTGAAAAGTTTTTCGTTATTGTAGCAAACAGGAGATATGAATGCCGAACACATACATCTCATAAATAAAGCAAAGTAAAAGCGCGGGCCATCGTTTATGGTGTCATAAAAATGATATTACCCAGGCAGATACAAAGGCCTAAAGGTCTAAAATAAAAGCAATTTATTTATTGCCTATATTTTAAGTTATAATATTGTATCCGTTATTTTAGACAATGCAACGCGAAAAATTTACAACCCGACCTTCGTGCGCGAGCGACTTGACAATGTGCAATAAAACCTAACGTTGCACTCATTAAAGGGAGAGTTAATATAGTTTTTTATTACTTCTATTCCACAATATGATCGTAATCATTAGCTTTACGTCGTATTGATTTCCCCTGACGATATTTTATAATCTCAGACATTCCTCCTACTTTTACTGCTAGTAATTTCTGAATTTATGCGCTGACTGACAATTTGCATAAACCGTTGAATTTAACATTCTCTAAAAACATTTTTAAAACCTTGGTTTTTTTATATGGTTTAAGTTAAAACCAAGTATTTGATGGTTTAACTTTCTTAAAACTACTATAGTATTTTAAATTTAATATTCTTAAAACTTTTTGATTTTTATGATTTAACATTCTTTAAAACCTTAATTTTTATATGGTTTAACATTCTTAAAACCAAGTATTTTATGGTTTAACATTCTTAAAACAATACGATTTTTAAGATTTAACATTCTCTATAAACATTCTTAAAAAAATTGTATTTTATACGGTAAAGCATTTTGAAAACCAAGCATTTTATGGTTTAAAATTCTTAAAACCAAGTATTGTATACTTTAACATTCTTAAATCTATGCGATTTGTATAATTTAACATTTCTCAAACCAATCTTTTTATGGTTTAATATTGTTAAAACCATTTTGTAAACCTTTTTTATAGTTTAATCTTTTTAAAACTATGTGTATTTTAGATTTAAGATTATTAAAACTTTTAGGTTTTTATGATTTAACATTCTTTAAAAACATTTTTAAAACCAAACGTTTTATGGTTAAATATTCTTAAAATGGTTTAACTTTCTAAAGAGTGTCTTAGATTTAAAATTCTTAAAACTATGCGTTCTTAATAATTTAACATTCTTTAAAAATATTTTTAAAACCTTGTTTTTTTAATGGTTTGACATCTTACAACCAAACATTTTTAAATCCATAAGTATTTAACTTTCTGTAGAGTGTTTAAGAATTAATATTCTTAAAATCATGCCTTTTATGGTTTAACATTCTTTAAAAACATTCTTAAAACAATGCGATTTTTATGATTTAACATTCTTTAAAACCTTAATTTTTATATGGTTTAACATTCTTAAAACCAAGCTTTTTATGGTTTAATATTCTTAAAACCAAGTATTTTATGGTTTAACATTCTTAAAACAATACGATTTTTAAGATTTAACATTCTCTATAAACATTCTTAAAAAATTGTATTTTATACGGTAAAGCATTTTGAAAACCAAGCATTTTATAGTTTAACATTCTTAAAACCAAGTATTGTATACTTTAACATTCTTAAATCTATGCGATTTGTATAATTTAACATTCTTCAAACCAATCTTTTTATGGTTTAATATTGTTAAAACCATTTTGTAAACCTTTTTTATAGTTTAATCTTTTTAAAACTATGGGTATTTTAGATTTAAGATTAAAAAAACTTTTAGGTTTTTATGATTTAACATTCTTTAAAAACATTTTTAAAACCAAGCGTTTTATGGTTAAATATTCTTAAAATGGTTTAACTTTCTAAAGAGTGTCTTAGATTGAACATTGAACTATGCGTTCTTAATAATTTAACATTCTTTAAAAATATTCTTAAAACCTTGTTTTTTAATGGTTTGACATCTTACAACCAAACATTTTTAAATCCATAAGTATTTAACTTTCTGTAGAGTGTTTAAAAATTAATATTCTTAAAATCATGGCATATGCCTTTTATGGTTTAACATTCTTTAAAAACATTCTTAAAACAATGCGATTTTTATGATTAAACATTTATCCGCTGACTGACAATTTGCATAAACAGTTAAACCTCAGCCTTGGATATTACCAATTACACTGGTTTACAGTCAAAATGTACCTTGAGTGCGACTATTTTTTTCTGATGTATTTTGGCCTACTAAACTCGAAAATGACATTAAAAATTTTTTTTATGGCAAGATTTTCCAAATAAAAAATTGTCTTTGATTTTTTGATGCCGGCTTTACTATTTGGGATATATCTCGAGTTTGAAATGGCCAATTTGATTACAACAGATGTCAAATTAAACCTAATTAACATAATAACAAATGTAATTGTATAAATGCCCAATTAGTCAATAAGTTTAGGTGCAATGGGGCCAAATATCGAGAAAAAGTCACTAAAACTGCAGGTTTAGTGATATTTTACACTTTTCAAAGCTTTCAAACATACGAATTTTTGAATAAAAAAAAATAATCCTGGTATAGATTCTTTGGGAAATTTTATGCTCTACAAGAATCCGCGACGTAAAAAATTTTATCTCAAACGGTTCAAAAGTTATAGTCTTTTTAATGAAAAAAGATTTTTTACGTGTTATTTCAATGGAAAACTTAGAATGCTCACCGACACCTTTTAAAATTGAGCAAAAAATTTTGCCTTGCAGGGAAATTTTTTGCTCGGTATGTAGGTTCCTTTTAACCCATAAATCCGATAGGTTAGTTTTTTTGAATCACCCTAATATATATATATATATACATGTATATATATATATATATTTTATCCCTTTCATTAACAGGTGTAAATATGTCTCTGAAGATTCATTTCTTACATTCCCACTTACATTTTTTTCCCAAAAATCTTGGTGACCTGAGTGATGAGCATGGTGAAAGGTTTCATCAAGAAATAAAATCCATGGAGCGGCGCTATCAGGGCTTTTGGAATGAAAGAATGATGGGGGATTATATTTGGTTCCTTGTAAGGGAATCAGATAACGAAAACAGAAGGCAATCTAAAAACCTAAATTATTTTTAATTTACAATAGTATTGTATATTAAATTATATTATAATGATATATAGAGTGTTCCATTTAAAATGAAACATCCTGAATTTTTCGGAAACTAAAAGAATTTTGAAAACTCACGAGACACATAAAGTTTTATATCGAGGGAGACAACAAATTTTGCCATTAATGCTATTAATCCAAAATTTGGTTTCCCACCCTTATCCTCTATGCCCAGGAGCTTTCCCCTTAATAATTTGTACATATCTAAAAAATGAACTGACCAATTTAAAAAAAAATAAAATGCCGTTTAATAGGGATTTTCAAGACCTTTAAAATAATGTAGTACTCTGTACCCCTTCTCTATTTAAATTCTTAAGGGGGTAACTCCGGGGCGCAGAAGGTAAAGGTGGGAAACCAAATTTTGCCTTAAAAAGTTTTCCCCCTCGATATAAAACTTTACCTGTATCTGCGTTTTTTAAAATACTTCTAGTTTCCGAGAATTTAGGGGGGTTAGTTTTAAAAGGAACACACTGTATTTTAATATTAAAATATAAAATAAAATTTATTTAACAGTAAAAAGGTTCTATTAGGCAAATAGAACTTTTTTTTTGTAAAAAACTTAATTTCGGAAAAAAATTTACCTGTCCACTTTTTGCATTAACCCCTTTAATTATAATAATTATCAATAGATTTGTTTTAAAAATATCTTGTTTTCTTTATAACAGTTTGAACTCCACGTAGATAATTTAAAAATTGACATATTTTGTTGATTTGTATTCATCCTTGGCAAAGAAAATAATGTCACATTCTCATTTTTCTCCAAAAAAAAAACGACTTTTTCCAATATTTGAGCCCATTGAACTTAAGCTTATTAACTGATTGGGTACTAATAAGGTGATATTTGTTGGCGACTCAAATATGTTTAATTTTAAACTTTTTTCAACCAGATTGGCCATTTCTAACCCGAGATATGACCCAAATTGTAAAGCTGCTTTCTTAAAGAACCAAAATATTAAAGAAAAAATTTTATCTCAAAAACCTTGCCATAAAAATTTTTTTTTTTGTGATTTTTAAGTTTAACAGGTCACAATACATTAGAAAAAAATAGTGGCAGCGAAGGTACATTTTTTTAATTTTAATTTGTAAACCAGTGTTATTAAGTAAACTTGACAAATAACCATATTTAAAGAAAAATTTGTTAATGCCATTAAAGAAAATAGAAACCGACCCATTTTATTCAAAACATACCTGTGCAGGTGGTGAAATTGGGCCTTAAACTTTAGCGCTGAGGTTGAAATATCAAAACCGAGTTTTTCTTGCTGACTGCGCTTAACTTAAGATTGAGTAGCTTTTACATTTTCGAGTCTCAGGTGCTGCAGTACGAATTTTCCACTAAATAAAATAGGCAATAAATATAAAATGAATTATTGATGAACCTTTCTTTCCGACGCTTACAAGCGAGGGGCGTA
Source organism: Brassicogethes aeneus (assembly GCA_921294245.1). NCBI lineage: Eukaryota > Metazoa > Arthropoda > Insecta > Coleoptera > Nitidulidae > Brassicogethes > Brassicogethes aeneus. Next base: position 42,403,753 of record OV121138.1, read on the forward strand.
AATTTTAACGGTAAGCAGAAGTTTTCCGTAGTCATATGTTCCCCATTCTCAATGCATTGATTCTTTCGAGGAGCGCATCCCATTTTCGAGGGTAACTTTATTATTATTACCGGAACAGCGCCTTCTCTGTTTTCTATTACACTCAATATCGTCATTTATATGTATGAAATTATGCTATTTATTGTTTTACGGTTTGTTCAGGTGGCTTGCTTAGTTTTAAGAAGTTTTATGCTGTGTATGTGTATTGTTATGCTTATTTGAGTTGAGCTCAAAACATAGTGGGTTAAATTAGCAAATTCGTTGCATTTTTTTCTGATTAAAATATTCACAAAAATATTTTTTTTAAATTAAACACCCTGTATATTGTTTAATATTTCAGCAGATACCTTTGGACACTCTATATACTAGGAAAATTAGGAAAATTAAAATTAAAAACTACCAGGCAACTAATACCGATATCCCGTTCGACAGTATCATTAACAACCCTCATGTCGTACTGCAAAAAAGCTTGAAATTTTATGTCCGACAAGTTTTGGTTACAGTCTATAAGAAGTTAAGAAAAAAGGAAAAAACCAAAACAGTTTAAGTGACTAAATGGTTTGACATCTTACAACCAAACTTAATATGGTTAAACATTTTTTTATGGTTTAACATTTTTAAAATAACACCTATTTTAAATTATGCATTCTTAAAACAATGCGATTTTTATGATTTAACATTCTCTTAAACATTCTTAAAACATTGTACTTTATATGGTTTAACATTTTTAAAACTAAGCTTTTTATAGTTTAAAATTCTTAAAACCAAGTATTTTATGCTTTAACATTCTTAAAACTATTCGTTTTTTATGATTTAACATTATTTAAAATATTATTAAACCTTGTGTTTTCTATGGTTTACCATTGTAAAAATCATAAAAAACATTTTTTTAATGAAACACCCTGTATATTTTTATACATTCAGGTCTATACCATGGTTCGAAAAAAAAGCAAAAACTATAACAGTTAAATTACAAATGGTTTGACATCTTACAACCAAACCAACCAAACCAAATGATTAAACACTTTTAAATCCAAGCTTTTATTGTTTAATATTCTTAAAACCATCCATTTTATATGGATTAACATCCTTTAAAACATTGTTTCTTATGACTTAACATTTATAAAACCAAGTACCTATTTTATGGATAACATTTTTAAAACAATACGTATTTTAAATTTAACATTCTTAAAACGATGAGTTTTTTATGATTTAACATTCCTAAAACTAATCTTTTTATAGTTGAATATTCTTAAAACCAAGTATTTTATGGTTTAACATTCTTAAAACCATATATTTTTTTCTTAGAACCATGCGTCTTTTGGGATTTAACATTCTTAAAAAAACATTTTTTTGTATAGTTTAATCTTCTTAAAACTATGAGTATTTTAGATTTAATATTATTAAATCTTTTTAGTTTTTATGATTTAACATTTTTTAAACACATTCTTAAAACCAATTTTTTATGTTTTAACTTTCTGTAGAGAGTTTAAGATTAAACATTCTTAAAGATATGCGTTTTTAATGATTTAACATTCTTTAAAAACATTCTCAAAACTTTTTTTTTTATAATGTTTTGACATCTAACATTTTTAAATCAAAGTATTTAACTTTCTGTAGAGTATTTTAGAATTAACATTCTGAAAACATTGTTTTTATATGGTTTAATAGTTATAAAACCAAATATAATACGGTTTAACATTCTTTAAACAAAATGAATTTTAAATTTAACATTCTTAAAACGATGCCATTTTACATTCTCTATAAACATTCTTAAAACATTGTATTCTATATGGTTTAACATTTTTAAAACCAAGCGTTTTATGGTTTAACATTCTTAAAACTGTGCGTTTTTTATGATTTAACATTCTTTAAAACATTCTTAAACCTCGTATTTTCTTTGGATTACCATTCTAAAAATCATAAAAAATTAAAAAAAATTTAATGAAAAACCCTGTAAATTTTTACAAATTTCGAAAGAAAAATGCCACCAATTTCCTAATTTAACCGACTTTGTAGCTCCAATAACAATAATGGTCAGCAGATAAATTAAAAACTACGGCAACAATTTCTTCTTCTTCAAAATTGTTTGGCTGTACTATTACAATTTAAATGACCTACTTTTCAGTCCAACCAGAAGTCCCTTTTTGTAAGAATTTAAAAAACTACATTGTAACAAAAACATTCAAATTCGTAAAGATCGTGTTTTCCAGATGAAAGCTTCAATGAGCCCGACTCTGCCCTGGCGTTGCATTATTACTTCTACTTGTTGCTGCAAAAATAATTATTGCTTTTATAATTTATTTTTTAAAGAAATTTCATAGCTGCATCTCGTATAAAACGCACGCTAGCCCTAATTAATATTTATGTGTATGTTTATCGGGATATTGTTTTGTATCAGTGGCTTTTTTACTTTTTGTTTTATTTATTTTGGTTTCCAATCTGTTGTATTAAAAATTACTATTAAAATAAACCAAAAATGTTTTTTTATATATTACTAAATTTATTTTCTGCAGACAAGCATTTTTATAATGCTGCAAAGGCAAGTCATGCTTCTCTCACATAATCGTTTTAAAATTTTCGAAAAAGTTATGAACTCGGCGTGAGAATGTTATGCGGTGATTTTATATAAATATAAAAAGGCTTTTTTACTGTTGTGTGTATAGTGTTAATAAATATGAATTATTAAACACATGTAATGGGTTTCAGCTCTGTCGGAGGTATATGAGTTCATTAATGCCGGCTAATAATTTTCATTTATTAATGTTACAAACGTTTTCATTAAGTTCTATTACCAATTTCATTAAATCGTTAGTTTTAATTGCAGAAATTAAATATTTAGTGCGTTTTGACACTCATTAAAAAAATATTTGTTAATTTTAATCAAATATTAACCAGATTTTATGTTAATCCAGGTCCATATAACTTTATGTTAATTTTACAAACAAATGTAATCTGTTAATTAAATAAATGTAAAGGGATTATTAATCATACCACAAGTTATATTTAGTGAGAAAATATGATGAATTTTAGGATTTAAAAATTGTCAGTTTGACATTTAAAATTAAAATGTGCTTTAAAATATAAAAAGACTTTAATAAACCTTATTTTTTCAAACTTACCTTAATTTCATTATAGTTTACACCAACCTATCGATCTTTTAGAGTTTATAATTCATTATTTTAATGATATAAAAAACACAGTATTTAAATGTCAACAAATGTTAAATCAAGAAAAGTGTGAAAATCCTTAGTTAGATAAAATGCGTAACTATGGAATACTGGCATTTTATTGGTTCTAATATTGTCAACCCCATACCAACCCCTAAGTGGTGGTGATAGTTACACGTACAATTTTTAGGAAGGTGTGGTCGATTAATACTATATTTTAAAGGCCTTTCAAAGTAAAAGTTTGTCCTCTCCAATAATAAAAAAAATACAAACCGTTTGTTTTTTGTAAAACACAATAAAGACAATAATGTATGGTCCATACATAAGTGCTAACAAATTACAAGTAACGGTAAATAAATTACAGAAAAAGGTGCCACGACGATTTTAAAAGTCTATTTGTTTGAGGGAACGAGTGCCGTAAATAAATTCTATTTAAAGCCTCGCGCACGTTCGTGAGAAATGTCTCGTGTTAATCAAAAGTCGTAAAAATCAACCAGTCATACGATGCGAATGTTTTGACAATAAAAAATAAAACAGTTGAGTGTGTGTGGTAGGCTCGAAATTCCTTCTCATTTGTCAACGGTTTTTTCGTGGATCAAAGACGTCTTCCGCGTCTGTCTTGTACGACATTATGTTATGAGTATTAATTAGGTTTGTCGTTAAAATACTAATAGAAGGTAAAACCGTAAATTTTGCGTGGATACGCCCGACTGTCTTATTGTCTTTTTACTTAATAAAAGACCTTAGAAATAAAACTTTCATTCAGCAGGTATTTATTGGTTTCGCGAGGAGCTTTTAATTTGTGTTCTCAACTTGCCTCCGGCAGTCCATTTAATTTAATAGCTATTGCTTAAAAACAACACAATAGGTCATAGACATTTTAATACCCAGCACATAATAAATTGCCTTAATTCTTCCACCGAGAGATTATTGTAATCCAGCATTAGCAGTTTACGTATGCAAAAAGAACGTAATGAGCACGGGCTCGCAGAAAAAATCCACCCCTTGAGGAATTAAGTCGTCACATTCTATGAGCTGCAAAATGCACAAAGGTAAGAATTCTGAATTAAAGCATAATAAAGTTTTTGCAATTAAGTGCTTTGACAAATTTTCCATATTTCATGTGAATGTTTATTTTTTATTTAAAATATGCCTTTATTTAAATATCAAAGGTAGGTGGCAGAAATTCTTTATACTTTATTTTCCCTAAGACAAGTTGAATTCAACATTTTTATAAAATCAGCACATAAAATACAAAAAATACAATATATTAATTATAGCAAAATCTAACTAATTCTCTTAACCAATCATTTTATGGCTCTATATTAAAAAAACATGTTTTTGGTTTAATCTTAAAACGACGAGTATTTTATGGTTTAACATTTCCGAAATCCGGTTTTTATGGTTTAACATTTTTTAAAAACATTTTTTCTATGGTTTAGCATCCTTAAAACCATGCATTTATTGATTCAATATTATTTAAAAACATTTTGTTTTTTATGGTATAAAAAATGGTATGAAAAACATGTTTTTGGTTTAACATTCTTAAAACCATGATTTTATTTATTAAGGAATATTTAAAAACATTCTTAAAACTTTTTGTTTTCTATGGTTTAACTTTCTATTAACCATTCGTTCTTATGGCTTTATTGATTCAAGATTATTTAAAAACATTCCTAATACCTTTTGTTTTTTATGGATTAACATTCTATTAACCATTCGTTTTTATGATGTATTATCCTAAAAAAACATGTTTTTGGTTTAACATTCTTAAAAACATGCGTATTCTATGGCTTAAACATTTACGAGACCTAGTTTTTATGGTTAACATTCTTAAAACCATATTTTATTGATTCAAGATTATTTAAAACATTCTTAAAACCTTTTGTTTTCTATAGTTTAACATTCTATTAACCATTCGTTCTTATGGCTTAACATTCTAAAAAACATGTTTTTGGTTTAACATTCTTAAAACCATGCTTTTATCGATTCAAGATTATTCAAAAACATTTTTAAAACCTTTTGTTTTTAATGGTTTAACATTCTATTAACTATTCGTTCTTATGGCTTAATATTGTAAAAGAACAAGTTTAACATTTTTAAAACCATGCTTTTATCGATTCAAGATTATTTAAAAACATTCTTAAAACCTTTTGTTTTCTATGGTTTAACATTCTTTTAACCATTCGTTCTTATGGCTTAATATTCTGAAAAAAACATGTTTTTGGTTTAACATTTTTTAAAACTATGCTTTTATTGATTCAAGATTATTAAAAAACATTGTGATTTCTATGGTTTAACATTCTATTAATCATTCGTTCTTATGGCTTAATATTCTAAAAAAACATGTTTTTGGTTTAATATTTTAAAAACCATGCTTTTATTAATTCAAGATTATTTAAAAACATTCTTAAAACCTTTTGTTTTCTATGGTTTAACATTCTATTAACCATTCGTTCTTATGGGTTAATATTCTAAAAACATGTTTTTGGTTTAACATTCTTAAAACCATGCTTTAATTGATTTAAGATTATTTAAAAACATTTTTAAAACATTTTCTTTCAATGGTTTAACATTCTATTAACCATTCGTTCTTATGGCTTAATATTCTAAAAAAATATGTTTTTAGTTAAACATTTTTAAAACCATGTTTTTTATGGATTAACATTCTATGAACCATTCGTTTTTATGGTTTATTATCCTAAAAACATGTTTTGGGTTTAACATTCTTAAAACCATGCATATTCTATGGTTTAAACATTTACGAGAACTAGTTTTTATGTTTTAACATTCTTAAAACCATATTTTGTTGATTCAAGATTATTTAACACATTCTTAAAACATTAGTTTTCTATGGTTTAACGTTTTATTAACCATTCGTTCTTGTGGCCTAATATTCTAAAAACACATTCTTAAAACCATGCTTTTATTGATTCAAAATTATTTAAAATCATTCTTAAAACCTTTTGTTTTTATGGTTTAACATTCTATTAACCATTCGTTCTTATGGCTTAATATTCTAAAACAAACATGATTTTGGTTTAACATTCTTAAAACCTTTTGTTTTTTATGGATTAACAGTCTATTAACCATTCGTTTTTATGGTTTATTATACTAAAAAACATGTTTTTGGTTTAACATTCTTAAAACCATGCGTATTATATATATTATGTATATATATACATTTACGAGAACTATTTTTTATGGTTTAACATTCTTAAAACCATATTTTATTGATTCAAGATTATTTAAAATATTTTTAAAACCTTTTGTTTTCTATAGGTTAACATTATATTTATTATACCATTTCTTCTTATGGCTTAATATTCTTAAAAAAAAGTGTTTTTGGTTTAATATTCTTAAAACCATGCTTTTATTTATTCAAGATGATTTAAAAACATTCTTAAAACCTTTTGTTTTTTGTGGATTAACATTCTATTAACCATTTTTTTATGATTTATAATCCTAAGAACATGTTTTTTTGGTTTATAATCCTAAAAACACGTTTTTGGTTCTTAAAACCATACGTATTCTATGGTTTAAACATTTACGAGACCTAGTTTTTATGGTTTAAAATTCTTAAAACCATATTTTGTTGATTCAAGATTATTTAAAAACATTCTTAAAACATTTGTTTTTCTATGGTCTAACATTCTATTAACAATTTGTTCTTATGCCTTAATATTCTAAAAAACATTCTTAAAACCATGCTTTTATAGAATCAAGATTATTTAAAAACATTCTTAAAACCTTTTGTTTTTTATGGTTTAATATTCTATTAACCATTCGTTCTTATGGCTTAATATTCTAAAACAAACATGTTTTTGGTTTAACATTCTTAAAACATTTTGTTTTTATGGTTTAACATTCTATTAACCATTCGTTCTTATGGCTTAACATTCTAAAAACATGTTTTTGGTTTAACATTCTTAAAACCATGCTTATATTAATTAAGGATTATTTAAAAACATTCTTAAAATCTTTTGTTTTCTATAGTTAGAAGAATGTTAATTAACCATTCGTTGTTATGATTTAATATTCTAAAAAACATGTTTTTGGTTTGACAATCTTAAAATTATGCTCTTATTTCATTAGTTTTTATGCAACTGTAATTTAATAAAATAGCTCTTATTAATGTACTTATAAGTATACTATTCAAAGGTCGGTATAAAACGGTATATTTATATTTTTTAATTAAACTTTATGGAAAGATCCTGCATTTCGATAGTAGAGCAGCGTTTTACTTCTTGACGGCTTTTTGCAATTTAAATACAATAGTGAGTGGCCTAACAAGTACAGTAATAACCGTTAGTGTCGTGCAATAAAGAGTTTATTAGTTCTAATGAACATATTAAAAAAAATGCAAACCCTTTATGGAATTAACTCTACACGGGAATCTATTTGTAACCATCGCAGATAGGAGTTACGCCGCGGCGTATGGCGTTGTTCGGCAGCGTAAATCTCAATGGTCGCGTGCCAATTCCATCTAAACCATCGGAAAAGTGCGTGAAATCGAATCGTAAAGAAAAAAACCGTCACATTTTCAATATGGCTGGTTGCACCTATTACGATCTATTATATGACATTATTTATTCATGTTCGAGAGTTATAGTTTGAGATAACGAATTTTTTTTGTATTTTATTTTCAGATAATTAAATATAAAGTACGTTTTATAGACACATTATTCTTTTTCTCATCAAATATAGAGTACACCTGGGATGGATACATGGGCGGTTTAAGTTTCAAACTTATTTGTTCGAACTTGCTCGAGAGACATTGCCACAAATAAAAGCAAGAACATTGCAAACTTTTACTCAATAATTGATCACCTTCACTAAAACAATATCCTTACATACTCTAACAAAGTAACACAATCAATAATACCAAATGGATAACACACAGTAAAAAAATATTTGTTGATTTTAACCAAATATGAACCAGATTTTATGTTAATCCAGGTCCACAAAACTTTATGTTAAGTTTACAATCAACTGCAATCTGTTTTTTTACAAACCTTTTTGTAGACCCAGTAACAAAAGTATTTGTTTGAATTTGGGAACTTAAATGAAAATAATTTTGATAAGAAGTGTTGCTTTATTAAAAAAATTCCTAAAAAACACATACCTACATAAATGAAAACAAAAACAACATACCCACAATTAAATAACACACCATTCTGAAATCATCAAATTATAAAGAAATTTGGTACAATATAATTATCAGTACTACCACAAAACTTACAGATTTATTTCGTAACTTTAACTGTATTCCCTAATTTCAGTTTGAAATGCAGTAATGGCATCTTTTTTCGTATACTTCGCACACTTCGCACACATTAGTTAAATATGTATAAGGAGTCCGAATAACAATAATAGATAATATTAACTGGTAATATAATATAAACACTCTGGACAGTTGTTACGAACACGTTACGACTTAGAATAAAGAAAGCAGAAACATAAGTTGCGGACGCTGAAGTCAGTTGAACTTGTTGATGCGTATTGTCAGTGGGAAATGTGGGAAATCACGTGTATTTTTTTAACTAAATAATTTGTTAAACATTAATAAAATAATCTGTAACTACAAACTCATGTTAAAAAATCTTTATTTATTTTATTTTACCTATAAACAACTAAATGAACAAATCAGAGCACAGCATTCTGCGCAGCACACCAAGTGCGATGAAGAATTTTCTATAGAAAGTTTAAAAAACAACCCACAGAAAGAAAAATTTGATTAATAGTTATTAAATATGCTAACATACAGTATAGCAATATACTAAATATCTAACTAACATTATTTTAAAAATTGTATTCTAAATAATAGAATGTGGTTTTCTTAATAGTAACTTGGGATAAGTTAAAGGCTATTGATTAAATGTTAGTGGATGTAGGTTGGTTGTTAATATACTCAGTTTGTTCGAAATATTTAGAAAAATATCAAAAATTATAATATTATAAATTGGTAATTGTTATTTTTTGATAAATAAACTTATACCTTGGTATGCTGATATTAATTAATTATCATTATAACCGAGTTGTGGGAAATGTAAATAGGTAACTATTAGCGAATGAGTTATTAACAGCTGATAGGCATGATGTAGTGAGGTTGATACAATGACAGACCAGAACACGAAAGAATTATTAGAACTTTGGGGTAGTTATTTTAAATATCTACTTTTGCTTTTTCAAAAACTGTGCTAAATAAGAGATACGAGGTGTGTTCAGAAAATAACGGGAATTGTTAAATTTCGCGGGTTCGCCCCCCCGTTCGGCCCCCGAAGTATGATAAAAACTTTAGCTGTTTTCATTGTTTACTTGTCAGTGGCAGCCGCTAAGGTTAGACGTGTTCTATGAGCTCGGCGATTTTTCGTTCGTTAAAAGAAATGGATCAAAGAATTTGTATCCAATTTTGCTTAAAAAATGAAATAAATTTTGTAAAATGTTAACAAAAGCCTATAGTGAGTCTGCTATAAGTAAAACAAGAGTTTACAAGTGGTATAAGAGTTTCCAAGATGGCTGTGAAGACGTTGAAGATGACGAACGCTCCGAACGCACAAGCGCATTAACAACCGATAAAAACATGGAAAAAGTGGAAGAAATGGTTATAAACCATCAGAGAAGTCGCTGATAATGTTGGTATATCGATTGGCTCATCCCATGAAATTTTTTCGAATGTTTTGGGTATGAAACGCGTGGCAGCAAAATTTGTTCTAAAATTGTTAAATTTTGAACAACATTTTTGGCCAAAAACAATACTGTTTTGATGCCCCAGCCTCCATATTCGCCAGAAATGCCTCTGTTTGACTTTTTCCTATTCCCAAAAATAAAGAGAACATTAAAGGGCCGTCGTTTTGCAAGCATAGATGACATTAAAAGCGCATCGCTGAAAGAACTAAAGGCTATCCCAAAGATCGAGTTTTAGAAGTGTTTCGAGTATACTTCTTCCAATATATTGGAAGAAGAGTGCAAAATATCCAATGAGGACTCTTTTGAAGGCGACAACATTAATGTAGACGAATAAATAAATATTTGTTTTAAAAAACGAAAATTCCCGATATATTCTGAACACACCTCGTAAATCAAAATATCCCATAATCATATGCTAAAATAATACTTACTTTAATAGATTAACTATTAGCTGATGGGAAAATAACAACTCAGAAAATGTGATTATTATAATAAAATACTAAAAAAACTTTCTATTAATAAATGAAAGGTAAGATTAAGTTCTCCTTTATAACTTGTAGTATTATAACTGTTAGTCCACATAGGTTTGGTAGAATACCAATCCACTAAAGGGTAACAGTTTATATTATTATTTATTTTACCCTGTGCCCCTGGAAATTTTTCTCGATTTGAAAAAACTAGAAATTAAAAAGTAATAGTCTATTCACCCCATTGGATCGGGTAAACTTCCAGAAGTAATAAAAATTAAATAAAGTTTATAAAATTGATGTCTCTGTGAAAGCCCTCAGGCACCTTCGATATCTGCGAAACACTCCAAACGTCCAGACGCGTTGGTTCTCACTAAAATGTCGCAACCCTCGGTTCGCGGGGCCCCGAGGCAAGGAATTAAATGCGCCACCCCGTAGAGTGTTGATTGCAGACGCAATAATCATACACCAATAAAAGCAAATGCTTTCAGCGGTAAATAATATACCACTTTAGCCGTTACTTGTTTTTGCAACGCCCGAGGTCTGAAAATGTACTCTTGATTGCATTGGAAGGAATTATATGTAAAAGCTTTTTATTAACCCTATAAGTTGAACACTGAAAACTAGGGTTGGGACAGTTGAAATTTTAAAATGAAAATTTCAACTTTTGAAAGTTTCAAACTTGAAATATTTCATTTAGTTGGAAAAGTGAAATTTTTGAAATTTCATTGAAAGTTTCGCAATTTACTGAAAATTTCGCATAAATTTCACATGCGGCCTCCCCTGGGACCTTTAATAATAATTTACAACAGATTCCGAATCGACCAATAAGAACGAGTTATCAAGCGTTTGGGCGTTTTTGTTTAGTTCGGCTTGGATTTGAATACACTATAAGTAATTATTGTATAAATTAATTTAAATAATTTAATTTAGTTACTAATTTAATTTGTAAATTAAATCAGACTTTAAATTTGATGATTAATTTAAACTTTTACTTTTGCTATAATTGCATCGGAAAACGGATAAAAAATGCCTTTGGCTCATAAAATTTTGATGAAGTTTTTTTCGTAAAATTTCAAAATATTTAAAAATAATAAATATATATTAATATAAAACAATGAAAGTGGCACAATCTCATTAGCTTACCAAAAAGTGCTATATCTCTTTTAGTTTAAGTAATTTTAAAAATATTTTAAAAGGAAATCTCAAGAAATTTGTGGTAAACATAGGTATTTACTATTTATATTATTGGTGCAGGGGCCCACAGAGGGGTAGGAGGTAAGAGAGGCAATTTGCCATGGTCCCCGAGTGGGCTTATTTCAATATTAATATATTACACTTAAAGTGATTGAAATTTATTGAAATTTTCAATAAATTTCATAAATTTCAGAAATTTAGGAAATTTTAATAAATTCCATAAATGTCATGAAAATTTCAAGTAAAATTTCAAGTACAAGCAAAAAGTGAAATTTTCCCAACCCTACTGAAAACGCAAATCGCAAAAATCATGATTATCAGTGACGTTTAACCAAGTCGCGTTTCATTAAACTTAATTATAATAATAAATGGATAAATTAATGAGGACAATGAGCTATATATGTATGGCATATTTTAAGAGGACTTTAGAAGGGTTTCAACTAATACAATAACCCCGAAGTTGTAGCAACTACTCCAACAGACGTTAGTTTTGACATTTTGACATGTTTACCGCGTTAATCTTAATGAGAAGTTACGATGAGATATTTCTGTCGCTGTCTTTAAACGGGATACATAGACAATGAATTCGAGTGTTTCAAAACGGTATCTTAAAAGTAATTGCTTTATTCAAAGTTATTTTTTTAGTTAAATTAGGACGCCACAGGACGTAATCGGCCATTTTTTCAAATTGTACCCCCTTCTTTTTTTAGAGACTTGATTAAATTATGAAATTGTGATTTCAGCAATATGCACAATAGGGTGGGCCAAAAAAAACTTTTATTTTTTTTCTTTAGGTACCATGAAAATATCTTCCAAGATGACGAAAAAAAATAAATTCTGATAAAGTTTGAGCTCTTAATTTAAATAACAGGAAAAAATTTTGGTTTGGAATTTTATTGCATTTTAACGAATCAGTGTGTTGTAGAAATCAATACATTCTGGTAGGGAATTGAACGATCTACAAAAAAGATCTGGTATGATTTTTTGCTTAGTCGACTCGTTTAAAAGTTATTAGGTTAAAGTTCAACCTCAAATAGTAAATGATGACTTTTATAGTTTTTTGTACTCTATCACGAAATATTGTCTCAAAAACATGAAATATCATATTTTTCGTAAAGTTTATCGGTAAAACAATACAATTTTTACGAAATATCAATAATCATGAAAAAACCGTTTTTTTATCTAGGTACTTAATTTTTTTTTAAATTGGAGTTTTTTTCTTTACCTGAGTAATGACAAAAAAATAAGCATTTTCTTAAAAAATAATAAATATTTTATTTACACTTGACTATTAGGAAATGTAGAGTAATAAAAGCCATGTTTCAATAATTTTTCTATTAAAATAAAAAATGTTAATTCATAACTTGTACTTTTTCACTATCTTAAAATCAAACTAAATTTTTCTTGTTACAATTGGGATATTTTTGCAGGTGGTTTTTAACAACTCGCAATAAGTATCAAATATATATATTTATAAATATGTCTATAATATATAACTGGATAAAAAATTAACACTGTTTTTGAGTTTCACGAATTTATTTAAATTTTATTTGACAATTGTTTCGCTAACACTGTAGCTTCTTTAGAAATGCATTTCAAACTTTATCTAATATCTAATAACGAACTTATATAATTATATATAATATATATAATTTTACAATTATTGCAGGTAATGGTTTTTTTTTTATAAAATATTAGTAGGTACTGTATAATTATTTTACCTGTCGAAGTATAACAAAAGTTGTAATAGAATAATTTTGGGGATTTATCAGGGGGGAATTATTAGTTTCTATTTGATCATTGAGAATAATATCAGATTTTTTTAATTTATTAATTTCCAAAGATTCCAGTAAATTTAACTTCGTACCCTTATTTTCAACATGCAAAATTTTGAAATAATTATCAAATGAATGGTTTTCTTGAATTAAATGGTTAGCATACGTTGAATCTGTTTTTTGATTAATAAAAGATTTTCGATGTTCATTAATTGTAGTTTTAAAATTGCGGCCTGTTTGTCCTATGTAAGTTTTTGGACAAGCTACAGTGTTAACGAAACAATTGTCAAATAAAATTTAAATAAATTCGTGAAACCCAAAAACAGTGTTTGTTTTTTATCCAGTTATATATTAGTGACATGGAGTTTCATCAAGTAAAGGTCGAAACAATAAAATATATACCTATGTATTTGATTTACCCATTGACTTTATCTATAAGAATGTAGAATTTTGGACACAGGAAAGCTATCAAGATAATCTAGTATTTTTCAAGATGAGTTGCATTAATAGAAGAGTACAATAAATGTCTCAATAAAAATGAAGAACATTTGCAAAACTTATTGCGAGTAGTTAAAAACCACCGGCAAAAATATCCCAATTGTAAGAAGAGAAATTTAGTTTGAAGTACATGTTATGGAATAAAATTTTTTATTTTAATTGAAAACTTATTGAAACATGGCTTTTATTACCTAATAGTCAAGATAGTCAAGTGCAAATAGAATATTTATTATTTTTTGAGAAAATGATTAATTTAAAAAGTATAAAAAACAGTTTTTTTCACGATATATTTCGTATTAATTTTATTGTTTTAACGAAGAATACTCGATAACTTCACGAAAAATATGATATTTCATGTTTTTGAGCCAATATTTCGTAATAGAGTATGAAAAACTATATAAGTCATCATTTACTATTTGAGGTTGAACTTTAACCTCAAATAACTTTTAAACGAGTCGACTAAGCAAAAAATCATATCAGATCTTTTTTGTAGATCGTTCAATTCCCTACAAAAATGTGTATTGATTTCTACAATCACTGATTCGTTAAAACGCAATGAAATTCCAAACAAAAAATGTTTTTTCCCGTATAATGGAAAATAAAAAATCGCGATGAACCATCTCTTAATATTAATATTAAGAGCTCAACCTTTATCAGAATTTTTTTTCGTCAACTTGGACGATTTATGGTAACTAAAGAAAAAAATTAAAAGTTTCTTTTGGCCCACCCTAATACACATTTATACCTTTTGGGCTGATAGTTTCGGAGATAATAATTAATAAAAGTGATAAATTTATAGTTTTTAATAATGATAAGATGTTTTATAGTTTTAAGACTTTTAATATGCTTTTGATATAGTTTATAGAAAATATTTTCAGTTTATTATTGTTATTTGTCATTCTTCAAATGTCGATATAATAAGCACTGATTAAGCAAGTTTTTCTTATTGATAACGACTGATAAGGAAAAAAATCACAACACAACGTCCACTAACATTGAATGTTGGTCTCTAAGATGGTTAGTGGTTTACCCCTCGGGAAAAAGTATAGCCAAATTTCATCCAAGTTGTTTATTATTAATAACCATAGGTCAAAGAAGTGAAACGAAACCGTATTAAGTAATCGTGTTAAATTTCTAAAGGGTTTCACGTATTGTGACAGGGTATATTTATATTATTATATCAAAAAGATCTTAACCATATCAGAAGCACGAGCATAGCGTGATATCCGTTTCTGCTTGGGTAATAATACAATTTTTCCGCATTTTCATTTATCTTTCTGCCAGAGATATTTGCATCTAGTTGATTAATATGTTTCCGTAAAGTCCGGGCATGATTTTCACTTATCTTTTTGCTTGATAAAAGTCACAAATTGGAAAAGTTCTTCGTCTCTCCGCGCGGCCTTTATTTATAGTCGCTCCGAATAGTTTTGAGGCCATTAGATTCTGCAAATAATTAAGTCGGTGATACACTTCCGAAGCAAGTTGTGAAACTTTTCCAATATTTAAGATTACACCGCGGATTTTAACAGCAGCTTTTTATTTAATTACTTCAATAAAATTTAATGCAGTCGTTCTTAATGTCTTGAAACATGCTCCGCTTTAATGAATACATTGCTCTAAAAAGCTTTCTTAAAACATAATCTACTCCCACCTTTAAAACGACCATTATCGTACATGTTTCCATGACACTAAGTGACCTTTTAAATACACATTGACAAGTTGTGGCTTTATGGCGCTTTAGTCACGGGCTGAAGTTATAACTATAGTTTTAAGTTAGTTGACAGTTGTCAAATGTCATACAATGGTTAAAATAAAGTGCCTTTCTTTTAAAATAATACTAAATGTGAAAATTATTTTATTAAATTTAAAGATTATCAAGTTAGAAATTCTAACGGGAATTACAATAAATACAACTGTCACTTTTTGTACCTTTAGCAGAAATAAATCCACTTTTCTTCCAAGCTTTAATAGAACTAATTTGGGACTTAAGTCGCCTTTATTTGTAATGTGCAGTAACTTTAATAAATTCTGTGAATCTTGTGATATAAACTTTAATACGCTTACCTATATAATTACATATGTTAATAATAATTATTATAATTATTATTACATGTGCAATCTATTTTTTTTATGTTTCTTATAAAATTTTAAAAAACAATTTTGTAATTATTTTTTTGCGTACAAATTTGCTGCAGAAAAAAATCGCTCTTAATAACGACAATAAAAAACTATTTATTTTATAAAATGTACTTTAACAAAATAATTTTATAATTGCTTTTAAAGCAACAAATTAATCCAGACAAGTACTCTTATAAAATGATTTTAAAACAAATTAGCATTTTGAACAAATATGTTCTATAAAAATTATTTTATAAACGTTTATAAAATAGTTATGATATCATGTTTTATAACTATTTTATAATTTTGCTGTTAAAAACAATTTTTCTGACAGTTTAGTCACAAAACGTTACTTTAAAAAATAAAAAAGTTTTTACGAAGCAGCAATAAAATAATTATAAAATATATTAGTTCTTTAACAATGTCTAATTGTTAGTTGGTAAGCATCTTTAAATGTTGCAAACTTAATCTGTTATTTAGGTTTTTTATATATTTTTTATACTTTAAATACTATATAGTACATATGTATTTTATTTAAATATCCTGTAATGGTTTTTAAAAATATTATTATTATTATTATTATTATTATTATTATTATTATTATTATTATTATTATTATTATTATTATTATTTCCCCTGTAAGAATTTTTAATACTTTGTGATAATATTTTGCAATTATAGTAATAAAAAAATCAAAGGATAATAGTATATTATGTATCAAGTTTTATAAACAACATTTTAGTTTCAGTTTAGTTTTATTAGACATAATAAAAACGAGTGTCTAAAGAAGTTTATAAAACGAGTTGCATACTATACATTATTTACGAAGAATTTAAAGCCAATTTTATTTTTAACATATATGACATCTGTCAACTTTAAACGAATTTCACGTCACTTTTCCCTAATTTATAATAAAGCTAACTTCAGCCCGTGTCTAAAATGCCCAAACGCCGCCATTGCTAACTTCACCCCGTGACTAGAACGCAATAAAATCACAGCTTGTCAATGTAGAAGTAGATAACATATTTTCTTAACATAATCATATTTGGAAGTTATTTTAATACTTTAAAGTATTATTAATTGTTAAGTTTAATTAAAATAATAACGGACAATGTTAATGGTGAAAATTACGTCAAAAATGTTTATTGGGATGGTTAATTAATAAATATTTTTATAAATGTGGCTTTATGCAAATATTTTTAGAAAATATTAAGTATTTCGCGAGGCGAAAATTATAATATTCTATCAACATAAACAATGAATTTTCAGGAAGAGCGTTTAAAAAATTGACCATATAAAAATCAATTTTAGTTGGGTTTATTTGGTCAACATATAATTTATTGACTTTTCTAGGTTGTTTTATATTATTATGTGAAGTTTTTGCTCATTTATACTTTTCATAAGAGAATAATAAACAAAAATAAAATATAAAATAGAAAAAAAATACAAAATAAAAATGAATTTGATTTTAAATTTTGTTTTATCTAAACGAATTTTAAATAAAAAAACATGTCTTTCACAACTTTATTCTTTTAGTAAACAATATTAAATGAAAAACAGTTTTTTTTTACTCCAGCTTAATTTTTTTTCTCTCATGCATCTTATCTTTAAATTCATAAAACATGCTTTTGATAAACTGCTTATCAGCTTTTAGAATTAATTTAAATAATTGGTATAAATAAACCTTATCTTCGGCGAGTAAACATTTTTTTACCACCGGACACGGTCTCACATCGGACAACTTAAAAAATCCTTTGTGGATTTTTACTTATTTAGAACATTTTTCGCCATATTTTGTTAGCTATTAGCATGAAATTAGGACACAGGAGAGCTCTCATGTATCGCAGAAATCACAGTCATAAACTGAAATTTATAGAATTATAATATTCTATCTGCAAAATTCCGACAATCCCATTGGCGGAGCAGATAGAATATTTTAATGATTTGGTATTCCTGAAAATAAAATATAGAACAATTTTCAAATGAATTTTGTAGCTTAAAAAGTAATAAAAATTGTTTTAAGTCAATGTAGATATAACCATATTCATTAAAATATTTTAACCAAGCTCGTTTATAAACTTTTCTAGGTACTCATTTAATTAATCACTTGCTCGCAAGCTCCCTCGTGCCTAAATTAAATTCGTGACTAAAATGGCGTTTATCAAACTTGATACATACTATTAAATCTTCAGTTTCTATAAAATCAGTCAATTTTATTTAACCTTTGGGTGATTCTATTACGTTCAGTAATAGAGTTAAAAAGCTGGATAAATTTCCCGGTCTCCCCACTCGTTTACGACTGAAGAATGTAAATTGTCAATCTTGTTTTCCGGCAAATAAAACGTTTTTCTTTCATCGACGATCCCACCACCCATCTATCGGTTATAAAAGTCCCTTTTTCTCGAGCTTTCATTTAGATAAATGAACTAAGGGCTGGTTTATATGACCGGTGCAGTGATTGACACAGTAATACAAGGGCTGAAATCAATGATTTGTGAGGGCGCCGAACAAATAAAATTCGAGAAGCTTAAGATTTCATTTTGAAAAAGGATTTTTTGACTGGCTTAGCCGCGATAAACCGGCACATAAAAGCTGGCTTAGAAAGTTTAGAGAATTTTAGGGAAATGCACAAACAAAGAGCTCAAAACTGATTAAATATTAGACTATTTTGGTCATTATACTTTTTACCCCCATCTACCTCTAAAAAATAAATTATTATTGAGGCAAACTAAAGGTAATTCTATTGTTACTCTCAGCAGTGCAGTGTGACAATGATATATTTTTCACAATAAAAAAAATCTATATAACACAATAAATGCACATAAAACATTTCATTAATCACAAAAAAAGAAATTGGTTTACTTTACATGAAAAAAAAATTATATACTGCAAATACTTACCTTGTAAATGCCGTGACGAAAGAACCTTCAAAAACACAGGCTGCTTGTTTGTAACGCGCAAAATAACAATAGCGATACAATTGCCTGCAGCGGCGCTATCTCTTGCCACAGTTATAAACTACATGTGTTACAGACGACTTTTACATGTATAGTTTAGTAATGCTAAACTCCAGTGTATTTTAGACATTAAATATAAGGACAAGGTTTGGTAATGGTTTAAACAATATTTACAGACATTTTATCACATTCTTGATTAGTACTGAGAAGCTACTTATTTGTTATATCATTTTAGTTTATAATAGTATATTATGTATCAAGTTTGATAAACGCCATTTTATACACGAATTTAATTTAGACACGAGCGAGCTTGCGAGCGAGTTCTTAAATTAATGAGTGTATAGAAAAGTTTATAAACGAGGTGCATACTATACTTTTTCTACGACAAATACTTATTATTATCTTAAAATAATTTAAATCAAATATTTTTATAGAGCGCCATCTTTGAAACAATAGGGGAATCTGTATGTCACCGTCAAATGTCAAATTTTTATTTTATAAACACAGATTATAACGGTTATAAATCGAAATGTATTTCTTGAAAATGGACAGTTTTTACAGTGAAAGTAAAGAAAATGTTTTATGAGCACTTTACAGTGCCCGAATTTAAGTTATAGTTTACTGCCGGCGAATTTAAAAGGTCAGTACAATGTTCATAAAAACTTTTCAAATATTGGCGTTGAGAAACTATTTAAAACTTTTGTATTTCTGTATTGAGATAATAAAATAATTTTCACATTTAGTATTATTTTACAAGAAAGGCACTTTATTTTATCGATTGTATGACATTTTACAACTGTCAACTATCTTAAAACTAACTTCGGCCCGTGACTAAAAACCTGTTGCTAACTTCAGCCCGTGACTAAAACGCCGTAAAGCCACAACTTGTCAATGTGTATTTCGTGTCATGGAAACATGTACGATAATGGTCGTTTTAAACCCTGGTTTTCTAAAAAAAAAAATGATAAAATTTTACATAACAAAATTAATAAACTACAAACTCATGTTAACAAATCTGTGTACTCTTGTTAAAAGTTAGATTTAGCACCAATTTTACTCCATAGTTTAATTTTAAAATCTTTTTTTATAACTTAAAAGGATTTTGATTGAAAGTCTCCCCTTTATTCGAAAATAAAGTTCTGATGTGAAAATCATGGCCCTTAATGCAAAAAATGTTTATTTCAACTTAAAATTCATAGAATATTTAAGGGTACAATTATGTTTTATGGTGGTAGAGAGTATTGTAGTGAATTTAATAACGATTTAGTCGATAAAAATTTGACGGGGGTCCTTTTCAGTTTCATTTACGTCGCCTTTATGGTAAGGCGTTCTGCAAGAGACATTACAATTAAAATATTTAAATTACCTATGAAAACAGCGTTTCGCTAAAAGGTCTGCGTATAAATTTTGAAGTGGTAAACATTTTATGGCAGCCATAACGAAATAAGGAAAATTTAGCGATAAACGGCAACGGGAAAAATTTTCATATCGCGTAAGACACGCGGTTTCAATGAAGTTTTACGTTTGCATGTGTTACTTACAGATAAAACGATTTTTTATTGTTATTATACTGATAATTTACCGCTAAAATGGTATTTTAATATGTTTTGCTCATAAATTTATTTATTTCTTTGTTAAAAGCTTAGGATACAACAAACTATTTATTGTTTTTAATGATAACACTGCTCGACAGCAATTTTGCCACATGGTGCTTAATTATTCTAAAAAATACTAAATATTTGGAACCAATTTTAAAGTTTTGTAAAAGCTGTTGATTATAAACATTCCTAATTTTATTTTTTTATGTTATTTTTATTTATTTATTTATTTAGTTTAAATTATAATTTATACTTTTTATGTTGACATTTTCTGTGGTAAATGGGTCATTATACTATAAGGCTCTCTGCTATTTGTTAGTTGTGCCTAACATTTCTTATTAAAAAATAATAAATTAAGACAGCTAATATAGAACTAGATTCATAAATAAGAACTTAATTTTTAATGTCTTGAAACAGAATTTTAAAACTAAAATGCTATAACAAATAAGTAGCTCCTCAGTAATACACCATCAACAATATCGGTACAATTTCTCACCGTATTATCCATAATGACTAAATTCACATAAATCACCAAGTTCAATTAACCAAACCCACAGAATAAACCACTTACAAAAGAATCATAAAATAGACAAACTCATAGAAAAAGAATAAACAAAATATTGCGTAAATAACCACAGATTTGTTCTTTAAACAGTTCAGAATTTTATAACCAAAACAAACCTAAAGAAGGAATCTGTATTTATTTTATTGGTTACTGTGATGGCTACAAGATGGCGATAGTGTTAAAATATGCGTATTTTAGAATAGAAATATAATTTCGATTAAATCGATTTATTATAAGAAAAATAATACCATTTATTATTGAATTTTGAAAAACCTGTGAAGTATAATTTATCTAAAATTCCGCAACAGTGTTGCCACAACACCTGCTTATTTCCTTGGATGTAGGCGTGCCTGCCTCGCGTATGCTAATACGAGAGAAGGAGACAACTATGATATTGCATTGTAATAGAACGAGACAACAAGGCTAACGCCAATCGTAAGTCTAAATTAGTTCAGGCATGCTTCTAAGCCAATTATCTAGCTATAAATATTAGTTTAAATTGCGGTCGTTTCAAATTCAAATAATTTAAATGTTGCTGGGTATTCCACCTATAAAATCAATCAATTTTATTGACTATTTCACAATTCATGTAATCCAAATATTAAAAATGTATAGTATATTATAGAAAGTAAAATATTTAAATTATACTTAATTTTTTAATTCTCTATGATGAGGAACTGCCTCACCTGCCTCCCCTAACGGGCCGCCACATTGTATCACATTCTTTATTGGTACTGAGTCATTTTTTTAAGCTTGACCAAACGTTATATTTAATGTATACTTCGTGATAAACCGCCTAGATATAAACAGCTACTACATAAAGTTACGTGGACCTATTGGGTTCAAATTAACAAATATTTTTTTACTGTGTAAAAGTTTCATTTTGATACAATTTGTTTTATTATAAATGGTATTTTTTGTATGATTTGCGTTGAGAAGTAAACAGGTCATAAAATTAAAACCCGAAATTAATGACCAATCCAGTAAATCGCTAAAAACAAAGTAAAGAGTATTTAATCTAAAAAGACATAGTCCATTAAATGTTTACGAGCGAGTGCCATGTAAGAGCTCTGCATCTATGTATCTAAACTTTTTAAGCACGTCATAAAAATGCACAATCAAGATATGAAAATAAGGAGTTCTAGATTTTAGCCTCGAGTTTTGCAAGAGGAACTTTTAATAAAAGGGATGAAATAATATGCTTAATATATTACACTAGAGCTTGAGCGCAATTCCGCGCGCGCCGAATTATAAACCTTAATAATAAGTTTTGTTCAATATAAAAAAACTCGGGATGTGTGGCAACAATGGATTGAGATTCTTAATTAGCCACTCCCACAAATACGTCATAACTTTCTTATGTATGTATAGGCTTTTTTACATCTAGTAAAATTATTTCAACTTTAAAAGGCTCCATGAAACGAAATTGATTGTGTACAAAATAAACCTTGTACTTTCATAATAAAATCTTGATTTATTAGTTTTTGAAGTCAATTTAACGACTGCGAATGCACTTTATATTCAAATGAATCTCCTTCTGGAAAATCGTCCACATTGTCAGGAAACAATCCGGCTGGAAACATAAATTATGCGAATAAAATTCAGCAAGATATATTGCGGATTACAATTGTATCTCCATAAGCATCAAAAATAAATAAAAAAACATACGCGGTATGGGTATAAATCTCGATTCCCGAAGCATTTCAATTGCGGTTTGTTTTTCTACCGATTCGATTGGCGCCCCCGACAAGGGGGGAGTTTAAACAAAACCCGCGCAGGGACGTGTAGAAAAGAGATGGGCAAATTTAAACGGAAGATTATGTAAATGTAATTTTGTTGGGGATATTGGATTTATGAAAATACCTTTGACGGAAGCCTCGCTGTATTGATGCTCGTAAATGCATGGGATAAATATGGTAACTAAGTTTTTTTTTGCACATAATTTATCTTCATTAGCTTCTTCAAATCGCCCGTATGCCTCCTGGGAATTTTTGTTTTAATAAATAAATAAAATGAACTTGTCGACTAGCCAGGATACTGAGATTTGAGCACTAGAAATAGAACCAGAAACAGATTAGTACACAGTTGAAAAATATTTATTAATTTTAACCAAATGTTAACTAGATTTCATGTTAACCCAGGTCCACATAACTTTATGTTAAGTTTACAACCAACTGTAATCTGTTAACTAATTGAATATGTAGTTTAATAACAAATTAATAACAAAATCCTATGTCAATATTTTAACCATAATTCTTGTAATTTTGTATTATTACAAACCTTTTTGTAGACTCAGTAACAAAAGTAAATGTTGCTTTTTTAGTCAATTTCCTAAACAAAAAAATTAACACATACCTACACTGTTCAAAATTTCATGACCATTTTAACACCAAATTAACATACATGGTCTTTATCGATACTAACCAAAATGGTGTTAAATATGGTTCGTTGGTCCAGTGTAAATTCAAATACTAAAATAGTGTAAATTTTACTTTCACACAGTATTAAAATAAATGTTACCTGGTGTAAATTGAACTCCTTTTCAGTGTTAAATATTATGTGTTTTTGGTCAAATTAAATCATACTACACAGAAAAATAGGAAAAAAAAAGGAAATCAAGTTCCTTGACGCATTACTAGTATATTACCAGTGGTATTATTCCAGAAAATTGAACCTTCAACTAGCTAGAGATAATTTTTTAGTGCGTTCCACCTACTTAAAATACTTCAAGTATTGACAGCTGTTTCCACCTATTTAAGGTCTCTTTAGTATTGAACAACTTGTAGTGTCACACTAAAGCAAAGGACTACCTTAGCTTATATACTCTTCATGTAAGTCAACAGAGGCGGGATTTAAGAACATCACGTGATCCACACCGCCTTTGCCGCGATCGGTTCATACTATGCAACCAGGTTTGCACGGCAAATTGTTTTAATCGTGTTTAAGTGCTTTAGGTTGAAGTAACTCTTATTTTATAAACAACATATTTAGTAAACTGAACCATTCAGCGGGTTGGTTTCACTAAAGTTTTCTGGGTTAATTTAATCAATTTAAAAAAAAATAACTATCTTGTTTAGTACCGTCAAACTAATCTTTGTTTATATTAACCTTCCCACAGTAAATTAATATAGTTAAATTAACTATTCCTTTTTTTCTGTGTAGGTGCACTTCTCAAATATTTTGCAGAAACATATTAGTATATAAATTAATCCGGCTTGTATTACATATTTTGTGATATAAGCAGTAGACTAATTATTAATTAATCAAAACAAATCATTAGCTGGAGCTACGTTATCCCTAATTGATTTGGATATAGACACGTTCAGCGACTATCAAGACTATCAGGTGAACATTTCATACCGATTACGCATCGGCAAGTCAATTTCGATGAACCCTCAGAGCCGTCACTTGTCAAATATGGCGTCTGTCGACTGACATCAACGTGGCTGTGCCTCTCTGCCACATTGCAGGTTCAAGTTTAATCGCAATTTGCCGATCGCGAACCTTCAGGCGATGTTCTTCCTATTTCATTACTTTTTTAAGAGTTGAGCGGGAGCGGTTATCGTCCCGACCACAATTTTTAACCCCCATCTCATTATAAGCCTCGCTGGGCTTAAGACTATTGATTAATTAAAATGTTTCCTCAAAGTAATGCCATCTTGGTTTGTCAATTTGCAGTTTTTTAAGTGTCCCAAAGTATAAAATATATAAGGGTGATTCTACAAAAGTTGGACAACTTGATGTCATCAGTCAAATACAAAAGATCCAGGTTTTTTAACTTCTCCACCCAATTTTTATATTTTTTCAAAAACACGTTTGTAGAAAAACATAATAAATATTCAAAACATCAGTACCTTGGCGTGTCACAACTCCTGAATCAAATATTTGAGTGATTTTATTTTCAAATATATTCAATTTATCTTAAATTTTTCAATTTTACTACAAACTATAAAACATTAAATAATGTATTTTTCATATTTTAAAATGATAATCTTTGTACTCATTTTTACCCGTCAGTTCTGCGTCCAATGTTAAAATTCAAAATTCCTGCGAAATATTGAAGTTTAAACGTCAAGTCCTCGCGTTGGTAAAAAATTACCTACAGAGCCCGCCCTTTGCACGACAGTCATCTTGAAAACAATGCAAGCGGCGAAGTTGTGGTGAATGCACGTATAGTTCCAGTCAAAATTTCACTGTGGTGAGTAGTTATTTTCTTACGTATAGTTATTTCATTGTAATTTATATAAGCCTATATGTGATTTGTTGATAAGTAGCACCCACTAATAAAAAATATCAGTAAAATACTTAATTCCGAATTATAATCTCAAATTTGTATCCCATTCATCAGTACCGTGTCGTCAGTTCTATGTTCGATGTTTCGGTTATCTTGTGGCGAGACATTTTTAATAGTTTTTCTCGAAAAACCCACGAAAAAAATTATAAGGAATTTCCCCGAGTAGTATTTTTGTTTACAAAATTAAAATAAACACAGTTGTGTAGTAGGTCAGCTAATGTCGTGTTGAAATTCAATTCAGCATAATGGACTCATTAATTCGACATATA
The DNA here is from genome assembly GCA_921294245.1 of Brassicogethes aeneus. NCBI lineage: Eukaryota > Metazoa > Arthropoda > Insecta > Coleoptera > Nitidulidae > Brassicogethes > Brassicogethes aeneus. The sequence goes on from OV121138.1 coordinate 42,429,390, forward strand.
ATTAAAGACACGAAATGGAAAGAGAAGTCGGGCCTAATGTTTTTTAATGCTAACCTGTTGAAAATCAATACGAACGGTTCACGTGTTCCGTCAAGAACATTAGTACTTAAAAAAATGTCGTATAATGCGTTCGAGCTTGGCCGATAAGATTGTAGTTGTAATTACTTGCGAAACTTGATTTATTCAAAGCAGGTAATAAATTTTGTGCTTAATTTAAAAAAATGAGCTATTAAAGCCGTCGTTAAATCAAAATGAACACAACATTTTTGTAAGGAAAATTGAAAGAGCCGACGATTAGAAAAGGAGGTAGAGCTCCATCCTGCTGAAACCTGGTGCACTATGTAAACATCAATACAATACATTTATTTAACGTACCAAAATAAAATAATTGTTAACTCCGCGGATCCGTATTGGTAAGAATTCTTATTAAAACGAGCATTTAAATAATTGACAATTGGCCCGTCATTGTTTGCCACATAATAGGGGGTGAATCGATTTCTATTATAGTTAATCATTAGGGGAACCAAGCTACATATAGCATTCCATAAACAATAAGCTTTGTTGTTAATTGTTAAAATGACATATAGTAACATATTCAGATCAATGTAATAATTATTGCCCATTGTTTACAGCTAAAAAGATTGACATAACAATTAGGAATGATTGAAGTTAAAACAATTGAAAAATAATTAGACAAAACCCCGAAAATTGTGCAAATTAATCTTTATTCTCGGTGGTGGCACTTTTTCGGCGTATTGTGCTTTCAGAGTTTCCTTCCCATTCTTAGCGACTTTCCATTTAAACTCGAAAACCATTTATCTACTTAACAGAGTTTCAATCATAGTCAAAATTGCCCGTTGCCAACGTGATTTATACGCACAATACTTTTCCCGCCCGAAAAATAATATAACGCTTCGACTTTTTCCGCGTCACGTTATTTATTAAGTTCGCGCCGCGAGGTCCGACTCGCTGATTAATTTCTTTGTTTGATTTATTGAAATTCCGCAAACGAAACTTGCTCGTTTGTTGTGTATTTTTCTAAGAGGAATCCCGCACAATTCTGCTGCCTGTTTGATTAATGTTACCACAGTTATTGTTGTTGTTAAAACCACGAAAATCGTGAAAGAGACTGCCACCCATGATACAAAAAATAAAAAGGCATGCGCTTCCCAGGCACGAGAGAGACAGAGAGAGTAGCGCTATCTCGATTATTTCCACAACTTACCATAATACAAATAAGAGTAATAAACATGGATGACGTATAATTAAGGTTAGGAGCCAACGTTAACTATTTAAAATTACAGAATTTATAATAAAACCTCACAAGTAGTTATTTTCTTACGTATATATATTTCATTGTTATTTATATAAAGCTATATGTGATTTGTTGATAAGTAGCATCCACTAATAAAAAATATCAGTAAAATACTTAATTCCGAATAATAATCTCAAATTTGTATCCCATTCATCAGTACCGTGTCGTCAGTTCCATGTTCAATGTTTCGGTTCGCAAACTTTAATTTAAATTTTGCTTGCGCAGAACTTGTTTATTTAATGTCATTATAAACTCATATAAATTTGGTGTGGGTCCAGAGCTGTTCCGAGTACAAGGAAAAAGTACTCGAGTACTGAATACAAGTACTCTTATATAAAAGTACTCGAGTACCAAGTACAAGTACAGTACCGTTGTACTCGAGTACCCATACAAGTACAAAGTACCGAGTACACTTTAGTTATGAAATGTTGGGAAAAATGCTAGAGAAATGGGGCGATTATAAATGAATTTAGAATCACTAGTGCAAAACTAAACACTAGCCGGCCTATTGCCTTCATCAAATATTGATATTTCGGTTTATGTTAATTATCAAGGCCGGCTAGTATCATGTTTCACTTTGCTTTAGCTTTATTTTTTAATTATCTTTTTGAGGAATATTGTCACCTTATTTCTACCAAAATATAAACAAAATTAAATTTCATACATAAGTAAAAACAATTTGTTCAATGCTCTTTCCTGTGTCTTTTTATTTATTGATTGAGGCTGTTTTAAGGTTGTCGTGTGCCTCAGGCAGCATGTCCGTAATTTGACAAGTCTGAGCAGTGTTGCCAAATTTTCAACACCCACGCACATATTTGCACATATGTATCCACGCCAACCTCACTGCATAAAAATGTACTCATTGCACGTAAAAGTACTCGAGTACACGGGAAAGTACTCGAGTACATTTTTGCAATCTTAAATGTATCAAGTACAAGTATAAGTACATTCAAATTAAAGTACTCGGGACTGAGTACCGAGTACACTGAAAGTACTTGGAGTACAGTGTTTGAGTACTTGTACTCGAGTACCGCACAGCTCTGTGTGGGTCCCATAATTAATAATTGAGATATCGGTATACCCAAAATCCACCAGCCGCCACTGATGTGTGGTATTATTTGATTTTAAGATATTTAATGTATAATATGCTCAAAGTTGCAATAAATCTTATATTTTCCAATAAATTATGTATTTAATTAGTACCCTGGTATACTCGTCACTTCCCTTGCATTCAAATTTAGAAAACACAGATATTTCAGAAACTGTTTAAAAAAGTGACTGGCCCGGTCTGGAACAGTATATTTATTATATTATCTGTGTTCTCATAACAAAATACTGTTTAATTTTCTCCGAAAACTATATAAATAAAATGGGGTCAAAAGTTGCCCAACTTTTGTAGAATCACCAAAAAAGTGTTTAATTTTAGGAAACCCTGTATATATTATATAAATAATATTTCCATACTAGTCGTTTTTTAAGCAATGAGTTCGTTAAACGTTATTCAATTTTTTGTCCAAATTTATCTATACAAAATCTTTCACAGTATTTTAAAGCTATTTGGACTGGCCATATTCTGAAAGTTCAAATCAAAATATCCAATTTTCTTTTGGTTTTTATGAAAATACATCTGGAAACATATTTCCCGAATTGTATCTTGGTACATAAAGGAAGAAATGGAGTACACATATATCAGAGGTCCGATGGTCATTGGGAATCCGATCACGAGCTCAAATGGAAATCAGAACTATAATACGATTCTGATGACCGTTGCGACGTCTTTTGTCGTGTGATTGGTCTGTATTGTTCAGGAACGGTGCCACGTGCGTACTTTTACGGCAAGATCCTTTTTCCTCCTAGATTTTACTTCAAATCGATTTCTCCACCCATTTTAATTTGTTGATAGCTACCCCGCAATACTCTTTTTTCTTTTTTACGTTTCCTCGTTCGATTCGCCATTAAATGCAGAATAATTGGGTTTTATTTTTTGAGGATTGTAATGAAAACAAAAAAAATATATTATTGGGAATAAAGACTAAATGTCGAAACCACCAAAGCTAAATTCGCCACTGAATTATAAGGTACCAGTGTATCTAATAAGCAATAAAAACTTTACGAGCATGATAAAAAATAATGAAAAATAGCATCTGGCTGAGTAAATTGAGTCAAAATAAGTTCCAGTTTATGGACAAACAGTCCGATCATGTACGAAATGGAAACGTTAGAAATAAAACTCTTAAAAATAAATGATTTCGTGGATGGTAACTTAAAACTTTCGAAGAGAATGCATGAAACTGGGACCGGCATTAAATTTGGCGATATAAAATCCGATCGATGATAATAACTATAAAATTGATGCCGGCAATATGTTCGCAATAAAAATGGCGGGGACTGTATTAAACTCGGCCAGTGGTGCAACATTTTTCAACCGTCCTTTTTATGTTTTGCTTATGGAAAAAGTTTCACAAAATAAAAACGATTTTTATACTTTTCATAAAGGAACACAAAGATTTATCTTCACGGAATGTTACCCCATATAATAATACAAAATATTTCATTTTATATTAGTTGCAAAAATGGCGGATGCGCCGGTATTATATATTACTTTTTTTTAATTTTACCATTAACATTTTTCATTTTATATCAAATGTGCGTGATACAGAACTAAATTTTGCGATTTTCGATTTAATAATGAAATATTCGCACGATCCTGTCAAATCGCGACAATTTCTTTCAGCGAAAAGCATACGTCTGCTGAAATATTCCTGAACTCGCTGAAAGATAAGAAAACGTACCCACTGAAGCAGGGCCGGCTTCAGTAAATAAGGCCATTTTTACGTATCTTCTATTAGACTGGACAACAACGCTGATTCTAAAAAACCGTTTTTTTCGAAATGCAAACATTCAAATTTGCAAATACATGTATAGTCATTTTACTTGAAACTAAAATATCTCAGCTAGCATTTTACGAAAAAGTGTTTTAAATAAAAATTAAATGGTTCGAGGGGGGAAATCAATCAGTACTAAAATCCTCCTTATAGGGGGAACAGGGGGTAACTTAAAAATTTCCAATTGAACACCCTATTTTTTATTGCAGATTCGAATTATTCGACTAAAAATAGGTAGATTTTGTCTAAAACATTTTTTCATATTTGTAATAGATGGCGCTGTAATGAAAAAAAATCAATTTTGATCGATTTTTCTTCTTTATACGATTCTGCAATAATTTTTCTATAAAAATATCACTTTTTTGGTAATAATTATCTTATTAAATTAAATCTGATTTTTTTAAGTACCCACTATTTTTTAACTAATATTTAAGTTTCCTTTGGTTTAAGTTTTATACATTATTTCATTCGGTGATGATTATCAATTGCGCACCATGGCCACTTTTTACCTGCCAGCATTAAATCCTTTAATTTAAAGGATTATTGTACTATTTTTAATAAAAATACCTTATTTAAGGTAGAAAAACATTATTTTGTCAATAAATTAATTTAATTCTAATTGAGGTATTTATAATAATTAATATTGAGGTATAAAGAAACTCTTTGTAGTTTAGCATTAATCAATTTAGTTCGAAGATTAATTTGCAAAGAAAAAGACCTCCTTTCGTTAAGTAGTTATTCATAATGGATTTTTTAACAGTGGAAGATAAAATAGAAATGATTTTGATTTATGGAGAAGCAAGCAGGAATCTTGATGATGCTGTTAATATCTACGCTCAGCGTTTTCCGGATAAAATTCGATCACGTACTTCATTTCACCGTACAGTCTAGCAGTTTACTACAAACGGGAGTGTTTAACCGAAAAAAAGAGTTCGTCGAGCAACAGTCACAGGTGGAAATAATGAAATTACTGTATTAGCAGCAACGGCCGCTAATCCTCATGCAAGCACACGAGAATTATCTAGAGATTTGGGAATATCCCAGAGCAGTGTTAGCAGAATATTAAAACGAAATGCGCCATCTATTACAAATAAAAAAAAATCTTTTAGACAAAATCTACCTATTTTTAGTCGAATGATCCGAATCTGCATAAGGGGAAGAGGATGAGGACCAATTTTGGTACTTATTGATTTCCCCCCTCGAATCATTTAATTTTTATTTAAACATTTTTTCGTAAAATGTATACTAACTGAGATATTTCAAAGTTTCAAATTAAATGACTTACCCTGTATACTTTACACAAGGATCATTGGTCATAAAGCTTTGAGTCTTAATTACCTAAAAAAATAAAACAAAAAATAACATAAGGCCGATATAAGGCATACAACGAACTTTCTATACTTTTTATAATACCTATAAAAACTAGCAAACTTAAAAAACGTCAAGTTAGCAAACCCAATGCTTTAATCCAGAAAACTGGGCTTTGATAGCTATTGGTAACGGTTGTTTATTTGTAAAAATCCTTAACAAAAACTTTATGGACATTTAAGAAGACATCAAAGAAAATATAATATAATAATACATGTTATATTGACTCAGATCTTTTAAAATCCTTCACTGAAGAAAAAAGTTTTAGCTGAGACTTGCCCATAAAATATGTAGCAGATACAGCGCGTGACAAGAAGCTGAAGGAGCAAAGGAGGCCGTGAGCAGTTAGGCTGATTTGAGAGATCGATGTTCCGACGACGGAAATTGGGTTTGTAGATTTTGCACGGATAGCACCTCAGTTAGTCGTCTTCTTAGCGACCGAAATATACGAGCCTAATATCATTTGCCAGGCGTTCGTCATCACGCGTCAAAATAGTGACGATGAAGGGAAGGAGTGCGGTTTTAAATAGGCGGAAAATGAAGGATAGATAGTCGAAGAAATTTTGCATAAACTGGGTCATGCCGATATTGATAAATATTTTGAATGCTATGCGCGGAATATGTCATGTGTTTGAAAGAGGGCGAATTGCCAAAACTTGCAATATTGGTTTTTTACGTTCATGTCAACGATGCTTTCCTTTTACAACAAACTTTTTATAATTTTCTTACTCTCTAAAAATAAATTAGTCAAAACAACAAGGTATGTTCTCTTTATCCTCTGACGTCATTGAGTGACAAGTTTAGTTTCTCTATAAACAGTGTTTTTATATGTGGTAAATATTTGGATATTTTTCGTGTATTTTTTGGTATCTTTCAATATTATAAACAATGGTTTACTAATTTAATAAATAAGTATAACGGAAATGCATTAAAAATAGGAAAAGACTATCTTCAAAATTTAAATAATTTATCTAAATATTTAGATTTATCTGATGAAAACTCGTTTTTAATACTTAATTTTGGAATTTAAGAAAAAAGACAAAACTCTACCACAAAACGTGCTTGGGACAAAAATTACGCAAACTTGAACGGAAGATCATTACATTACTAACGACAGACTTACCCGACTACCATCACCAACATCCCCGCGACCTGCTAATGGGCAAAACCATTACCAAAAGGGTAAGAGTAGCCCAATTAAAATACTGGGCCCACGTCACTCTTGGGCAATGCAACAACATACTACACGCCACCCTTAAACTAGACCTTACAGACAAAAAAGTCGGGAGACCATGCTTCACATTTCATGACACGTTAGCACAAAACATGCACTTCTCACAAATTAATAACAAGACCAGTTGGGAGCAACTAAGCAACAATAAAAATAAAATAAAAAAATCAACTGACACACTTTACCAAGTGCAGGAACTATCTGACCAGGATACGGACAATGACAATAACGAACAAGACGAAGACCTCGAATAGGAAACTACCCTGCAGCGAAATAACAAATCCCCAACTCCAAATAGTAATCCCAAATGTTTGGAGTAATACTAATCGACTGGTCTAGGGGGATCCAGCGTCGTACTTAGTTTTAAGTCGGCGTAATTGTCCCCCAAAAACCAACAAACTTCTATCCCTCCCGTCCCTCCTCCTCTATACCCTACTGGGCGTATAGCATCGGCTCGGCGAACCCGAGAATGGCTATTAAAACTATTCGCATGTCTCGAGCCCCAAATAGGGGACAGTACGAAACGCAATTTTCAGAATTTTATAGTTTTTATTCAAACTTAAAAGAAACTTAGTTACTGAAAAGTACTTTCATATAGTATCTTAGATACTTTCTAAAGTATCTTGTAACTAAAGAAACTTTCAACTCAAAGTATCTAGTTACCCGAGGTAACTAAGCTATTTTGTATCTTAGAAAAGTAACTAAATACTTTTCAGAAGTAACTTTCCCAGCCCTGACTCAGTCGTTTTTATTAAACACTCGCTCGCAAGCATCGCTCGGGCTTAATTGAACTCGTAACTAAAATGGATTTTATAAAACTATGTTTTGATCCCAACACAATGAACTTACTTTTTTTTAACACAAAGCCACCTATATACATTCTACCATATTTAAAACATCTTTTCCACACATAGTCAACATAGCATCCTCTGCAAAAATACACATTTCACAATTTTTTATAACTTAAACAATATCATTTATGTACAAAATAAAATGAATAGGACCTAACACTGTCCCTTGTGGGACACCAAAGTTATTTATGATATCATTGGATTGAGAGTTTTTATATTTATATAAAAGGTAAATTTGTGGTCCAACTTAAACGTGTTCAATAAAAACTCATTTGCTGTCGTTTTCACACCTTGCTTCCAATGATTTGCGGTCGGAAAGAAAATCGGTGCAAAACGATCGGCTCGGAGATCGAGAGAAATTTAGAGATATCGTGCTGTCGACGCGGCGCAGGGTTTAACACTTGACGGATTTATTAGGCTCAGCATGGCGGGTGGTGGTGCGCTTAACAATCTTAAAAAACATGCATCACCGACACCGGTGATATGATCGCTTTGCGCAAACCTAATTATGTACGTGTTAACAATAATCACGTTTACGTGTGAAAAGGTTGTTTAAAAATCCGCTGTGTTTACTTTACTTTACTGTTACAAAGTGTCAAAATGGTAAAGTATGGTCTAACAATGAGTTATGGATATGTCGTGCAAAAGCATATATTTGTTGGATGAAGCTATTATTTATTATTTAACAACCTTTAGATCTTTTGTTATGTTACCATTGGGTCCAATTCAAGCTACGATTTGAAGTATGAAATTCGTGTTCTTGCATCACTATTTCTAAGATTTTTGTTGATAGGGGTTGCCACCAAAAGATGGTGTCAGTATTCTTTGTCCTAAAGAATTTGCAGAAATCATTATTCACCTTGCCCATCTCTTTAAATGCGCATTATCTGTTTGGTAATCTGTGGTGATTCAAACTATCTGTTTCAGATATTTTCTGTTTAGAAGCAAAAGACTGTTGTTCCCACAGTATTGCCAGTGCCTAGTTGGCTTGTTCAAGGTTGTTCCAGTGGTAGGATTTCAGCCCTTGCTTGCCTATTTTGATTTCTACATTGATATATTGATATAAGTGAAACTTACCTAAATTTTAAGAATAGGGCAATATTAGAATCAAATATTGTTTTCTTGTGGAATAGTGAAACTAGTATATCCTTTAATTTAGTGCAGCTTTTTTTCCGTGGGCGCAGAATAGTTCTGGCCCTATTACCGATTTCCTCGAACCCATTAAGTTAGCTTTTTATTGCCTTGAATCCCTGAATGACCAAATGAGGCAGATTGTATTGCCTCTTGCCAGTTGCCCCAGGCATTCGTTACATTCCAGTTTGATGTTACTAACAATGATTTCTTTTTTTTTCAGGTGAAAGTGATGTTAAGGGTGTCGAGTACAGGACAAAATTCTGAAGGAAGCAGCGCAAACACATTCTTCAATTTGGATAAACGAAAGAAACAGTTGACTCTGATTGATCCTTCTTCTTGCAATGGGTCGACTCCTGAGGACCGCAAAGTTGGCGTAGCGGCTCCAAAAATGTTTGCTTTTGATGCTGTCTTCTCGCAGGATGATTCACAGGTAAATACTTCCGCTATAAAAAGTGTAATTTTTTCTGAAAATCATTTATTTACATAACCAACTTAACTAACCCAATTATGCGTTAATTGAAATTATAAAGCATATTAAAATTTTGAAAGCGTTAAAAATTGGACGGGCGGCTAAACAAAAGCCAGAATGTTAACGACATAAATGCAATTGGCGGGGCAGGGCCGGATTTAGCCGAAAGTCAACTTTATGATTATTTTGTACATCTACATTTTACAAAATTTATCTAAATCAAGTAAATCCTTAATTGATTAAAGCTTAATTCGGGTTTTAAAAAATGTTAATGGCAGCTACTGTTTGTAAATTTTCAATATAAGTGCCTTAAGCGCCTCAAGCGGCATGCGCCACTTAAAGCTCCTCCCCCAAGGGCTTACCGAGGGATGACTTCTTTTAAAATAGTTAGTCAGGCTAGTACAGCCGCTCTAGAAAGGAATATTGTTAAATAATTAAGCTACCATTTAAGTCATTGTATTATTCAGCAGTTAACTGAATAAAGAGTTAAGTTTTACATACTTCGTGTTCAATTCCTTTCTACTAAGCATCACAAAACAAACAACTTTACATTGGTCCTTCGAACCGGATATATACATATCCAAAGCAAACTTCGCATACATACACAACGAGTTTTAAGTGCAGCGAACATTAATTTCAAATAATACGTAAAATACATCATAAACATCGAGTGCTAAGTGCAGCGAACATTCATTTCGTATCATACGTGGAATACATCATACATATCGAGTGCTAAGTGCAGCGTACATTCATTTCGCATCATACGTGGAATACATCATACATATCGAGTGCTAAGTGCAGCAAACATTAATTTCAAATAATACGTAAAATACATCATAAACATCGAGTGCTAAGTGCAGCGAACATTAATTTCGTATCAAACGTGGAATACATCATACATATCGAGTGCTAAGTGCAGCAAACATTCATTTCGTATAATACGTAAAATACATCATAAACATCGAGTGCTAAGTGCAGCGAACATTCATTTCGTATCAAACGTGGAATACATCGAGCGCTAAGTGCAGCGTACATTCAGTTCGTATCAAACGTGGAATACATCGAGCGCTAAGTGCAGCGTACATTCATTTCGTATCATACGTGGAATACATCATACATATCGAGTGCTAAGTGCAGCGTACATTCATTTCGCATCATACGTGGAATACATCATACACATCGAGTGCTAAGTGCAGCGTACATTCATTTCATATAATACGTGAAATATATCATACACATCGAGTGCTAAGTACAGCACTGCATCTACACATACGCATTGGAATAAAACATCATCGTCGTATAGGATATCCCATACGAGTCAGAAAGTGAGTACCTTCCTTTACATACTATTTTCCTTTACATAAGTCAGTATTGATTCGCAATCAACATGTCAGAGTTAAGTAACTTAACGCGAAAACGCGGTAGTCTCAAAACTAAATTTACGAACTTTTCGAAATATTTAAAATCAGTGGAAGATGAACTGAAAAATAGAATTTCTACTGCTACTGATACAGGTAGCATCGCGTTATCGGAAGGCACTATAGCCGCTGTTAAAGAAACATTAAAGCGCATAACAACGGCATTTTCAGAGTTTGAACAAATTCAGGATGAAATTGAGCAATTAGTAATTGGGGACGATAACCTCCCCGAGCAATATGCGTACCGAGCCGATATCGATAGCACTTACCTTGATTTATATAGCCGATCACAAGAAATCGTTCTCGTACATAGTCCCAAACAAATTTTACCTAGTGATAGCAGTAGCAACGGCGAACCGCCGGGCTCAAACGTATTTGATCTAAGTAGTACGCGGTCAAGTTTTTTGAAATTGCCAACGATTCCATTGCCTATATTCGACGGTACTTTGCTAGACTGGTTAGAGTATCGTGAAACCTTTAACTCATTAATTAATAATAATTCTAAACTAGATCCCATTGAAAAATTCCACTATTTAAAATCATCAGTTTTAAAAACACCTAAGGAAATAATAGAAGGTATAGCGTTTACAGCTGATAATTATACCCTAGCTTGGGATTTAATCTGCGATCGCTTTAATAATAATAGGCGTCTCATTGATTCACACGTAGAAGCTCTTTGTAATTTGCAACCTCCTCAAAATGAATCAGCCTATTTATTAAGAAAGGTTCTTGATGGCATGAATAAAAATCTGCGTGCGTTAAAATTATTAGGTCAGCCTACTGAACACTGGGACACATTAGTAGTCTATCTCATTTCGCGTAAATTCGATGAAAAAACATTTAGGGCTTGGGAAGAATACAAAGCAGAGCGACCTGCAACTACAATTAATGACTTAAAAACATTCTTACTCAACAAGTGCGATTTGCTAGATTCTTTAGGTCATAAATCTACCCCTAATAAAAATAACTTTAAATCCATTAAAACTACCTCTAAGAATTTTTACGTCTCAAATACAACATGTACCATCTGTAAGGGCGCTCATCCTACTTACAATTGTAAGGAACTAATACATTTGGCGCCAGCAAATCGCCTGGAGTTTGTCAAAGCTAAGGGGCTTTGTATTAATTGCCTTAAGCCAGGTCATAAATCTATCGATTGTAAATCTAGTAACTGTAGAAAATGTGGTCGCAGGCACAATACTTGTTTACATATGGATCGAACAGGTACACGTAATTTACATGACATCAATCCAGAATCAAGTAGTGCCAATCATGAACCTACCTCGAATTTAGTTACAACAAACACTAGTAATTCATTTCATCAAGCTTTCAATGTTCAAACAAATACGCATGTATTACTTTCTACGATTTTGGTTAAATTACGTGATAGATTTGGTAACACTCATGAATGCAGAGCCTTATTGGACAGCGGCTCTCAGTCTAATTTTATAACCCAAGAATTGTGTAATAAGATGCACCTGTCAAAATCGGAAATTAATCACAGGGTTAGCGGTTTAAATTCGGCCTCTACTCAAATAAATTACCAAACAAAGATTCAATTAATGGCTCGGCATAACAATTTCGCACTAGATCTCTCTTGCCTAGTTATTCCAAAAATATCAGACCAACTTCCTTCTATATCATTAAACAATGTAAATCTTACATTGCCCAATGTGATTTTGGCTGATCCTACGTTTACCCGACCAGGCCCTATCGATATATTAATCGGGGCTGGTAACTTTTTTAACATATTGTCGGTTGGTCAAATCTCATTAGGGGCAGGAAAGCCAATATTACAAAAAACCCTCTTTGGGTGGGTCGTTTCCGGACCTCTACAGCTTCCCAGTCATATAATAAATCAATCTGTCTCTCAATGTAATTTTTCGAACGACTTAGCTCATAACTTGTCCCAATTCTGGGAAATTGAAAATATTTCAATGCCTACATCGGCTACAATGTCCAAGGAAGAAAACTTCTGCGAAAAACATTTTGTAGAACACACAAGACGCGATGCAGATGGTCGATTTATAGTAAACATTCCTTTTAAACGTGATCCTAAAATATTGGGAAATTCTTACGAAAACGCAAGGAAACGCTTTTATGCTCTTGAGCGCAAATTTAATTCAAATGCTGAATTAAAAGAGTCTTATACTTCATTTATAAATGAATATATTGAGTTAAATCACATGAGTTTAGACAATAATCGTACATCCGCTACTCATTCACATTATTTCCTTCCGCATCATGCGGTAATTAAAAATCACAGTCTAAGCTCCAAAACAAGAGTTGTATTTGATGCATCCTCAAAAACCACGACAGGCATATCTCTTAATGATATTCAAGCCATAGGTCCCGTTATCCAACAAGACCTTTTTTCTATTGTATCTCGTTTTCGCAAATACAACGTTGCCGTTACTGCCGATGTAACAAAAATGTACAGGCAAATTCTCGTTTCTCCTGAACACAGATCACTTCAATCCATTTTATGGCGCCAGAATTCTAATGAACCGTTAAAAATATATAATTTAAACACAGTCACTTATGGCACAGCATCTGGTTCTTTTCTTGCGATAAGATCTTTGCAGCAGACAGCCCATGATCATAAATACATCTATCCTCAAGCCTCTCAAGCCATCCTACGGGATTTTTATGTTGATGATTTTTTATCGGGTTGCGATACATTAGACGAGGCGATAGAGTATATAAGACAAATTTCTGAAATTTTATCATCTGGATGTTTCGAGCTTAGAAAGTGGGTTTCAAATGAACCCCAGGCCCTACAATTCATTAAGCGTGATTCAGAATTAAAAATATTACAAATCGGTGAAAATGAAAAAACAAAAACCTTAGGGTTATGGTGGAATCCCAAAGACGACGCGTTTGAATTCTCAATTAACCTTGATTGTGTTAGTAATTTAACAAAGCGAAAAATACTTTCATGTATAGCACAGATTTTTGATCCATTGGGACTATTGTCACCTGTCGTCATTCAGTTCAAAATTTTTATGCAACAATTATGGCAATCGAAAGCCACTTGGGACGAATCGCTCCCTCAAGCTCTCCAAACGCATTGGTTAAAGCTTTATAATCAATTACCTTATGTAAATAACATTCAAATTCCGCGACGCGTTATTATTTCGAAACCAAAAGTAGTCGAATTGCATTGCTTTTCTGATGCAAGCCAAAATGCTTACGGCGCATGTCTTTACATTAAATCTGTAGATAACGAAGGCAATGTGCAGGTTAAACTGTTATGTTCAAAAACAAAGGTGGCACCTATAAAAATTTTGACCATACCTAGATTAGAACTCAGCGCGGCATTAGTGTCTGCCGAACTCGCAAAAAAGGCAATAGAATCGTTGGATGTAAAGTTAGCAACTGTTCGATATTGGACAGATTCAACTATTGTTTTGGCTTGGCTTCAGTTAGAGCCAAATCGCTTAAACACCTTTGTCGCCAATAGAGTAGCGGCTATTCAATCTTTAAGCGATTCAAATTCTTGGGGGCACGTATCAACTGCAGATAACCCCGCGGATCTGCTATCTAGAGGCATAAGTCCGAGTCAGTTGCAAGAAGTTTCATTATGGTGGGAAGGCCCACCGTGGCTCCACAAATTAAATATTACCTGGCCTATCGTTAATTGTGACTTGGAAGAAATTCCCGACATAAAAACTACGAGTGTTAGTTTAGCCAGCATTAACGAAGAATCATTTTTTAAGTTTAAAACTTTCTCGTCACTAAACAAATTGAAACGTATAATGGCATATATTTTGCGGTTTTGCTCGCCAAAGCCAAATCGACTTAGCGGCCCTTTGTCGGCAACAGAATTAGACAAGGCATTTAATATACTTTTGCGAGTTGCGCAAAGGGAATCGTTCTCACAAGAATACGCTAAACTATCACAAGGTAAAAGTCTTGGGCACAAAAATAAATTGTCGGCATTAAATCCTATTTTTGATGATAAATTGATCAGGGTGGGGGGCAGGTTAAGCAATTCTAATTATACTTATAATAAAAAACATCCAGTTATTTTGGATGCTAAACACCCTCTCGCGACATTATTATTTTCATATGAGCATAAACGTCTACTGCACCCTGGCCCTCAGCTTCTTTTGTCATCAATTCGCGAATACTGCTGGCCAATAGCAGGTAGAAATCTTGCAAGAAAGGTTACAAGAAATTGCATAACATGTTTTAAGGCCAATCCTAAGAGCAATAATCAAATTATGGGAAATTTACCTTCCGACCGTGTAAATATTAATAGTCCATTTAATGTCGTTGGCACTGACTACGCCGGCCCATTCACCCTTAAGGATAGAAAGGGCCGTGGCTGTAAAACTTTAAAGGCATACATCTGTTTATTTGTTTGCTTTGCCACCAAAGCAATTCATATCGAATTGGTTACTGCATTAGATGTCGAGCATTTCTTATCGGCTTTTAAACGTTTTATTGCTCGGAGAGGTCGTCCTTCTCGCATTGTATCAGACAATGGTACCAATTTTGTGGGCGCATCATCTGAATTACGCAATCTATTTAAATTCATTGATGATAATAATGCTTTTATTTCTAACGCAATATCAAATGAAGGAATAAACTGGAGTTTTATTCCTCCAAGGTCTCCACATTTTGGCGGACTTTGGGAGGCAGGTGTAAAAAGCGTCAAACACCATTTAATTCGCGTGACAAAGGGTAGTATATTTACTTTTGAGGAATTTTATACAATTTTAACTGAAATTGAATCAATACTGAACTCCCGTCCAATGACCCCTCTTTCAAATGATCCCCATGACTTGACTCCTTTGACTCCCGGTCACTTTCTAATCGGAAGGTCGATAACGAGTTTACCTGAACCTGACTTGACTCAAATGAAAACTACGCGATTGTCGAGATATCAACACTTAATTCAGATCCGACAACATTTTTGGTCACGTTGGTCCAAGGAATATATTTCCGAACTCCAGGTGAGGTCTAAATGGCATAAGGCGACACCCGGTATACCCATTGGAGCACTAGTCGTGATCAAAGAAGACAACGTTCCTGTAATGCAATGGAAGTTGGGGCGCATTTTAGAAAAACACTACGGTACGGACAACGTGTGTCGTGTAGTGACAGTGAAAACACAAACGGGTGTGTTTAAGAGAGCAATGTCAAAGGTGTGCGCGCTTCCGATCGAAGAGAAAGGTGCCAGTGACTAAAAACATTAAACATTAAACATTGTATATAAAATTTAAAATTACTTGTTAATACTGATGTAGTTAGTATTTAGTTATTAATTTTAGCCCTAGTGATTATTGTTTGATTCACTACTGTACTAATGTTTATATTTTATTATTTATGCCCTAATAATTCATTGAAAGGCCTCCTTTCAAGGTGGGCGGTATGTTTGTAAATTTTCAATATAAGTGCCTTAAGCGCCTCAAGCGGCATGCGCCACTTAAAGCTCCTCCCCCAAGGGCTTACCGAGGGATGACTTCTTTTAAAATAGTTAGTCAGGCTAGTACAGCCGCTCTAGAAAGGAATATTGTTAAATAATTAAGCTACCATTTAAGTCATTGTATTATTCAGCAGTTAACTGAATAAAGAGTTAAGTTTTACATACTTCGTGTTCAATTCCTTTCTACTAAGCATCACAAAACAAACAACTTTACAGCTACAATAGTAACTTTTTACATTATAATAGTTTTTCAAGCATATAAACAAGAGCCATTATCACACTGGTTTTTATAACACAGTAGTATAATCTGACATGTGTTAAATGGTTAACCCAAAGATAATTAATATTATATTATTATCTTTGGGTTAACCTCTCTTTGCCTGTTTTAAATATTAATAAATATGGGTGATTCTACAAAAGTTGGTCAACTTGATGTCATCAGTCAATAGAGTAGGTATTTTAATATTTTAGTAAATAACAAAAGAACCCGGTTTTTTTAACTTGTCCACCCAATTTTAATGTATTTTTTCAAAAGCACGTTTGTAGAAAACAATAAATATTCAAAATATCAGTACCTTGGCGTGTCACAACTCCTGAATCAAATATTTTTGTGATTTTATTTTAAAATATATTCAATTTATCTTAAATTTTTTAATTTCACTACAAACTATAAAACTTTAAATAATGTATTTTTCATATTTTATCATAGATTCAAATAATAGCAATTTTTAAAAAATTGATAATCATTGTACTCATTTTTACCCGTCAGTTCTGTGTCCAATGTTAAAATTCAAAATTCCTGAGAAATATTGAAGTTTAAACGTCAAGTTTTCGTTTTAACTCAATGTTGGTAAAAAAAATTACCTACAGAGCCCGCCCTTTGCACGACAGTCATCTTGTAAACAATGCAATCAATTTTTGAAATTTTTACTTAAATTTTACTTATCTTAGCAATGAATTCAAAAAATAAATGTACAAATAAAATTTTGGTAAATTAAAAAATGATTAGAGAATAGGAAGAATTCTAAACCCTGCACTGTATAGGGGTAATTTATCAGTTGTTGCAGGGCGGTAGACTGTCGCAATGCACCTTTGAGAACTCAGGGGGTTCGTTTTGCATTCAGGATCTAACTGAAATGCTGACAGCCGTGATGTCTGAATTTTTTACTTCTTTAAATTAACGAATTGCTTAGTACTGTTTTGAATTTCAAGTTTCCCTACTCTCTAAACATAAATTAGTCAAAAATGACTAGTTACTACAGTTATTAGTGGCTGCTTTTTCACTTACACCATGCTTAACCATGGGATACAATTATATCCCCATCAATTAACAGCCAATTGAAACTAGAGAATTTTTTGAGATATACTAAGTAATTTTCATATTATATGGAAAATTGACTGAATCTCAAAAACTATTTTACTTTTCTAACTATTGACAACATGGAAATTGACTGATGAATTATTTTGCTAACGCTTTTTCGCTATGACAATTAGTAAGAAATGGGAGGTTTGTTTGAAAAAACACTTCATTTTATTTTTTTTTACAAAAAAGTTGTAGCTAGCTTAAGTTAACATTCTTATTTCTGACATAAGTTATAATAATAATTTTGGCCAACCTGTCCACATATTTAGAAACAACATGTCTTCGGGAATTTTTACTGTGATAACTTTATGTTTAAAAAATTAGGGACCTATATCCATAACAAAAAAGTGTTTTAATAAATTATGTATGAGTTTGGCCCTTTGGTTAATTAAAATTTAAACCCTTTGCAATTTGTGTATCTGAAGTTGGCAGGACTGAATTCAAAGTCTCCCGTCTTTCGGCAAAGGCCGCTGCAGTAGCGAAGACGACGAGAGAACCAATCAACCTGTAAGGGGGAAGCACAAATGTAAAAGTCGTGTTCAATCTTTTTTAAGATTTCTTTGCATTTCTTTAAGTGTTTCAACCGTAAGACATATATCTCTTTTAGCATTTTATGCCGCCCAAAATAAATTCGATATAATGGGGGAGATTACCATTTACACTTGAATCGAGCTTTTCCTCCTTTTGTCTCCTCTTCTCCACTATTTATTCTTAAGAATATGGGAAACAATGCACATGGGATTCTGTTGGCTTTGCTTCGCAATTATTCCTAAATTATAACGGTACATATTTGAGTTAAGGATCTAGAAAACCAGTTTATAGTTTTATTGCGATATTAACTATAAAATAAAATGGCCATGTATTTCTATATATTTTTGCTTGCAAAACTGGCCGTATAATCAATAGAAATATTTTAAAACTTGAGGATTTTTAAACACAAATACTTGATATCGAATATAACAAAGGATTGAAGTTCTTTCCTCGTACACTGTATTTAGGCTCCAAAAACTCTAAATGATATTTGTAGAGAATTCTGGGCATTTATACGGGCATTCTTTATATTTCAGACTGAAGTGTGCTCCAGTGCTTTAACGGATGTCATCCATGCTGTAATCAATGGAACTGATGGCTGTCTATTCTGTTTTGGACACGCTGGACTCGGTAAGTTTGTAAATATAGATGTTTGCAATCTATGCATTGAATTGATTTTTTGTGGGATTTTTATGCACATGGGTCGTTTTCAAAAAACACCCGCCTTCCACTGTCCGTAAGTTTGAATTCCAATAACTTTGTTAAAAATTATCGGATCTTATTGATTTAAAAACCAAGTGAAAGCCTAACAAGCCCTTAGTAAACTCTTTCAGAAAATGTTTGTTTAGTTATTTCAGAATAATTTTTTTTAATTTTGAAACTTGTGAAACACACATTTTCGCATGTCCCATTAGCGTTTTATAAAACTTACATACATGATTTTTTTTTAATATTGAATAACCAGAACTTTGTGTTGCTTTATAGCAATCCATAACATCCTTAGTTAATACAGTAAACAATTTATATATTAAATAATTAATTTTAATCTACTTTTTTTTAAATTTGACTCATGTCCCAGACATTCTTTCCGTTGCGTTACGTCCGTCGCGTTACCGATAGAATATTTAATAAAAACATATATATGGCAACTTTTTTGGCACTTACGTGATCAACAAATGATGTTCGGACGTACACATTACCCAGCTGAATTTATTTATTCAATCAGGGAGAAGATATCGGTTGAAACAGGTGCGGGAAACGCGAATGTAATAATTGTTTGTCCGCTAAGTTACTCATAAAATAATAAAAATAAGGTAAGAAAAAATACTATTTTTCATGTTTATGTTTATTATAGGGCACTAAAGCTCATTGAGAGTAAGTAATGACTATAATGTCTTATTATTATTTTTTAAATATAGTTTTACAAAACTTTGTCCACTGCGTTACCGAGTCCACTATGTTAACTTATAGTAACGCAATGGAATTTAGGGTAACGCAATAGAATTTTTCGACAACAAAGTGGATATTTACCGTCGCTTTTATTAAAAGTAGTTTATGATTAACCAATTTAAAATTATTTGTAATTACAACTCATGATATAGATTATATCCAAGGAAAAATTCCACGCAATATAAAAGTACTAAAAGGGACCTTCACCAGCTTATAGTCAAAGAAAAAGGGTGTCTACAATTTAGAAATCTAAGTTGTTATTTTGCAAGTGAGCACCACTACAAGGGATTTTGTTTATGCATTACTCTAAAATCGTACCACCCTATATAGTTTCTTTTTTACTTTCCTTTGTGTACCCCTGCCCGTTGTGATACCAATTTCTATTTCGTTACTTTTTTAGTTTTTGTTAAAAAAAATACTTAAAATGCTTTTTATACACTATCACTTGGTAATACGTGTTTATAAATTAGAGTTTAATTTACTAATACAGTGACTAAAAGAAAATATTAATGGTATTGTTTTTTTTTAACAAAGAATAGGAATGGTTTCTTTTAAAAAGTAACTTAACGAACATACATATTTAAAAAAAAGCATACAATTTTTAATAAAAAATAAAATAAAAAATTGGAGTCAAAAGTTTGTGAACTAAGTACATTTTATTTCAAATTATTTTTTTTATTGAATTAAATTTTGGATTTCAAATTGGTAACACAGTGGAGATATATAAAGCTAGCTAACACATTTTTTTGAAAAAAACGTAAAAAAATTAAAAAGTGCACTGCCTGTCTTAAATGTAAGTAAACAAAACTCTAAACATTTATAAGAATCCAACCAAAAGTCAATTTAAGCAAAAAAATATTTTGGTCTTCATTTTCCTGAAAGCGGGTGTTTCTTGAAAATGACCCACAAATCAAATTCGTTTATACACTCACCGGCAAAATAAACCGCTTTTCCAAATTGAATGATTTTTTTTTTAATTGTAGGTTGATTCTTCAGTTACGATTTTGTGATAAAAAAATTATCCGGATTTTAATTTGAGCATATACAGGGTTCAAAAGTAGGAAGTTTTTTTCCCAAATAAATAATTCATCTTAATTTTACACCCTGTATGTCAAATTAAAATATGAATAAAAATGTATATTTTAACATCGTAACTAAGGTCAATCAACAGTTCAAAAAAAATATTTTTATCTTAAATATTATTTTTTTCACAATATTATAAAACAAGAGCCATTCACACTGGGTAGGAGTTTAAATTGTTATGGATTTTCGACGTATGTAGAAACTTAATTAGTTTATATGTTTGGTAGTGTGCAGAAATAGGAACTTTCATCGTTTATCATACAAGTTTGTGTGTTTGGTTGTGCATCAGCCACATGGTTCTTGTAAATAACATTCTCATGCGGGAGCGATGCCATATTGTGCACTGTCAAAATTGTGGCAATATGTTCCCTAATAAAAATTATCGTTACTACCTTTGGTAACTTTAAAATTATTTATTTATGTAGGATTCATATATGAATTAAAATGAATTAGTCAAAATTAACTAATTATAAGTAATATTTGACTAATTGTCATAGCGAAAAAGCAGTCACTAATAATTAGTCAAATTCTACTGAATGAAGTAGATTTAAATTTAAAAATGTCATAACCAATGCGCTATCAGTCACTTTTATAAAAATAAATTTTATCTCCACGCGGTCTATAATTTAAACTTTATTGTTGTCAACATTCGATAAAGAAATACCTTGTTATGGCCTAGGCCGATAAAAAATTTTATGAGGCAAGTAATTAGTTCGATTTTTTTTCGCTAGGGGTATTGTTTTGACAAATTAATCCTTTTCTAAGAAATTAACGTACTAAACTGGTTTAATTTATTTATAATAAGCACTAATTTGTTTGTTTTACTGTTAATGTTTAATATTTTTCATTAAATTATTGTAAAATTAAATATGAATAATAAAACAAAAAGTGAGGTTAGGCAACCAAGAAAACGCACGATTATTTTTCTACGATTTAAATTATCTTTAAGTTAACAGCTTAAACATTCCAAACTACCTATTTTTTAAATAAAAATCCAAACAAATTGAAATTAGATAAATACCTATTTATTAAATAATTAATTAAATTCAATAATATAATAGCAAAAATCCATTTCTACTTAAATCATGTTGCTAGGTATTGTCAAACTATTACTGCTTCTAAAAGCAATAATAATTATTGTACATTTAATGTAATCTTCAGCTAATAAATAAATGAGATTCTAAAAAAGTGAGGTTAGGCCGCTTTGATGTTGAATTAAATTGACCTATATAAAGTGCTTTGAAGATAAAATGTTGTATGCCAACACAAAGCCTTACTTCTTAACCTAATGACATAAATAACTATTATTTGTATATAAATATTGTTCATAATATTTTAAAGTTGAATTTATTTTTTGTGTTGCTGTTTTGAGCTAAACTTTTTGGATCTTTGTTTGTTTTTATGGGCCTATATGGGTGAATATATTGAGATGTCCCCCAAGTGAAAATGAATATTTTTATTTTTGGTTGTTTCACTCTAAGTCTAGAATGGGGTTTTTGGGAAGCCACCAGGTCTAGTAATAACATAACACAAGTGGTTCTGCACTAATGCAAGAATTTTAAGAAATCACACATTTTGAATATTAGAGCTTCACGGAGGTTAGGATTTCGTATGTTTTTTTTTAAAACATCCCTTTGTATTTTCTAAGGTTTTTGTAGTCCATTTTTAGCAAGGTTAATTTGATTTGATTTGATTATATTGGTTAATAAGGATATTATGGCACATGCTAAAAATATATATGGATAAACTGCTAAAAATATAAATGATAACGGTTAAGGAAATATAAATACCTTTGTGTGATAATATATATTTATATAAATATATATATATATATATATATATAAATATAAATTTTATTGATAAAATATATTTACGCAAATTTTTATATTTTATAATTTTTGATTTACATTTATATATTTTTAAAATATTGTTTTATATTAACATATTTTTTTATTTATAATTATGACACAAACGGCGCCTCATAGTCAATAATTAAAATATTTGTAAGAAAGTTTATCAATTACATTAAATATATGCATAAAAATATTTTTAGATTTCGGTTAAAATTATTTACAATATATAAAGACTTGAAGGACGATGTATTCTTGGTTGCCGGCAGCTATAGGTGTTTAAATATAGGTTCAAATTGTAGTTCTACTTGTTCGTTTAATAAGTTATTTTTGTTTCTTTTTTTATGTTTGTATATTTCAAAGGCTTCCAATAGAGTTAGCTTTAGTCCTTTTCCTTCTTGGTGTATTAGTTTTATGTTTTTCCAATCTTTAAAATTGTGCCCGCTTATTTCTAAATGTCTACCAAAGTTTGATGTTTTTCTGTCCTTTATGTGTTCTTTAATTCTGGTTCTGAGTGTTCTTCCTGTTTCTCCTATATATTCGGCATTACATTCTTCACATTTAATTTTATAAACACCGCTTTTATCGAGGTAGTGTGTGTTATCTTTTCCATTTCTTAGGTGGTTAATAATGTTTTCTTTTTGTGTTGTGGCGCTATTAATTTCAAATGTTTTAAGGAATATCTAAAATCCTTAAAACATTTGAAATTAATAGCGCCACAACACAAAAAGAAAACATTATTAACCACCTAAGAAATGGAAAAGATAACACACACTACCTCGATAAAAGCGGTGTTTATAAAATTAAATGTGAAGAATGTAATGCCGAATATATAGGAGAAACAGGAAGAACACTCAGAACCAGAATTAAAGAACACATAAAGGACAGAAAAACATCAAACTTTGGTAGACATTTAGAAATAAGCGGGCACAATTTTAAAGATTGGAAAAACATAAAACTAATACACCAAGAAGGAAAAGGACTAAAGCTAACTCTATTGGAAGCCTTTGAAATATACAAACATAAAAAAAGAAACAAAAATAACTTATTAAACGAACAAGTAGAACTACAATTTGAACCTATATTTAAACACCTATAGCTGCCGGCAACCAAGAATACATCGTCCTTCAAGTCTTTATATATTGTAAATAATTTTAACCGAAATCTAAAAATATTTTTATGCATATATTTAATGTAATTGATAAACTTTCTTACAAATATTTTAATTATTGACATGTAAGTATTTAATAATTGTTATCAACCATCGTAATGTTACTGTAAACTTTTAATTGTATCATTGTCATGTTAACATAACCTTACTTATAATAATTTTACATATTTTTGTAGTTTGCCTGAAGATGATCTTAGATCGAAACTAGTCGCAATAAAAACTTAAAAACAAGCACGGAAGTATCCTTATTAACCAATATAATCAAATCAAATCCCTTTGTATATTGGAAATAAGTTATTGTATCTTTTGACCTTAATATTTTTTAAAAACACAATTGTACATACATAAAATATTTATAAAAAAAATCTACTTACTGAGATATTACACTTCACGGTGGATAGGTTTTTAAATTGCAAATTAATGAACTTAAACTTTTGAGCTATAAAACAGCAACACTCTTATCTGCATATAAATTCTAACTGACCTTCAGGAATCACAAGCATCTATAATGTCGTAAACAGAGGTTTTTGCTTATTTAAAATGATTAAAGCGCCATCCGTTGCATAAAGCAAAACAGATTCACGGAGAATAGAATCAACACCTACATAAATGGTTATATTTAATTTACTTAGTGAACTGATATTTTTAGTATGCTTTTGCTACCTCAGATATTTGAAAACATATAGGTTAACCTAGAAAGAGTATCAGTCATGGAGGATAGGTTTTAGACTTTTAAAACATTGTAAAAAATTAATTGCGGGGACATTTTCTGAAATTCACCCATAAATATTTTGAAAAAAAAAACACAAAAACTTAGTAAATATGGTAGAAATTATGTACCCAAAATAATACGATTAAAAAGTCTAAAAAAAGAACTGCCACTGTACATAATGATAATTACGTATACTTAGTGCTCTTTTGGATATCGAATTCTTGAAGCAATAAAAGGAAATTCGTTAAATAAATTAGAAAAGCGTTGACAATACGGCAAAAGGAAATAAATTGGGCAAAAAGTATTACAATCTAAATTTAACGACATCGGCAAAGGGCCTGTTTCTCAGCTTTTAAGGACGATTTAGAAATATCCTTAATCCTTCGAAGGATATCTTTCCTTATAGGCGGAGAGTATTTATTCACAGAAGCGGGATTAGGAGGCTTATCGGGACCTGCAAAATGGCGAACCCAATACACTACACAGTTCGGGGGGTATTTTGTATGCATACATTGCTTTACGGAATAAAAAGTTTCATCAAATTGCAAATTTTTTACGTGTCTCTGCCCACCGACGCGCTCGCATTGTTACTCAAAATGCAGCTACACTCTGCCCGATTTTTTTTTTAGTAGCTCACACCCCCGACACTTGTTTATTGTTTTTGTTGTGCTGAATTTAATTATAATTCTATTTTTACCATAAAAGTTAAAATAATCAATATAAGTTTCACATCCGTGGTCCATTAGAAGTTTTTGGGGAACGGAAAAAGATATCGATTTAAAATTTTAAATGGGTTTATAATCTTAAAATATTTTTAACAAAATGTAATTTCCGGTGATATCAACTTTGTTGTTTTAAATATATTTTTACATTTTTAAATTCTACCTATAAATCTGAGTAAAATTACTACACCATGTTTATTTTTTTTGTTAAAATTTAAAAAAATGCGCGTCATTTAAAAATAGCCTATAACTTTTTTGTTATTAGGTTTGCAAATATGAGGGTGAAATTTTTGGAAGTTTATAACTTTGTTGAAAAGATTCCTTGTCAATTATTTATCATTTTTCTACAAATTACCTGAGAAATCCCAGGTAAAATTGAAAAGTTAATAACTTTTTTATTTTAAATGTATGGTATGTTTTTACATAATCAAATAGGAAATTAATGTAACTGTTTCCAAAACTTAAAGTTAATAATTTGAGATATTTAACAATTTCTAAAATTTAAAATATTATTTTTGTACCCTGATTTGCCCTGGGTTTTCTCAGATAATTTGTTAAAAAATGTTAAAGAATTGACTTGGTTTCTTTTAAACAATCTTTTAATATTCCAAAAATTCCACCGCAATACCTGCAAACCTAATAACAAAAAAGTTATAGGCTATTTAAGATGGACGATTTTGACGGAAAAAAAATTAATAATTCGAAAACTATTTACTTTAGGTATAGGACAAGGTATAGTAATTTTACTCAGAATTTTACAGAATATAAAATGCAAAAATATGTGTGTTTAGAAAAATAGACTTAAATGGGTTATAAAAGCTTTTAAAATTTCAAATCGATATATTTTTTGTTTCCTAGGAAATTCTAATGGAACATGAATTTTAAACACCCTGTATACTAAGTATATTAATTACGTCCTTGATCTGATTCTGAATCTGATTGAATATGTTTATGAAAGAATAGCTTTTCTCTACTTATTGTTTTTATTTTAAAATTTCTTTAAAAAATACACGGATTAACTCATACATATAAAAATTGATTTAAAATGTTATAATAAACAAGTTAATTGAATGGAAATAAAATTAATTTTCAACGAGAATTTTAGGGTCATGTTTGTTTGCGACTCACCCCTGTAAAAAGTGTAGATCTTGACAAATTGCATTTTTGGAGCAAAAAACGCCATATTTTTACGAAATACAAGGCATACTATGTGAGTTTTAAAGAGTAAATTTTTAAGAATTCATATTAGCGATTTTTTTAAACAAAATCTAAGCACGGCACTGGATTCACCACCCCTCAAAACGACCCTTTACTAAATTTTATTGAAAAATTTTAAGAAAAAAATGTTCAATAATAACCACAAAAATTTATTCTGTCAAATTATCTATAAAATAAAAGTTGAAATAAAATAAACTTATAGGAATAGTATCATGTTAGTTAAATTTAATTTCAATGTTTTTTTCATGGATAACTTGGCAAAATAAATTTTTGTAGTTAATATTGTGCATTTTTCTACTTAAAATTTTTCAATAAAATTTAGTATAGGGTCGTTTTGAGGAGTGGTGAATCCAGTGCCGTGCTTAGATACTGTTTAAAAAAATCGCTAATATGAATTCTTAAAAATATACTCTTAAAAACTGACATAGTAGGCCTTGTATTTTGTAAAAATATGTTGTTTTTTGCTTCAAAAATACAGTTTATCAAGATCTAACCTTAAAAACAAATCCGGTTAAAATCGCACAATAAATAAAGATTTTTTCAGATATCTACTACCACTGCTATAAAATGGATCTTCAAATTAAAAAAATCCTTGTATTGACTTTTATTATTAATTTTTTGAGAAAAAATCATTCTTCATAAAAGTTTTTGCTGCAGTAACAACAATTAATTAACAGTAGTAAACAAAAACAACAATAACTTATTCAATCTACACAGAGAAAAATTTGTTAGATTTGGTTTAATAATTTAATGAATTTAATGATTATACTATATTTATACGAATTGTTTAAAAAATTGTACAAAAGATTACATTTATTTGGGAAATATTTTTAACAACAGATTTTAACTCTTTTTTTGACAATATTGTGCAAATGGTTAAATATAAAATCCAATGTTTTTTCAACAGATTTTTCTCTGTGTATTCGCCTGCCTTTTCTACATACAATTCTTCTTTTTTAAAATCCCACTTATTATTCCTGTTTTGTCATCTACTCACAAGTTCATGTTCAAAGATATCAAGTGTTTAGTCGGTAAAACACTTGAGTATTTTTAACAAGGCCCTTGATTTACCCGAGTGGGTATAGACACCTCTAAAATCAATTCGCCATCAAAGGCATTAACATTAGCATAACAGAGTAAAGACGTAAAGCGAGTGCATCAATTTTTTCTGTCATACAAGGCAAAAATTTGCATAAGCGCTGCTTAAGTGACAAAGACTATTCCGTTATGGATACTGTACAGATTTTAGGGCGCTGTTTAGCAGGCACTAACCAGATTTAAAGCAACGGTGCTTGATGGCTTGCAGGAAACGTAATAACCCATTTCTATGCAAACGCACCGCCCCGACGTACCTTCTTCGAGAAAATGCGACTTCACATCCCGTCACCTCTGCGAAACAGAAGGGCCTGTCAAATAAATTATCGTTATGAAATGCGCGTATTACATGAGGAGAGGGTTGCAGGATGAATTTAAGACACATGTCGAAACGTCGATTTATTTATATCAACTGATTTATCATATCAGTGGATTTAGGTTTTTGCACGACATGGCAACGCAGTAATTTCCTTTTAAAACTGTTATTTTATAAAATAAATTGGGAAATTATCTTTAAAACGTTTTTATTACCCCAAAAAACATAATTTCTACACATTAACATTTTGAATTAGATATAATACAATTAAAATTTTATTAAGATTTATTTGACATTTGTGACATTTGCTTTTAGTTTGTAAATGGTGCGTAGATGAGTAAAATCATATAAAAAAGTAGTTAAATATAGGTGACTACGGCCCAGGAGAGACAATGTATTCCTAGCGGATAATAATCTTTGCTTTGAAAAGAATTTATATAAAAGCTGAAAATAATGTGTGATTTAATATTTTTAATACCAAAAGCGTTACTTTTTTACTCCAAAATGTCCATAAGGCGATGTACTTTTTCTGTCATTGAGGCATTTGGAATAATTTCATCGAAATGAAGTTTTGCCCTTAAAAGTTTTTTTACTTTAGAATCTAATATTATTTTTACTATAATTATGAAAATATCAGATTGCCAAAATGCTGTTCGAATTATTAAATTTACACATTAGCGACTTTTCCGAAAAACGGATTGGGGGTTGCCAAAATGCAAAAAATACGTGTGGAGGGATGCAAAAGTGCATAAGCAATCGGCGCAGGGTAAAAAAGTTGTATAATTATCACGTAATTAATAAAAGGGGCTGATAATTGAAGTGACTTACAGTGATTTTCTGTGAAAAAGAGCATTTAGCGAGTCAAAAGCACGTATCTAATAGACGTAGAATTTGAAAGTGAAGTGAAATAGCTTGAATTATGAAAAACAACGTCATAAATTGCGGAAAATGCAATTTTTAAAATCAGGTAATTTGAGGTTATGCAGGTTCACAATCCAGCCTGCCCATATATATATTATACCTCTATTGCTCAATGGGGCGGGGGGGGCCAATGGGGCGGGGTCGGTTGGGTTTGGTTGTTAAGTTTGGGTTGGTTTGGGTTGGTTTCGCTCACCTTTGCCCATTTTAGTGTACCTGCATAACCAAGATTACAGCCAATCTTCATAACCTCAAATTACCTGATTTTAAAAATTGCATTTTCCTCAATTCATGACGTTGTTTTTCATAATTCACGCTTTTTCACTTTCACTTTCAAATTCTACGTCTATTAGATACGTGTTTTTGGCTCGCTGCATGCTCTTTTCACAGAAAATCACGGTAAGTCACTTCAATTATCAGCCCCTTTTTTTATTAAATACGCGATAATTATACAACTTTTTCACCCTGCGCCCATTGTTTATGCACTTTTACATCCCTCCACACCTATTTTTGGCATTTTGGCAACTTTCCTGCCGTTTTTCGGAAAAGTCGCTAAAGTGAAAATTTACCTTCGAATTAAGTTTTTGTCAATAATATGGTTTTGTCAGTAATAAATGTATTTTTCTACTCCCACCTTTAAAACGCCCTTTATCGTATATGTTTCCATGACACTAAGTGACCTTTTAAATACAGTTGTGGCTTTATGGCGCTTTAGTCACGGGCCATACAATCGTTAAAATAAAGTGCCTTTCTTGTAAAATAATACTAAATGTGAAAATTAATTTATTATCTCAATACAAAAATACAAAAGTATTAAATAGTTTTTCAACGCCAATATTTGAAAAGTTTATATGAACATTGTAGTGACCTTTTAATTTTGCCGGCAGTAAACTATAACTTAAATTCGGGCACGGACTCCACTGTAAAGTGCTCATAAATATTTTCTTTCCTTTATTGTGAAAAACTGTAAATTTTCAAGAAATACATTTCGATTTATAACCTTTATAATCTGTTTATAAAATGTAAAAATTTGACATTTTATAATAGTAAGTATTTGTCGTAGAAAAAGTATTCACTCGTTTATAAACTTTTCTATACACTCATTAATTTAAGCACTCGCTCGCAAGCTATAAAATGGCGTTTATCAAACTTAATACATAATATACTATTATGTGAATATTTAATAAAACATTTTAAAATGTATTACCTTTATAATAGAATAACCACATATTTAAGTATACAAAACCTTGTCCTCAGTGTAATCAGTGGATATGCGTAAATCAGTAGATAATATCAACTTGAAATAAATTAATCAACGTTTCTACATACGGCCCTTAGTCAACTTGGTGTGTTCTCGGGTTTTTATACATTTTTTGCCAAACAGTAAAGTCATCATCGTATTGTTAAACAAGCTTTTATTTTTACCATTCTAAAAAGTAATGTGCGGTATTGCGGGAGATAAAATACAGACATTGCAATGGGCGAATTTGCATATTGCACATATTGAAATGTTTCGATGTACATCGCGAAATTGTTGATCATGAACAAGGCCGTTAAATAACATGCGTGAGGCACGGCTACGGCACCCTGGGGCCCAATTATAGAATCAAATGTTCACATCAACAACACTCGCAGTTCGACAGTTAATTCGGCGCAGATATAACCTTAAAATGTATTAAATTAATACGAAATCATTTAAAACGGCTTTTAGATTAATTAGTTGTCGTTTAATCAATGCAGGTTGGTATGGAGAGTAGGGTGGTCCAAAAAATAAAAGTTTTCGACTACATTGTAGAATCTGTGACATAATCGGCCATTTTTTACCTTTTGGGCTGATGGTTTTGGAGATATTATTATTAAAAGTGAAAAATTTTTATTTTTTAATAATGTTTTATAGTTTTCATTAAAAAACTTTTTAATGAGTTTCAATAAAATTAAAAAGTGTTTATAGAATAAATATCTCAAAATATTTTATTTTAACACGGAAAAAAAATTAACAATAATTGCGAGTATTCTGACACAATTTACCAGGATTTCTGACTCATATACGACTTATTTTACTAGGATATTCTAGCAGATCATTTATCAGGATTTCCTACAATATTTACAGTTTTTATTAGTAAAAAATACATGAATTAAGAACGGTAACGTGTATCAGTACATACATTACATTATTAATAAAAGATATTAGATGTAACTTTAGAGTTTCTGAAGCGTACTTAATATTAATTATTATAAATCTTGTTATTTAGTGATATTTTAAAACTATAAATAAAATATTTGATTTTAACGAAAACATTCAGTAAATATTCGACATTTTTATTAGTACATTATAATATATGTTGTTATTATATTCTGCGAAAAGTTAACTTGCAGTAAGGCAATTTTAATTATTTATTTTTTACTATTTCATTAGGGATTACTATCAAATATTATCAAATTATTTAAAAAATTAATACATGCTATACCAGAAAAGAGGACAAGGGTAAGTAAAACCAATTAAATTTGAAACAAATATTTATTAAAATATATAAAACCCTAATTTATAAGAATAATATACAGGGTGTTATGAAAAACACTTTAATAACTCTAGTTATCAATCGGTAAGTCATTTGAAACAACTTTTTTTTTAATCAAAAATTAATAAAGCAGCGTGACGTTAAAATAAGACGGTATGTTGCGTGTTTACATGCCGGTTTTTTTTTTGAAAATTTATAAAAAGTAAAAATTAAAATTATCAATCAAAAGCTATTCAAAATGACTTAATTATTATTGTAATTTAAGAATAATTTAAGAAAAATTAAATCATTATAAAAAAGTGGTTCCTAAGATTTTTCTGCAAGGCTGAATTTATTTATTAAAGAGTCTCAAAATTAAATCCGCAAGGAAAATTGTCAGTAACATTAGTCTCAAGAATTAAAAATCTATTTTCTATAAAAATATTAAATATATAAAACAAAAACAAAATTAAACTTTATAATAGGCAAGTATTTTAATAAATCGATCATTTTAAAATCCTTAACCACTCAGTCCGCCATTCATAGAAAATTAAAAATCAAAAATAAAGAAAAAAACTGAACTTTTTGTTATTCTACAAAATTTAATAGCAAGTGTCGAAATATGGAAGTTTTTTATTTTATATTTCTTTGTTGGCATATAATTTAAAACAAAAATTCACTACTACATGTTAAAACTTTTAGTTGAGCGTTCAGTAAAGTATCTGTCTCGTTCTCCAAATATTTCGAAGTATTTTAATATGGGCCTTTAACGGAAACACAGAGAATTATGATATAATTATTAAAGTTTTAATTCTAATAGGATGTGGCAATAAAACTAAAACACAACAAGAAGTTTATAATTTATTGTATATTATAATTATTGTTCCCTTATTGTATAACGCTAATTTAATCTACCCCCAATATTGTACTAAAAATATTACCTGTAAAACCATCATTTATATAAATAGAAAATTAATATTAGAGATGCTACTGTGTAGCGAAACAATTGTCATTTTTAAATAAAATAGTGAAAATTTTAAGCAGTGTAGTTTATATTAACATTATAATTTTTATAAAGATAAAAATATTTTTTTGGAAATGGGTGAATCTTTGATATTTCATAATTAAGTAGATATTACAGCTCAGGTTCCAGATTTTTAACCGCAATTAATTATTTTTTACAATGTTTTAAAAGTCTAAAACCTATCCTCCGTGACTGTTACTCTTTCTAGGTTAATCTATGTTTTCAAATATCTGGGGTAGTAAAAGCATACTAAAATTATCAGTTCACTAAGTAAATTAAACACATCCAAAGCAATCGAATCAAATATAAAATATTATTAAAAATGAAAAGAAATAATTTTTGTATCCATTTATGTAGGTGTAACAAAAATTGATTCTATCCTCCGTGAATCTGTTTTTGCTTTAAATTTTATGCAAAGGATGGCGCTTTAATCATTTTAAATAAGCAAAAACCTCTGTTAACGATATTATAGATGAATGTGATTCCTGAAGGTCAGTTAGAATTTATATGCAGATGAGATTGTTGCTGTTTTATAATTCAAAAGTTTAACTTCATTAATTTGCTATTTAAAAACCTATCCACCGTGAAGTGTAATATCTCAGTAAGTAGATTTTTTTATAAATATTTTATGTATGTACAATTTTTTATTTTTAAAAAATATTAAGGTGTCAAAAGATACAATAACTTATTTTAAATATACAAAGGGACATCTCAATATATTCACCCAAATACAAATTTTTAAATCATGAACTTTTAAATTTAATAATATCCAAAACTATCATCCCAAGTATATATTTTTTTGAATATTTATTTTTGAACTCTTTATAGTATTTTGCATTTTCCTGATAGAGAGCTACATACAATTTTTTTTTAATTTTGCTTCAAACACCCTGTGTATAATATATATATATATATATTTGATAAAATTTTGAACGATAAAAGTGGTTAAATCGGAACTTAAATCATTTAATTGATTAATTAAAACATTCGCAGGGATTGCGTGTAAAATTAAATAAGAAGATTAAATCTTATAAATTTGAGTTAAACACTGAAAGAGATAATCAGCGATGAGTTATGGAGACAAACTTTCCGATCGGGATACTTTGCGAACTCAGTTAATTTTGAGCTAATTAAGTGTGTAAACAGCGATCGTCTCGATTTGTTAATTAAAAAACAGTTACGGGGCATGTTGATAATTGCTGTTAAACTTGAATAGACAATGATTAATATCAGTCCGTCTCCAAACTGACTAAACTCCCTAAAAGGGAAAGGAAAGCGATAAGTAATTAATTTGGACTTAATAATAAGTCAATAATTAATTAAACAAAATTGTACTATAACACAGTACGACAAAATTTGATTTTTTTCCCGCCCATGAAAAATTTCTATAGATTTTGATAATAAACTTAAACAAATGATACCCGTGTCTTGGCGTTTTTTTAAGTGCGATCCAATATAATGTTATCCACGGTATTCGGCACATAATATAACAGATTCGATAACAGCTAGACAGTATATTTTTATAAAAAAATTATTCACTGAATAAATGGACAACCATTAATATTATTTATTTATTTTAAAATTATTTTAATTATATACAGGGTGTTGCACATTTACGAAATACTGGTGTTTCACGTTCGTGGTCCATTGAGAGTTTCTGAGGAACGGCAAAAGATATCGATTTGAAATTTTTAAAGCGTTTATAATCCAATTAAGCCTTTTTTTTTAAATATTTTAAACAAAATGCCACTTCCGGCTTGACCGGAAGTGACATCAACTTTATTATTTTAAATGGAACACCCCATATGTTTTTACATTTTTAAATTCTACATAAAATTTTGAGTACAATTACTGTACCATGTCCTATACCTAGAGTAAATAGTTTTGGAGTTATTAATTTTTTCCTTTAAAATATGACAAATGCGTGTCAATCAAAAATAGCCTATAACTTTCTTGCTATTAGGTTTGCAGAAATGGGGGTGGCATTATTGGAATCTTAAAACATTGTTTAAAAGATTCAATCTATTTTTTATAATCTCTAACATGGACTATTACATACACAGTTATCTATGCGTAGATAAACGTTAATTTTAGTCCTTTTTTTATTATCAGTATCCTGGCTTAAAATATCCTGACTCATAGTCTAAAGAATGATATATTTTATATGGTGGGCTAAATTTCTCAATTGAATAGTACAAAAAATGACGGATAATTTTTTCCCTAGTTATTAAACTTCAAAATCATTATAGACCGGTACATCTAAATTTCCGTTTTCTTATTGTTTTATTTATAGTAGATCCAGGAATACAGGAAATTTTAATTGATTTCCGAAATCGAGCTCTATAAAACCAACATGCCATAACCTTTATTCGAACGGAAATTCAAAAGTATATCTGTACGGTTTACGTATATGGGTGATTCCATAAGAAATGTTTAAAAAAATTGATTTTTATAACATGAAATAATAATAATTTTATAATAGTTAGTATAACTTAATTTCATTGCTGAAGACTGGCATAAAATTATTATTATAGGAACAACACATCTTCAAAAAATTTCATAAAACATTTTGGTTTTTTTTGCTATAGTTTTGCCATTTTAAAAATTGTTTTTACATTCTTAAAATGTGTTTGTTACGTTCTTAAATGTCTTGACACTCTTAAATATGGTTTTGACAATCTAAAATTCGTCTTGACATTCTAAAAGATTTGTTTTGCATTTTGACATTTTTAAAATGTGTTTAACATTTTTAAATATGGCTTGGACACTCTTAAATTTGTTTTGACATTCTTAAATATTTGTTTTGCATTTTGACATTCTTAAATATTTGTTTTGCATTTTGACATTCTTAAAATGTGTTTTTTACTTGTTTAAAACTCTTTACATCCTTATATAAGGTTTTTACAATCTAAAACTTCTTTTAACATTCTTAAATATTTGTTTTGCATTTTGACATTCTTAAAATGTGTTTTTTTAAGTATCTTAAACATCTTAACATTCTTGAGTATGGTTTTGACAATCTAAAATTTGTTTTAACATTCTTAAAGACTTGTTTGGCATTTTGACATTCTTAAATATGGTTTTTACGTTCTTAAATGTCTTGACATTCTTAAGTATAGCTTTAACAAACATATGAAATCTATTGTTAAAGTTAATGTTTTGAAAATAACTTATGTAGGTTCGGACAGTACATTGCGGGTAAGGGGAGTTCCTTTTATACTTTTTTTTTATACTAATGCAAAAATAGCATAGGTACCAACTTGCAAAAACAAAATTTACTTTGTCATTTTATTACAATAAACTCTGTTTGTTTCCTCTTTAAACACATTTAATCAAAATTTGTCCGTAATAAACTTTCAATTAGTTAGTGTAGAAGATTATAACAATAATGTTATAATTCCATCTTAATAAACATTCCCCACCGCTATAAACAGTCAACAATTCACGAGCGTTGGATTGGGCTTGGACACGTATAAATAGACCTTAATGCTGACGTCATAGGCCATTGATATGGCCGCGACTATAGTTGGTTTCTATGGTAACGCTTTTCGCTTTTGACAGTTGCAGTGACATTTCTTTATGCAGTGTTATTTAATATCTTGAAATGGACATGGGGTTTATAATACACGGAGAGAAATGTATAGTAAATTTTAGATAGTAAAAAAAATATAGTAAAATTTACTTTAACAAATTTTTAGGGTAACAATATTATATATTCGTCAATACAATATTAAGATTGTAATACAAAATACTATTTTTTATTATACAATTTTAGTAAAGATTACAACACCAATATTACTAAATCATAAATGTATAATATATATTTTAATTTTTAATATGTTCGTATAGTAAATTGATTTTACTATCTACAAATAGTAATATTTTCTATAAGATTTAATCAAATTTAAGGTGTACATCTAATATTATAATATATTACACATTAATAAAAAATATAGTAAAAATAAAG
Organism: Brassicogethes aeneus; assembly: GCA_921294245.1. Taxonomy (NCBI): domain Eukaryota; kingdom Metazoa; phylum Arthropoda; class Insecta; order Coleoptera; family Nitidulidae; genus Brassicogethes; species Brassicogethes aeneus. Next base: position 42,465,412 of record OV121138.1, read on the forward strand.
ATACTTTTATGTTTAAGGTAAATAAACAATATATTTAAATATAATATACAATAAAGTAACTCATGACATTTTAAACATTCAATTTTCTTAGTTTCTTCAATAAACTTTCTTGACTCATTACTGGTAATACTTATAAGAAAGAATTGAACCTACTTGGTTGCATAGTATGTACCGATTGCGGCAAAGGCCACGTCGCGACGCGTCGTTAGACGGTGTGGATCACGTGATGTTCTTACATCTCGCCTCTGTTGGCTTACCAACCATGTTATATAAGCTCATGTATTTCTTTGTTTTGGGTGGGTTCCACTACTACAAGTTTATTGACAGTGTCGTGTCGACACTGATGATACCCAATATAGGTCAAAACACCTGTCTGTCGGTATTTGAAGTTGGAACGCACTCAAAACAAAAAACTTTGGCGAGGTGTAGGTTCAATTCTTTCTCATAACATTTTTGTATATTAAAAAGTACAATAAATATGTTACAATTTTTAATTGCTAACATATAAAAATATTCGATTTTAAAATATTTTATTTAAAATGGCAACATAATATTTTAAAATTTACTATACTTATCAGTAATGGAAAAAATTTAATTATATTAAGAATTAAAAACAAAATTGGTTGAGAATAATAATATTTTGCCTTAAGGTTTAACATACATGGATATTTAAAAATTATTAAATATCATAGTAGTGCAATATACAAGTTGTCCCAAATAGTAATATAAATTATCGTAAAGGGTATTATAATTATGGTAATCAGCATTATACTTTTCTCTCCGTGTAGTATTTTATATTGTAATTTCGTTGGAATGACCCATAGGGATATATTCCTTAGGAAAACAGCGATAACGGCGCGCATTGTGTTATTGCGATCGAGTCGTCTCATGCATTCTTCGGTTTTTTTGTTGCAGGCAAATCGTACACAATGCTCGGCACACCGGATAATGCAAATACTTTGGGGATCATCCCTTGCGCAATTTCGTGGCTGTTCAAAGGAATAAATGAACAGAAACAAAAGACGGGAGCCAGGTTTTCCGTCAGGGTCTCGGCGGTGGAAGTGTGCGGCCCCACGAACCAGCTCAGGGACTTATTGGCAGGATATTCAAATGGTAAGTTTTCCGCGACGAGAGCTTTTTTAGAGGGATTTGGAAGCTTGTAGAGGTTAAGGTTGCTTTTTGTGTACGTGCAATTTGTAGTATAAATTTGGGTAATCCTTTGATAAAAGCGAATTTAACTGGCCAAAAAGGTTTACATTATACAAGTGTTCTCATCTCATTGCATAATATTGAGCTTTTTTGTGAATAATAATATGCATTATAAACTTCACTTTGATTTCAACCAATCGGGCTTTAAATTGTGTTCTGATACCCTAAAGCTTGTTTTTACATTTTAAACAATTTGTTTTGCATTTTAACATTCTTAAAATGTGTATTTACGTTATTAAATGTCTTGACATTCTTTAATATGGTTTTGACAATCAAAAATGATTTTTACATTCTAAAGATTTGTTTTGCATTTTTACATTCTTAAAATGTGTTTGTTTGTTACGTTTTTAAATGTCTTGACATTCTTAAATATGATTTTGACAATATAAAATTACTTTTTTAAATCTCTTGACATGCTTAAAAAAGGTATTAACAATCTAAAACTTGTTTTGACATTCTTAAATATTTGTTATGCGTTTTATCATTCTTAAAATGTGTTTTTTACGTTCTTAAATATCTTGAAATTCTTAACTATAGATTTGCCATTTTAAAAATTGTTTTTACATTCTTAAAGATTTGTTTTGCATTTTTACATTCTTAAAAAGTGTTTGTTACGTTCTTAAATGTCTTGACACTCTTAAATATGGTTTTCACAATCTTAAATTTGTTTTGACATTCTTAAAGATTTGTTTTGCATTTCTACGTTCTTAAAAAGTGTTTGTTACGTTTTTAAATGTCTTGACATTCTTAAATATGGTTTTGACAATCTAAAATTTGTTTTTACATTCTTAAAATGTAACTTTTTTAAATCTCTTGACATGCTTAAAAAAGGTATTGACAATCTAAAACTTGTTTTGACATTCTTAAATATTTGTTATGCGTTTTAACATTCTTAAAATGTGTTTTTTACGTTCTTAAATATCTTGAAATTCTTAACTATAGATTTGCCATTTTAAAAATTGTTTTTACATTCTTAAAGATTTGTTTTGCATTTTTACATTCTTAAAAAGTGTTTGTTACGTTTTTAAATATCTTAACATTCTTAAATATGGTTTTGAAAATCTCAAATTTGTTTTGACATTCTTTAAGACTTGTTTTAAATTTTGACATTCTTAAAATGTGTTTTTACGTTCTTAAATGTCTTGACAATCTTAAATATGGTTTTGATAATCTAAAATTCCTTTTGACATTCTTAAAGATTTGTATTGCATTTTGACATTTTTAAAATGTGTTTTTTACTTTCTTAAATGTCTTGACATTCTTAAATATGGTTTTGAAAATCTCAAATTTGTTTTGACATTCTTTAAGACTTGTTTTGAATTTTGACATTCTTAAAATGTGTTTTTTACGTTCTTAAATGTCTTGACAATCTTAAATATGGTTTTGTTAATCTAAAATTCGTTTTGACATTCTTAAAGATTTGTATTGCATTTTGACATTTTTAAAATGTGTTTTTTATGTTCTTAAATGTCTTGACATTCTTAAATATGATTTTGAAAATCTAAAATTTGTTTTGACATTCTTAAAATGTATTTTTACATTCTAAAAATTATTTGGACGTTCTTTAATATGTTTTACATTCTTAAATATGATTTTGACATTATTAAAGATTTGTTTTGCATTTTTACATTCTTAAAATGTGTTTTTTTACGTTCATAAATGTCTTGAAATTCTTAAATATAGTTTTGACAATCTAACGTTCGTTTTGACATTCATAAATATTTGTTTTGGATTTTGACATCCTTAAAACAAGCTTTTTACTTTCTTAAATGTAATTTTGACAATCTAGAATTCGTGTTGACATTCTTAAAAATTTGTTTTACATTTTAACAATCTTAAAATGTGTTTTTTACTTCTTTTAATCTCTTGACATGCTTAAAAAGGTATTGACAATCTAAAACTTGTTTTGACATTCTTAAATTTTTGTTTTGCATTTTGACATTCTTAAAATGCCTTTTTTACGTTCTTAAATGTCTTGACATTCTTAAATATGGTTTTGACAATCTAAAATTCGCTTTGACATTCTTAAAGATTTGTATTTTGACATTTTTAAAATGTGTTTTTTACGTTCTTAAATGTCTTGACATTTTTAAATATAGTTTTATTATAATTTTAAAATGTATTTTTTACATTCTAAAAATTATTTGGTTTTTTCATGTTTCACATTCTTAAATATGATTTTGACATTCTTAAATATTTGTTTTGCATTTTGACATTCTTAAAATGTGTTTTTTTAAGTATCTTAAACATCTTAACATTCTTTAGTATGGTTTTGACAATTTAAAATTTGTTTTGACATTCTTAAAGACTTGTTTTGAATTTTGACATTCTTAAAATGTGTTTTAACTTTCTTAAATGTCTTGAAAATCTTAAATATGGTTTTGACAATCAAAAATTCGTTTTGACATTCTTAAAGATTTGAATTGCATTTTGACATTTTTAAAATGGGTTTTTTACGTTCTTAAATGTCTTGACATTCTTAAATATGGTTTTGACAATCAAAAATTCGTTTTGACATTCTTAAAGATTTGTATTTTGACATTTCTAAAATGTGTTTTTTACGGTCTGAGATATCTTAACATTTTAAAATATAGTTTTGACAATCTAAAATTTGTTTTATCTTGAGAAGGTGACTATAATAACATTTAAAATTGGTAAAACGCGATGTTAACCATTTGACAGATGTCAGATTTTATATAATTACTTTTTAAAATCATTTAATTATTTACTTATTGGAGTAGATAAAGTATAGTATTACAATCGAGATTATACGCATTATTACTCGGATGATTTAAGTCTCTCGTCTCGAGACGCGCAAACTTTATCCTCGTAAATAATAGCCGGCATTATATCTCCTATAAAATAATACTATTTTTGACATCCCCTTACGCCTTTTACACGCAGATATTTGTAATGTTTATTAACCAAGTTGCAAAAATGGCGAATGCGCCGGGATAATATAACAAATTTAACAGTAAAATAACTTTTAGGGTTGCAAATATATAAAAATGTTTTTAAAATGTTCAGGATACCTTCAGAAAGTCATTTTGCCCAAATTAATTTGAAAATTTTTGTGAAAATTAAGAATTAAAAAAAATTCAAGTTTTTTCCCAAATTATTTTCATTTTATTTTTTATAATTTTTGGCGGTGTTGCCAAATTTATTTTTATACTTTTAAATTTAAATCATCCCAAAATATTTAATATTTTTTTACCCAAAATTTTATATATTTTGTAAAATAGTGAATATTTTTCCACAAATATGATTTAATTAATACAAACTCTGTAATACTTTTAAAATGTAAAGATTAAGATGTTCAAAAGGTGAACATTTTTCATAAATATTTAATTTCTTGTTAAAAGGACATAAATTGATTAAAGAGTGTTTTTGTACTTAGCCTAAACATAATTTTAATTAATATAATTAAGCAGTTTTTGAGCAATTAAACGTAAAATTGAAAAGCCTTAATTATTCAAATAACTTTTTCAGTATTAATTTAAACCTCTTTATTTAAAATTATATTTAATATAATGGCACACCGCGCAGTATTAAAGAATAATTAATTACATCCTCGAACTTCTTTAGAAATACCCCAGATTTTTTCCCGGCTCGCGAAGAATTTTAATTAGATTTTATTTCTGGTAACTTTATTAATAAACTGCGTAACCTTTCGCAGTTTTTCACAAAAGCCAGGGGTTGAGCCTTCGGAATGCGCAGTTTTGAAGAGTTCAATATTATCGCAATAAAACGCATCTGTCGCGCGCGTTTGTCGTTCTGACAATATGTAAGACACCTAGTAACGTCCTCCCCGAATCGTGTCGGCGTTAATAAGATATTTTTCGAAGATTGCCGACAGCTGTGTCCCTTTTAACTACTTATGTAAGTACGTCGCACGGGGTTTCCATCCCACTCGTTACAAGTTTAAATTTTTGGGACGTGTGCTATTCGAATTCGGAAACTTTCCTATCATGGTAAAAGTTTGTGTGAAGTATTTATGCAAAAAAATTTTGACTTTATAGGACATTAAAAGGTGAATATTGTGAAAAATATTAAAATTAAAAATTGATTTATTTTTTATTAATTTTATCAGGGAAAATAATATAAAATTCACATACTACACAGTTCCTGCCATAAAAAAAAACAGATTTTAAAAATTAAGGTTAAAAAACGTTTTACGAAATCCCGTCATTTAAATTGTTTGTACAGCCATTCTTATTTTTCAACCTAGACAGATTTTTAATTCTCTATTTTGTTATAAATCATTTTTTTCTTTAAATTTTATGATTTTACATAATACAAAAATTAAACTTAAAGAAAATAATATTTTTTTAATTAAAAAATAATCATTTCTGTTTTTAATTTTTGATTTTGTTTTTATTAAAAACAGATTTGTATTTATCTTATATTTTTAATATAATATATTATGTTGCAAACAATTCTTGGTTTAAAATTTAGAATTTAATTCTACCTAAAATTCTGTTTTTAGGAAATATTTTCCGACATTGCAAAACGTCTCAGAATCTAGGTTTTTAAAAATATGTTTGCGGTGTTGCCAAATTTCAAAATTTAATTTTTTTACAAAATTTTTACAATATTAAAATATTTTCAGTATTTTTGTAAAACAACAAAATTTAATTCGAAGTTAATTCTCTATTTTGTTATAAATCATTTTTTTCTTTAAATATTTTATGATTTTACATAATACAAAAATTTAAAGAAAAAAAAATATATTTTTTTAATAAAAAATAATTATTTGTTTTTAATTTTTTTTTTAATCAAAGAACAGATTTGTATTTATCTTATATTTTTATTATATGTAGCAAACAATTCTTGGTTTAAATTCTACATAAAATTCTGTTTTTAAGTTTTTTTGTAATACAATAAATTTTTATTCGCAGTTTTTGTTCGAAGCTGCCAAATTTCCAGATATGGATTTTTTGTGACGTTGCCAAATTTGGGATTTTTTATATTTTTTTGTGGTGAGGTCAAACTTTTAAAAAAACTCAGAACCTGGTAATTTTTCAAAATCTAGCGATAGTTTATTTTATACTTATTTATTTTTATTTGTATACTATTTATACTATTTATACTATTTTTTATTTATATACTATAAATATTTAAATTTTATATATTTTGTAAAATAGTGAATATTTTTGCAATTTCATGAATTTTTAATTTTGTGTAAAAAATAAATTAAAGAGTGTTTCTGTACTACATAATTTTAACAAAATTCAAATTTTTGAATTTAAATTTCTTTCTTACAATTTTTTGTTGCTGTTGCAAAATTTCCAAAATTCCCACGTCTTAGAATCTAGGTTTTTAAAAATATGTTTGCGTTGTTTCCAAATTTCAAAATTTCTTTTTTTACAAAATCTTTACAATCTTAAAATATTTTAAAGTAATTTAAAAAAATTCAGTATTTTTGTAAAACAAGACAATTTTATTCGTAGTTAATTCTGTATTTTGTTATAAATCATTTTTTTCTTTAAATATTACAGGATTTTACATAATACAAAAATTAAACTTAAAAAATTTATATTTTTTTTGAATAAAAAATAATCATTTCTGTTTTAAATTTTTGATTTTGTTTTTAATAAAACAACAGATTTGTATTTATCTTATATTTTTAATATATGTTGGTCTAAATTCTACATAAAACATTCTACTTTTTTGTAATACAATAAATCTTTATTCGTAGTTTTTTTTTGATGTCGCCAAATTTACAGATAGGGATTTTTTGTGAGGTTTGCCAAATTTAGGATTTTTATATTTTATGGTGAGGTCAAATTTACAATCTATCGCTATAGTTTAATTTTTACTTATTTATTTTTATTTTTTTAAATCATCCCGAAATATTCTAAAATGTTATAATTAAGATGTTCAAAATGTGAACGTGGAGGTTTTCATAAATATTTAATTACTTGACTTAAGTGAATAAAGAGTGTTTTTGTACTGGGTGATCCCCTATAATATCGCCCCCCTTTTTTATTTTAAGTCTCCCTAAAAATTTAAAAGTGTGGTTAAATACTTTTTTCCACGTATTAAGAAAACAGGGAAAAACAAAAAGTTTATTTTTTTTCAATGGATCACCCTATATATGAATTTATTTTTCGATTCCTTGTAAAATTCTGAGCATAATTCATAGAACAAACCATATACCTAAATTCAACCGTTTCTGAAATATTCGCATTCGAAATGTTATCATTAAATGTTTTTTTAAACTGATAGAAATCAACAAGCCTCAGTATCCCAAAATTTTTATTGAAAATAAATTACTATAGTTACATTATGTCAATATGTTAAATAAGTAAAAATGGCGTACTCAGACAGAGAAAGACAAACTATTTTAACTTATTATCTTAAAAATGCTTAGAATTTTACAAGGAATCGAAAAATAAATACATATGTATATAGGGTGATCCATTGAAAAAAAGTAAACTTTTTGTTTTTCCCTGTATACTGATAAATTTTCCAATTTTCTTTATACGTAGAAAAAAAGTATTTTTTAGTACCTTTTAAATTTTTTGGGACCCTTAAAATAAAAAAGTTAAAGGGGGGCGACATTATAGGGGATCACCCTGTACTTAGCCCAACCATGATTTTAATTTTTTTTTTAAATTCCAATTTTTTTTTCATTTAAATTTTGTTCTTATAATTTTTGGAAGTGTTGTTTTTTTAATAATTACTTTATTATTATGTATCAGGGAATTATCATGGAAAATATTATGAAATTCATGTATTTATTAAAGCTTAATTGGTCATCTATCATAAAGCAAATATTTCCCGGCACAACAAAAAATAATTAGTAGCGTAAAGAAATAATTGCGCTTGTGTTTATTTTTTCACCGGGTCAAATATTTCTTTGTTGTTCCTTTCCATGTTCTCGCTGATATTTGTTGACAGTGGCATTAATTTCAGCGCAAAACGTACTGCAACCAACTTCTAAAAACTATGCAGCATATCCGTCAGTAATTTAATATAGTGCCTGATAACAATCTGCCTGTTTACAGTTGAATTCATTTTCGCATAGCTTCACATGCAAAGGCACAGCGACTTTTTTTAATCAGAGTTGTTCATTGCCAACAAGGAATCATTAATTAAAATTATTTTACAAGTACGTTTAAAGCAAATAAAATAAGTTTTTATAATTAATGAATGTTTTTCAAAAAGGGTTGCTTTACTACTGCGTTGTTTTATAGGCTTGCATGTTTCTTTTTGCACTTTACGAAATTATGGGTTCACTTTATAGTCTCCATTTAATACTTTTTATGCTATATTATACTCTAAATAAATATGAGACACGACCAACATACCAGTCCATTCCATTTAAGAATGGTGTAGATGTCGCTACAAAACGAGAACGGTTTACACAGGAGAACGCGGTAAAGTTAAATATAATAAAGTAAAATACCTACTCTCTAAAAATGAATTAATCAAAAATGACTAATTTAATACTTATTGGTGGCTGCTTTTTCACTTGAACCAAGGTTAACCTGGGATACCATGCTATCCCAAAATTTAATAGCCAATTCTTATGTAAAATTGTCCCCTGAATCCAAAAATGTCGTCAAAAGTTGAAAAAGTAAAACAGTTTTTAAGGTTTTGTAAATTTTTCATTTAATATGGAATTGACTATATCTCAAAAACTGCTCCACCTTCATAATTTTTGACGGTATTTTCGGATTAAGGGGACAATTTTACATAAAAATTGGCTGTTAAATTTTGGGATACCATGGTATTCCATGGTTAACCATGGTACAAGTGAAAAAGCAGCCACTAAAAACTATTAAATTAGTCATTTTTGACTAATTCATTTTTAGAGAGTATAGATTTATTATTATTTTTACATAAATAAAGTTTTTATGAATATCAAAGACAAAAAAATTAAATTTTTGTATGCTCAACAAACATCCGTAACAAATTCACTGTGTCGAAAATTTGTAAAAGCATATCTGCGAAAAGATTAAACATAAACAAAAGGTAAAATGATGTATGAGGCGTCGTGCGCGCACTGCCGCTCAATCCATCATAGTAGGCGTCGCAGGTAACGGCCATGGCTGCCTTCGAATAAAAGAAACAGACACGGATCCGACAGCCGTGTGGGAATAATCCATATCCACGCGAAATTGGCACTTTCCGCTTTTACTTTTGCGTTGGGTCACTAAAAATTCAAAATATAGCAGGTTGAGTAAATCTTTGGAACGATAACATTTCAATGGTTAAATACTGGGACAAGCCAAAATCAATTTTAATTAAATTACTTTTAATTTGTCCACAGATATTCAATACCTCAAATATTAAATGTGTATCTTTGGACTAAAACCTTTCAAACATTTTATATCAATAACCGTATTGCTCGAAGCAATTTGGCGAATAAACTTTGAAATATTAATGCACAGTAAACACAGTAATTTATTTAAGGTTGGTACACTGTTACATCATTGGTTGGTATGTTAACAATATATTGCCTAAATAATTAATAATGTTTGTTGAACAAATTTTGCATAGAAATCAACATTATGGCCATAGAGAAATCTTTTAATTGCTAGGATGCATTGTTGATATTATAATATGTAAAATATTATTGCTCTCATTTCATTTTTATTTTTAAATTTGGCATCTTCATTGCTATTTTATATGTGGGCAGTTTTAGGACACCCTAAATTTTGCAAAAATAGATAAAAAGAAATAAGGAAAAATTTGTTTTTAGATGAGCTCTTTAAATAATTAATGAGTAATGATCATTAGCATCATAATACCCCTTAATTAAGAAAATTTTATTAGAATAATAAAGGTGCAGTGACTGAAACATATTAAATTAAAAATCTCCGTAATTAAATTAAAAAACGTCATAAACTTAACGACACCCTTCCACATACGGGGAGTATTTAATTCGTTTGCTTTGGAGGGGGTAAAGTAATAAATGGGAGGCGGTGTAGCAATAATAATTACATAAATTAATTAAAACTAATCCCTCATAAATTCCAGCTGTACAGTACTTACACGAAAATCATAAACTTAATAGAAATTTAACGTTAGTTTAAAGCTCGGATAGATTACGGTATTACGAAACTGACTTGCCAACAGAATTTTGCGCCGTAAAATCAAACGAGGGAACAAATATCATTTGTGAATTACGTTAAAAACTTTTACTGTAAAAACAGAAAAACAAAAAATGATCTTTAAAATTTACAAGTTTAGTGTTAGATACACAATAAAAAAAATTTGTTAATTTTAATCTAATATTAACCAGATTTTATGTTAATCCAGGTCCACATAATTTTTTGTTAAGTTTACAACAAACTGTAATCTGTAAACATTTTTTAGATTTAATAACAAAATTCCATGTCAATAATTTAACCATAATTCTTCTAAATTTAAAAAAGGACCTTATTTTTACAAACCTTGTTTAAAAAAAGTATTTGTTGGAAATTGGAAACTGAAATAAAAAGAATTTTAATAAGAAATGTTGCTTTATTAATCAATTTTCTAAACAAAATATTTAACAACCTACATAAATGAACACAAAAATAACATACACACAATTAAATAACACACCATTCTAAAATCATCAAATTATAAAGAAATTTGGTACAATATAATTTTCAGTAGTACTACTACAATACTTAAGAATGTATTTCGTAACTTTAACCCACTTCACTGTATCCCCTAATTTCAGTTTGACAACCAGTGATGGCATCTTTTATTGGATACTTCGCACTTCGCACACTTGTTAAATAGGTATAAGGAATCCAAATAACATGTTATTGCAATAATAAAAGCCGTTATAGCATTATAGTGACGAAAACCGATATCGCAACCTCAAATGAGTGGCAGTAACTAAATCTATCACGATACAGTTAAAATATCTTCATATTTTGTTAGCATAGTTGTAATCATGTGATTTGCACCAGCAGAATATAGGTACTTCATAGTTTTATAACGTTTGGTGAAATGTTATGAACACTTTTTACACCACCTTAGAGTTGTCCAAACTTTAAAGTGGATTATAAATAGTAACGGCAACCAAACCACATCACCTAAGTATGAAGTACTTTGAAGTGGTAGTAGTTGTAAAGTGGGTATACCAGTTTTGGCAACGTTTTCGCAACTTTTTCCAAACCTTGAATGTCGCAGAACTTGATTATATAATTGCGGTGGTCATTGCCACGTTCTTGCTACATGCTTAAGTGATTTCCACGCATTGGATTATCACTTTAAAGTTTCCTTCTTTAAAAGTAGACATGTGTAGTATTAAACAAATACTTCTGGTTAGTGCCTACCGCACCAAATTTAACAGGATAATAAATAATTATTGGTTTCAGGTGACCAGAAATATTAAAGAAATTATTTGAGGCCTCTAGAAAAATAATTTTTAGATCCGCTAATTTACAAATTTTTATATTTTTTTTATTACCACATATTTTGAGCATGTTTGACAGTAAAATTTTGTTCGTGTTTTTGGATTATTTTAATTCTAGTTATTATTTTTAAGTTGTATTTTTACTAGGGTGCTTCATTTTAGAGCGACATTTTTTTTTCAAAAGTCCCACCTGAAAATCTTGTAACCGGTCAGAAAACAAAAATTTTCAGCTATTACAATGCTCTTAATCTTTATTTTAAGCCGCTGCTATTCAATTTTTAAATATTTCCCTTAAAAACCATTAATAAACAATTTTTTTCGTTTCTCCTTCTGCTCGTACAGTAAGAATATTTATTTCGAATTTCGGTTCTTTCAACATTTTTGTTTTCTGACCGGTTACAAAATTTTTAGGTGGGACTTTGAAAAAAAATGTCACTTTAAAATAAAGCACCCTAATTATTACATTATAATAATTTTAGTATTAAGTGTAAGTCCAGTTTTAGAGAAAGCAAAGATAATAAGATAAATAATATGCTGGAAGGAGACGAGGATAGAAAGTAAAGAGTAGTAAAGTTTCGCTTAAGTTTTGGCCACTATACCTCCCCGTTATAGTAACGTAAGCACAACGTGGTATAAACGTGTCTATATATAATCCAAGAACGTTTTTGGAACGTAACTGGCACTAAAAAAAAGTGTTCCTCATTTAAGTCACTTCCATGTAATAGAACCGTTTCTACAACGTGGCAGAGATTTTGACTATACACTTTAAGCCTGATGTATAGATTTCCTTCCTTCCTTCCTTCCTTCCTTCCTTCCTTCCTTCCTTCCTTCCTTCCTTCCTTCCTTCCTTCCGTAGAAGATGAACACCTGTTGTCCCGTTGTCCCGTACGGGAATCTATAAATCGCACTACGATTTACGTTCAAAGTATAAGTTTATCCACTAAAATTTGGAGATTTCTGGTAATATATTATATACAATCTGGAAATCTGGACAGTTGTTACGAACATGTTGCAGACGCTGAAGTCTTTTACTGCCAAGTCACGTGTACTTTTTAACGAAATAATTTGTTAAACATTAACAAAATAATCAATTAAGAAAATGCTTACCAAACTGCATATTACCTTTAGAAAACTTTCGGTAAAATATTTTCCTTTGTTGTACCTAATAAATACCAAAGTCGCACTTCCTGTAACCCACTTATTCTTGCAGACTCTGAACAATCTCCAGGGGTGTACCTGAGGGACGACCCCCTCTTCGGCAACCACCCGCCGCACTGCGAGCTGCGGGTGCCCACGGCCGAGAAGGCCGCCCACTACTTGGACGCGGCGGTGGAATGCAGGACCGGAGCGGGGGCCGCGCATACGTCCGCCGCTCAAAGGGAAGACGCCAGGGACTCGCATCTGCTGTTCACGCTCCACGTGTACCAGTACAGCGTGGCTGGAAAAGGAGGAGGTGGGTAAACAGAAAAATTGCATGAGGGTTTCTTGTAAACAAATAGTCTTTTGTGATGCAGGAATCAAGGGAAAACTGTTGAGTTTAAAGCCAATAGAATGCCTAGTTAAGCTCTGAAATAACTGTCTTTGTTTAAGAACGATTTTATCAAGATTTTCCTTCAATTATCCATATGACAGTAACAAATTTTCTTACTCCTAAAATTACTTAACCTTACTAAAACGTGAGTATTGCCCAGAGAAGTTTTGCCAATAAATGTACAATATAGGACTTCCTATGATTTTTGTGCAATCGCGATGGCCAACAATAAATGGTCAAATTGTGCCAAATAATGTGCCAAAGCAATTTGGATTAAGTTGGGTAGGTTACTGTTGGTTTAATTTTGGGAATGTTTGGTCATGGAAAAACAATGACAAATTTGTGATATTTATTTGGGCAAATATTAGTTTCTTGAAAAATTGACCAATGACATGATGATATTGGTAAACTATAGATCTTTAAACCCAATAAATCCTCTTTTTCCTCTGACATTTAGGGGTGACATATAGGGGTGAATAGTGAAAAGTGAAAATGATTATTTTTTATTTTTGGTTGTTTCACTGTTAGTCTGGAATGGGGTTTTTGGGATTTTAATTTTTTAATTTTTAGGATTTCGTATTTTTTTTAAACCTCCTTTTATATATTTTAAATAAGTTATTGTCTCTTTTGACACCTTAATATTTTTAAAAAATACAATTGTACAGGGTGATCCCCTATAATGTCGCCCCCCTTTAACTTTTTTATTTTAAGTGTCCCAAAAAATTTAAAAGTGTGGTTATGTAGGAACTAAAATACTGTTTTTCTACGTTTAAAGAAAATTGGAAAATTGATCAATATACAGGGAAAAACAAAAAGTTTATTTTTTTTCAATGGATCACCCTATATATGAATTTATTTTTCGATTCCTTGTAAAATTCTGAGCATAATTCATATAACAAACCATATCCTAAATTCAACTGTTTCTGAAATATTGCCATTCGAAATGTTATCATTAAATGGTTTTTTAAACTGTTAGAAATCAAGAAGCCTCAGTATACCAAAATTTTTATTGAAAATAAATTACTATAGTGACATTAGGTCAATATGTCTTGTTAAATAAGTAAAAATGGCCTACTCAGACAGAGAAAGACAAACTATTTCAACTTATCTTAAAAATAATTTAAATATTTCAGAAACGGTTGAATTTAGGTATATGGTATGTTATATGAATTATGCTCAGAATTTTACAAGAAATCGAAAAATAAATTCATATATAGGGTGATCCATTTTAAAAAAATAAACTTTTTGTTTTTCCCTGTATATTGATCAATTTTCCAATTTTCTTTAAACGTAGAAAAAAAGTATTTTTTAGTTCCTACATAACCACACTTTTAAATTTTTTGGGACACTTAAAATAAAAAAGTTAAAGGGGGGCGACATAATAGGGGATCACCATAAAATATTTATAAAAAAAATCTACTTACTGAGATATTACACGGTAGATAGGTTTTTAAATAGCAAATTAATGAACTTAAACTTTTAAATTATAAAACAGCAACACATGCATCTATAATGCCGTAAACAGAGGTTTTTGCTTATTTAAAATGATTAAAGCGCCATCCGTTGCATAAAATTTAAAGCAAAAACATATTCACGGAGAATAGAATCAATTTTTGTAACAACTACATAAATGGTTATAAAAATTATTTCTTTTAATTTTTAATAATATTTTATATTTGATTCGATTGCTTTGGATGTGTTTAATTTACTTAGTGAACTCATATTTTTAGTATGCTTTTACTACCTCAGATATTTGAAAACGTATAGGTTAACCTAGAAAGAGTAACAGTCACGGAGGATAGGTTTTAGACTTTTAAAACATTGTAAAAAATAATTAATTGCGGTTAAAAATCTGGAACCTGAGCTGTAATATCTATCTATCTTGAAAAAGAAATTATATAATAATTGAATTATTTATTAAAAAACTTGAAAACATAACCTTAATTACTTATTCAAAATTTAAAGCCGTTTAAAACTTAACACAGGTTTAGTTAGTGCACGGATGATTATATTTTTTTGTAATAACTTTCAGCTTTGTGAAATCCATAAAATACAACTCATGAAGGTCTTGAAGCTACGCCACTGAAAACCTTTTTGCAAACCAAAAATAATGCACTACCCGTTATCCACAATATACTACGACCGCCCAGGCTGTCCCTTCCTGTCCTGAAATAATAATTGAAAGAAAAAATGTATCCATCCTCGAGGTTTGTTTGTGCATCGGTATAAGTGAGTTTCGGGGACAAACATCCATCTCCCACGTGGGGTCGCAAAATCCACAAAGGTCTTAGAGAGAATATTCTGGGTAGGGACCAAAGGAGAGAGCTCTAATTTATTTACCGCCACCTTTCCGGTTCCGTTGCTAACTTGGACGTGAACACTCAATACCACTTAGTAGGTAGATTGCATTACAACGGTGTTATTTGATAATAAAACAATTACGCAATTAGAATTTGAGTCTAATTGGTCGAGTGAATGCGATTTGCCAAAACAAAGACCAGTGTTGTTTTAATTTTCAATTATTGTTTAGATATACAGAGTGTCTACTTAAGTTAGCAACATATGCGAAACTTTTTTATTATTAATTTAAAGAAAAAAAGTTATTCTTTTTAAAAGGCTCTGCCTTAAAATCTAAAATAAAATCATTAAATATGTGTGGGACTCTGCTGTACACATTTTTGGCCAATATCCTAGAATAAGATAAAATGTATTTATCGGCTTTTGCATGTTTGCTCCAAAAATGTAAATGTAGTTACATGTAATCCAGTATGCACTGACAAACAAATTATTTGTTGATAGCAAGAAATCAAAACATCAGAATTTGCTTATTACTTTCTAAACGGAGAGTAAACGTTATCATGTTTGTAATAAATAAAAAAGATAAATATCACTAGTTTACACAAAAATTGAACCAGATAAGAACAGTTTTTTTAGAGCAATTTTGGGTCGCTGAAAAAGAAAAAATCACTTATTTTTTTTTCAAAGAAGCGTTGTCTAGATCCAAGCAAAAAACGTGTTTTTTGGATCTGCTTTTAGTTACTGATAGAAATAACGTGAGCGGTTGATCAAACTAACATGAATTGTATTTCGTTCGATAGGTATACTCTTCTTCTTTCCGACGATATACTGTTGGTATCAATAAAATTAAAATTTATTGGGTTGCAGGTGATAAAAGTATATAAAAAGTGCTTTTTTCAACTTTTTTTAAAAATCACTTATATTCAGTTGTTTCTTAAGTATACAAACAATTTTTTTTAACATAGTTTTAGGATCGCAGTTAACAGACAATTTTATTAAAAACATATAAAGCCTTAATTTGCAGTTCGGTTCCAGCGCTCGAGAAGACACGTCGCGTGCGGGAAAGCTCTTGAAACGTAAAAGTTTAAAGATGAAACCAACAATAATTTAAAAAAAAGGTGCAAACTAATAAGTGAAACAAACATTTTCATAGAGTGCAAACTAAAATGGTGTAACGGTCATTGAGGAGTGGAGTGTTGAGTGATATGAATGATTTGGATGCCACCTGTCATTGGAGGCTTTTCACTGGACGGACGGGGGAGGTCGGAGAAGAGGGGAGGTGGCCATCCGCAAAAAAAAAGCTGATAAGTTTTACTTTAAGAGTATGCATGACCTGATACAAATCTGCAATAAAAAAACGCAGATCCCAGCAAGCATTTTCCGTTATTTGTCACCATTAACATTGCCCGTATTCATTTTATTAAACATAACATTTATTTTACTTGAAAATGTTAAAATAACTTTAAAATATGATTATGTTAAGAACATATTTTACTCTTTAAACAATTGTTTTGTTTTTAATTACTATCATTGCAAAATTGTATTAAAAAGTATTAAAAATTCTTACACGGGCAATGTTAATGGTGATAGGTATCGTTTATTGGGATATCTTTAAAACCTATGAAGGGCACGCGGCGTGGGGCAATAAGTCTGTCAACAGCAAATGCGTAAGGCGGTCCCAATCGAGACCGAAAATAAACACTGGACTCACAGAGTAAACGAACATTGATCACATAATTCTAACACATTAAAAAAAAGGGCCTAATAGCCAAACTCGAGATTTGTAAACATTAGACAACAGAATAATCGCGCTTGTGATTTGTTTGACTAGTGAATAAATGCAATGCTTTGGGATTTGATAAAGAAAGACGGAACTCTACCACAAAACGTGCTTGGGACAAAAATTATTAAAAACAACTGACACTTTACCAAGGGCAGGAACTATCTGACCAGGACACGGACAATGACAATAACGAACAAGACAAAGACCTCGACTAGGAAACTACACCCCTGCAGCGAAATAACAACTCCCCAACTCCAAATAGTAATCCCAAATGTTTGGAGTAATACTAATCGACTGGTCTAGGGGGATTCCGCGTCGTACTTAGTTTTAAGTCGGCGTAATTGTCCCCCAAAAACCAACACCCTCCCGTCCCTCCTCCATACCCCACTGAGCGTATAGCATAGGCTCGGCGAACCCGGGAAAGGCTATTATAACTATTCGCCTCTCGCTCTCGAGCCCCAAATAGGGGACAGTACGGAACGCAATGGACATTCGCACCCAGCAAACACGGGTGAAGCCGTGCAGTTGCTGGGGAAGAACAAAAATCGGCGTAAGTAAACATAGGCCTGTACGGGGTTCGAGAGTCAAGAGGAAATGGGGCTGGTTATACGTCTCTTATACTCATACTCATACAACATAATATGTTGTATGAGTATGAGTATAAGAGACGTATAACCAGCCCCATTTCCTCTTGACTCTCGAACCCCGTACAGGCCTATGTTTACTTACATTAGATGCAAAACTCGGTTTTTGCACATTTTTAAAAAATATATATTTTATCTTATTTATGTTCATAACTGCACTGCCCACAGCATAACTAAGTAAACCAGATGCATAAGTTAATATTTGTAGAATAAAATACATTTATAAACTTACCGCAGCTGCAAAACTGGGTATTTGTCGGATGCAAAACTCGGTATTTGACCAATCACCAATCACGTCGCTAGTATACGAATTAACTGACGGCATAACAATCACCTGATTAATTGTTATTTTTTTGGTATTTGCACTTTTCACTTGCAAAACTTGGTCTTTGAACGAGGAAGATGCAAAACTATGTTTTTAAATCTTTTGATATCAATTATTTACTAAAGTACTTAATTTTAAAGGACTTTTTTTTACTTTTTTGAATAAGAAATGATGCAAAAACACGTCTATACGATTTTTGTATTTTTTTTTTCAAATATGACCTTATGAGCGGTTTTTCGTGTTTTTCTTAAAATCACTTATCCTGCAAATACAGAGTTTTGCATCTAATGTACTCATATAAAGCCTTAATTTGCTTAAATCGGACAAAAAATGTCGAAGTTATGGTATATTAAGTGAAGATAGACCAATTCAATTTTTAACACAAACGTTTGTATATACAGTATATATATAAATATATTACAAGTGCGCGCATGTCATTAAAAATGCACTTTCTTCACAGTCATTTGGACTCTTTTCCTCCAAATTTGGGAGCTGAGAGCGATGAACAAGGAGAGATTTCACCAGGACATCGCAATAATCGAACAGCGGTATGAGGGCCTTTGGGATCAAGGAATGATGGGTGACTACTGCTGAATGCAAATTCGCAAAGATTTAACTCAGCATAAACGAAGAAGTTTAAGTAAAAAAATATTTTCCACCAAAAATATATATATATATATTTATAAATATATAAAAATCTAAAATTGTGTGCTTTCACTTATTATACCATAACTTTGAAATTTTTTGTCCGATTTAAGGAAACTTACGCTTTATATTTTTGTTATAGAATTATTTGTTACTTGCGATCTTAAAAGGATGTAAAATATTTTTTTATTATCTTCCTGAAACAACTAAATATAAGTGATTTTTAAAAAACGTAAGAAAATCCACATTTTTTCGACTTTTATTACTTGCAACTCGAAACATTTTAATCCGATTGGTACAAACAGTATATCGTCGGAAAGAAGAATAACATACCTTTCGAACGATATACAATTAATGTTAGTTTGATGAGCCTTTCTCGAGATTTCTGCGAGTAATTGAGAAAAGATCCCTAAAACACGTAGTCAGATTCGATCTAGATAACGCTTCTTTGAAAAAAAAAAGTTACTTTTCTTATTTTCAGATGCCCAAAGTTAGCATAAAAAAACTTTTTTTAGGTTCACGCGATGAACTAAAAATTTGTAAACTAGTGTATTCGGTATCGGTAAAAATTTGTAAAAGTAAAAAGTAAAATAGACAGTTATCGGACACTTTATAGTTATTGGACAATTAACTTTAATACTATAAAAACAAGAGTTTTATAAATAGTTACCTTAAAGTCAAATCATTAGATGACGCTGTATAAAATTATAAATATTTCAGTCGGTAATAATATACAACTACTTTATTTTGGACATATAGGACAAAAAAGTTCGCACGTTACTTTTGTGGTAAGATTTTTGTTTTTTTGTTAAGAGCAGGGCTGTGCTTAAATTACAATAAAAATATTTCTAAAAATTGTACAGATCAGTGTGTGGTATAAATGTGTTCCTCATGGTAAACATTGTCACTTTAATGCGTTTTAATTTTAATTCTTAAAACAAAACAGTAAAATGGCCAGTGTCCAACTACTGGTAAAAAATGGAAACTGCTATTATTGGACATACGTCCAATATCATACTCTATTTGTATCCCCGACATTTACTAGCCAATTCTTATGTAAAATTGTCCCCTGAATCCGAAAAGACCGTCAAAAACTATAAAAGTTAGGCAGTTTTTGAGATATAGTCAATTCCAGATTATATGTAAAATTGATTATATTTCAAAAACTGTTCTACTTTCATAACTTTTGACGACATTTTCCGATTCAGCGAATAATATTTCATAGGAATTTACTGCTAAAAGTCCTGGATACAAATTGCTGTTGACGATAATTATTAGTGGCTGCTTTTTCGCTATGAAATTTTTGAGTAATTCATTTTTAGAGAGTAAGTAATAAGTATAGTGATTTTTTCGTCATAAGACATCTTGCAAAATAACAGTGATTTAAATACAGTGCATGATAGAGAACATAAAAAACTAATGGCAACAAAATTAATAAATTCGGAAAATACTTTTTAACATACCACCCGAAAAAATATTAGATCCATCCTGTTCCGGCCTAAACATTATAATTGCTTCACAAACAAGAGATACCACACTTAATGATATTTGCAACAAGCTATTTCAGAAGTCAGACCAAGGAATTAGTAGTTCAGAATCCAGAAACGGGATGAGGAATCCGAGAAAGAAATATATGAATTATATGATATTTACAAAAACGAAATAAAAAAATTACCTAAGACAGCAATTTAGCTTTAAAAAATATTTAACAATTTATGTTATTTGATGTAAAGTTGTTATGTTTATATAAAATTTTTATGTCCAATAGCTAGGTCCATGTGTCCAATTACGATATAAAATGTCCAATTACTATACTTTTTTGCATGTTTTTATAAAACTTTACTCTTGTCCAAATTCAATTTTATTGTCAAAACTCGTATATGACTGAAAAAATTTGATATCTGATGATTTTATTTTAGATTTTAGAAGGTACAGAACTTTTTATAAAGAATAACTTTTCTTCGTAAAATTAATAATAAGAAAGTTTAACGTATAACACATAACTGTATACAAAGGTTCTAATGTAAAACGTTCTAAAATCAATTTGCAGAATTGCAATTTTACCAATTGCATTTAAAAACTAAAATATAAAACACTGAATAATTGAAGTACAAAGGCCAGTTTTATTTTAATTTAATCTAAATTAAAAATACCTTTTAAATGTTGCAATGGTAAAGCTTTATTTCAGCATTTTTGAAATTCATTTTTATTGGAATTAAAAAATAACATCATATTTTTATCTCTGTAAACATTTCTCTCAGTTGAAACTTTTAAGAATGCCAAGCTAATAGATTAGCTGAAATATGGCAAATTTAAAAAATCTTGTATAATTGGGAACGATCATTATACCGTCCTTGAATTTATGATAATTGGATTTCTTATCACTTCCGCTGTCTCCTTTAAGTATCGCGCGCCGTTCCCCACCTTAAAGCTTTCAGATATCCGCGGCCGTGCCTTAAACTTTAGCCGCGTTATCTGAATTTTTGGCCTGAAAAATTGTTTCAGCCGCTCTCGGGGCCAAACAACTTTATCTTTATCGGATCGTTCATCCAAGTTTACTGTTTACCTGCACAAATAAACTCAACATGTTAATAAGGATTTTCTGTTGTTACAGTGGCTGGTGGAAGAAGTAGGTTGCACCTCATCGACCTGGGTAACTCCGATCGAGGTAAAGCTAGTGGAGGGATACCTTTATCTGGCGTGGGGAACATACTGCTTGGAATTTTCAACGGCCAAAAACATTTACCGTATAAGGAACACAAACTAACACAACTTTTAAAAGACTGCCTAAGTTCACTCACATGCCATGCCGCAATGATTGTCCATGTGTCGCCGTACGCGCAAAATTACTCCGACACGTTAACAACAGTTCAACTGGCCTCCAGGATACATAGAATGCGCCGACGAAGGATCAAATTTGTCAATGTTGGAACCGGAAATGGGTCGGGAGGAAGTTCCGGCGAGGAAGCCACAAGAACCACCGGAACGAGCAGCGAACCTGACCCTTCAAGTAGCGACTTATCTGCCGATACGGTTATCTATGTTGGACCAACTGATGATGCCACCGATGGAGAACATCCCCCTGTATATATACCGAGTTTGAATTCCGGGGACAATAGAGGGTCTATGAGCAAAATACTAAGAGGTAGTATATTGCTATTAAGTCTTTAAACATCTAATTCTTGTTTTTTGTAGGCTCCAGTGCAGAACAGAAACCTAAACAGAAATCAGAAGAGAAACCTTCAATACACAGACCAATAAAGACGTGCCAAAGTAACAAAACATCCCCGGCACATACCAACTCCCCGAAGCAATCGCCAAGCCGAATACCTTCGATTAAAAACAAACAACCGGTAAACGGAGCAAGCGATGAGCAATGGATTGACGGTCCGAGAATATCGAAATCGAAAGTCGCCGAGGCGAGGCATTTGATGAAGGAAGTTTGCCACGTCAAAAAACGCGAGACTTGGATAGACGGTCCCATGCAGAGTGAGCCTAGTAACGCCGGGTACGGGTATATGGATAGCCACAAGAAGAACATGATTAGGCAGTGGGTGGAGCACCAAACATCGCAGATAGCGAAGGTTAACAAACACGGGCATACTAGATCTGATCCCAAAACGCATAAGGAAGCTGCGAAGGAGTTGACGCAATTCAAAAATTGCGATGAAGAGGTTATCGCTAAGCCCTTGGACAGTAAGAAACACGAGGTGGTGGAAGAATCGGTGATTAGAACTGGGTTAAAGCTTAATTCCAATCAGGCAGATATAATTCCTGAATGCGTGACACCGGAAGAAAAGCCGGAAAATGATGACGAGATCGAAGATGAGGAAGAACCAGTGGAAATGCCTCCCGCCCTACCGTTAATCCAACCTTTAAGCAGTAGAGAAGTATCTCTTGAGAGTTTAGATCAATTATTGAAAGAAAGGATGCTATCAAACGCTGAATACAATAGTTACCAGAACAATACCTATGAAGAGCACTTGTGTAGCGATGAGGAGGTGCTTGAGATTATCGAAGTTGAAGAACCTCTCGAGCCCGTACCTACACAAGATTGCTGTCTGCAAGTTACCGAAGAAGACATCGCTTTTTGTATGGGTTTGTCCGAAAACCCTTTACCGGAAGTTGACCAAGAACACATACTAGATCACCCTTTGCGTATATTAAGCCAAGAAAACCTAACCGTGGTTTCCACTTTTACAGATTCCATGTCAGTTTATACAGATTTAGAAAGAATATTGCCCAGGCATAGATATGATCGCTATAACTTATACAACGATGACTATGAAGACCCAGACAATCCATATCAGCGCAATGGTAACTTCGATGAAACTACCAAGAAAAAATTCGACCAACTAGCAAAATTACACGAGTTATTCTCCAATCGTTTAGCAAAAGCCAACGTGGCGAACTCGGAGACATATCAACTTCAAAAGCAGAATCAACGAGTTTTAACGCGGTGCGAATCACTGACTCTAAACGATATGCTTTATGGAGATGGTAACCACGATAATAGCAGCATTTACAGCGAGCCCGCCTACGTAGCGCAAAAGTTTTGCGAGAATTGCAAAGGGAACATAGACAGACCCGCTACAGCACAAAACTGGTACACAGACACATACATGTCGGCTAGTACGTACGACCTACAAAAACTTCCAAACGAGAACGGTTTGGGTAGATTCCATAGCCATAGCCATAGATACAGCCACAAGTTTAATAAGGATAATAACATAGCTTACCTAAGGCATCCCGATGGTGCCTCAAACCCGAATTTACGCGAAGACTTTACTGCAAGATTACAGGGTGATAAAGTTAAGGCTTTCGAGGATTCAATAACGGTTCAGCCTTTACCACCTCCAAGCCTATCATCGGTGGAGAGGATGAACCGGGCAGCTCTGAGCCTTGAGACTGGGGTATCGGCCATAAAGCTAACTCAGAAATCTGAAGGTTACGACAGTGGTCACGATTCGACGCCCAGGACTTCGAAGCACAGTCCGGCGGCAATATCTAGGCGAGCTGAGAGCGGATACGACAGCGTCGTCAGGGACAGCGAGAGCTCGAGCATCGATTCCGACACCAGTCGGCTGTCGCACTTGAGGAACAGAAGAGGTAAATGCAAACACAAGCATGAAAAGTCCTTCTGTTCGTGGTTTTTGAATCCATTTACGTGCAAGTACATCGACGAACCACCCGAAACGCATTTTTAAATGTTTTTAGTTTTGATATTTTCGGTCTTTCGTGTGTAGGCAAATTTTTTTATTATTTGATCTCAGGAAAGGTTAAGGCTGTTTTTTGCTATGTGAAGGATTAAGGTAAGAACCAAATCATTTCATTAACATATTTCATCTTAGTCATCAGTCAAACACAACATTTTTTTAATCGTACCAAATTAATTCTAGATGTTTATTTTAACCATTTTATTTTTTATGATTAATTGGCAAATATTAGTTTTGGTTCTTATTTTACGACTTCATCTCGTTTTTTAATCTAGGTAATAAATCAACACACACAGGGTGTAGTAGGCCATATTTAAGTTAAGGACTAAGCGATTTTTATAGCTATTGCGCAATGTGTTTGAAAACTACAAACATCATAATTAATCATTATTAAATGAAATTTTAGGTAATGTATTTTCGATATCTATTTGCTGTTGTTATTCTAGGTAATCAAGCAATTACATATCTGATTCGAACGAATTTGTAATTGGAACGTAGCTCTAAAGCACAAGAAGGCCTGCCGAGATAAGAAAAAAATTGTCCAAAGTCTCTATCACTATTTGTTTGTCTCTACAAAGGTACTTTAATTAATTGGACCGTCTTTTTCCCATTAATACAACTAAATGATTTTCGTGAAATAAAGACTTTATTAGGTACTCTAAATGTTTTACATCCATAATCTAAACAACGAGTAATCCATTGATGAAGAACTTCTGTGATTCTGGGAAAAAACTTAACCAAGTGTACAGGCTTGTTTTAAAGCCAACTTTACACCTTTAAAAGAGTTTGGCGCAGAGACCAGAGCCAATTGTAGTCTAATAGTGCAAAGTTTGGGCTATATGGTGGACGCGTCAAAAGTTCTCAATTTTTGAGATGAACATAAAGAAATTTTGATCTCTTAAATCATGGGCATCTACAGTGTTCTGCAAAGGGTTAAAACTGTTTGGTGATAAAGGACCTACCGGTCTTGCTCAATTTTTTCCATGACTTTTGGTGATTGGTCGATAAGAGCGTGATCTATAACATCATTATTTCCAGAACAAAAACGAGCAATGCATCACCATAAACTTTACTTTTTTGAGTACCTAATATATATAACATAAAATTAAAAGGAGGACCTGGTTAATTAAAGTATCTTTATAGTTATACCCATTTAACATCATTTTTCCATTCAGACAAAAATAAACACTTTTGTAAACATTTGGTTGGTATTTTTGTCTGATTCTGCACAATAAACCAAAACGAACAAAGTATTTTTTATAATTAAGATATTATAACTAATAAACATTGCATCTAAACGAAAAAGCTTATATAAATAAAATCATTGTATCTGTCCTAAACTGTACCATATATAACATAAAAGTACCTTCACTATTTTTACACCTTCTTATATAGTAGAAACGCTTCCTGGTTGATTTTAAAAAAAATTCTAACATCAAGTCTGATATTTTATATACACCAGTAGTTGAAGTTGATGTTTATATTTTTTTAAAGTTGATCAACTACATACATATAAAGTTATTTACTAAAATACCACAAATGGCTTTTAGGAAATAATTTGTGCACCTTTATATAAAGTAATGATTTCCTTAATATATAAAGCATATATTATTGTATGTATTACGTGGATTTAAGAAAAAATAAATCTGTAAACGATCAGTATCATATGGTATACGTTGATGTGTCAAATGTATTGTTAAGGTCTCACTAAATAAAATCCTGCATATCGAACCTCAACGGGATCAAGAATAAACTCAATCTTTGCAACCATTTTTCAATCTATTTAATAAGTTTCAAAGACTGCTTCTCACTTTTTCAAAAACTTTTTTTATACGAAAAAGCTTCTTAGACTTTGATAATTGTAATAATTATTATAACATTTTATTTGTGATATTGTAATTTTTACTCTACCCATTCGATGGACGAAAATTTAATATTTAACTTGTATATTAGTGTATTATACATGTATTTATTTCAATTGTTATTATTATTAATTATTTGTATTATAGCTGTTAGAAACATATTGCAGTTGTACTGAGTATATATAAATAAAATATTTATCAAAGCATAACAAATCTATTTTGTTACCCTATTTAAACCAACCATATTTATAGTATTAGCATTGATTATGGTCCTTCACTCAACGGTATTGGTCCCGAAGACTTATAAGCACGCAGCGCCATCTAGTAGTAAAAACCCGAAACTACACTACAGATTAGTAGAACACTGGAAGGTAATACCTATGATGGGAAAAATAAATAATACTACGAATATATTTAAAAAAACTCCTTTAATACCTATTTAAAGATGCCTTAAAACTTACTTTATATAATATTTGAGTTACCAGTCTTATTAGTTTATATGGCTTTGTGATTGTGACTAGTACTTAGGATATTTCAACAGTTTCATCCATATTTTGTTCCCTTTTTGCTCTTAACGTAAAGAAAAACCATTCCAGTAGCCATATTAAAATGCATATCATTGATATGATTGAAGTGGTGTGAAGGGAAT
Source organism: Brassicogethes aeneus (assembly GCA_921294245.1). Classification (NCBI taxonomy): domain Eukaryota; kingdom Metazoa; phylum Arthropoda; class Insecta; order Coleoptera; family Nitidulidae; genus Brassicogethes; species Brassicogethes aeneus. The sequence continues at coordinate 42,491,937 of OV121138.1, forward strand.
ATACATAGGAGCCTGATAAATCATGGACTCCACCTGGAATAACATAATTTAAACAAAATAATAATAATAATTATTATTACCCAATGCAGGCCCTAATATTAGTGTGGCTACGCCTGTAAACAACATGTTTATACCAGTTGCGACTGGTAATTTATTGAAGGTTACGAATTTTGGTATAATCACAGATTGAAACACAGCTCTAGCACCTTTGGATAGTCCAAAACAAAAACAGAAAAATATTACCGAGTAATATGAAGTATATAATACTGCCAAGCCTGAAAAATTCAATAAGTAAAACAACAACAAAATTATTTTTTTGTACCTGTCCTAGCAAAACAAGCGAATATCAACGCCAACGAGTAACAAACTTTTGGAGGAACCTTAAGGCAATGTGATATCAGAGGTATAGCTAATCTGCCAAGTATATCACCTATGTATTGAAACATAATGGTCGTAGCTATATCTTGTTTGTTTAACATGGCCAACTTGGCCAAAATAAATTGCATCATAAGCACCACATTCAGTTCGGCTGCGAACGATAACCCCAAGACAACCACAATAGTCATGAAAGACCTTTGTTTAAGGAGCTCTACATCAAACAAATCCATTAGTTTTTTAGCTAAAGTTTCTTCCTGCTTTTTCACCGTAGTCTCATTGTATACAGAGTCGGTCTTTCCTTCTGCTCTCGGCAGCATGTTTTCTATAATTGGTTTTTCCAGTGGTTTCATTAATAGACAGCATGGCAATGATGTCAAAGATATTCCGAAAAGTACTAGAATCGTGTAAGCTCTACCGATATTCTCCAATAGTAGAACTATAATTTTCGGCATGAATATTTGGCCAATACTGGCTCCCGTGACAGAAATGCTTACAGCTACTGTAAGTTTCTTTTTGAAGTAAGTATTTGTGGCTAAGTATGTGGCTGGCATTAAAATACCCTGTCCAATACCTTAAAAGAATGTATAAATATTGGGGTGTTTAAAAAAAAAGCGATTTGTTTTTTGTCTTGCAAACAGGTTTAGGTATAAAAATGAGTCTGTGAAAATATGAGCTCTTAATTTTAATATCCTAATGCTCCGCATCGCACTTTTCGATTTTTCATCATGGGAACATTTTTTTTGTTTCTTCTAATTTTTGTAACTCACCAACCAAAGGTCACACAAAAAATGTGTTCGGATATTTTTGTAGAGAATTAAAAGCTCTACAAAAAAGGTGTCCTATAATTTTTTGCTAAACCAATTGGTTAAAAAGTTATTAAGTTTAATTCACCATAAATTTTGCAGATTTTTCGGTATTGCAGCGGAACTACTCAGTTCTATCAAAAAATTGAGTCGTTAACCAATTTTTTTTTATTTTCAAATGTAAACAGAACACTTTACGGCCATTTCAAGCGGATGGACGGGACAAATCACAAAACTGTTTTTATAAAAAAAATTGTAGCTAATTTATTATATATTATTTTTGCATCAAAATTGTCAAAAAAATTCTTCTATTATAAGGGTATACATTAAATAAAAAAAATCGCAAGAAATATTTTATAAAAGTAGAGATAATTTCAATAATTGACAGGGATGGACGGGACAAGATAAATCTTTTTTTTGTCCCGTCCACACCTTTCAATTATTAAAATTATATCTACTTTCATAAAATATTTCTTGAGTTTTTTTTTATTTAATGTATAACCTAATAAAAGAAGAATATTTTTGCCAATTTTGATGCCAAAATATTATATAATAAATAATCTACAATTTTTTTTATAAAAACAGTTTTGTAATTCGTGCGTTTCGCGCGCTTGAAATGGCCGTTTACAATAAAATAAATATCATAATAATTTTTTTCTATTTTTAGTTCATAATGACTTCATTATAACACCGCTTTCGGTGGTGTAATAAGCCCACCCAAAATTTTGATTTTATAGGTTGGCTATACTTTAAACAGCATAATATTTTGCATATTGGTTATAATATTTTTATGATTTGTCTAGTACTTACGAGACTTTTATGGCAATAAATTTTGTTTAACACCAAAGAAAATCCTTTTTTTCTTCTTTAACATTAACAGCCGCTTATTGTAAATATAAATATAAGTAAATTAAGGACGGCATGGCGAATCGATTGACCAATGACTGAGATACCAACTATCTAAAGTAAAATTCGACCAAATTAAATATAAGGTATAAAATTTATTTTTTTTAAAGAATTTTTCAAAATAGATAAAATACCTTTTGTCGCACTCGTCCATTACAAAACTCGCCCCTTTGTCGCTAGTTTTATAAATTGTCCGCGTGCGACAAAATGACGTCTAATGACATTAGTTCTTTAATATACTATTTTTCAATTTCATTTTTATTATGAAAACATATTTAACTTTGCTGCCTGAAATTTTAGTATTTGATAACTGGATATGCCACAAAAAAATTTTATTAATTAATTTTTAATAAGTTGAGCAATTTTTTTAAAAAAATTTACCGATAAAATTATTTGATTTTATACTCAGTTGGTAACACAATGTTCAAACATTGAAGATGTAAATTTTACATATTTCTGTTCTGGTGGAAAAGTATTTCTGAAAATAGAATTAAATAATTTAAAAACCAAATACCTTTCCTTTCAACTAAAAATAATAGTTTAAATATTGTTTTTAACCATTTTTATTGTAAATAAAAATAAATTTGTTTTTATATACTTATAAATATAAATATCGGTTGGTAATGCAGCTAGGCTGAATTATCGGCATCTTCAATTTTTAAACTTTATTATAAACCGGACCTATAAATTGTACAGAATATAGAATACAGATTGCAGAGTAGAGAATAAGGTAAATACCATTATAAACCAGCAATAACGCCATCTTGTGACAAAACATTGTGTTTTTTAATAAAACTGATTGATGGTGCGTTGATCTTTGAACTTTAATAACTTTTTAACCAATTAGTTTAGCAAAAAATCATAAAGAACCTGTATGACCTTTGGTTGGTGAGTTACAAAATTCAGAAGGAAAAAATGTTTTCCCATGTTATTCTTATGGAAAATCGAAAAGTGCGCTTTTTTTTAAACACACTAATAATGGGGTAGTTAAATTTTTTTTGACCTATACTTTTTATGGTTTTATTCAAGGCGTTTTGTAATTTTAAACATTTCTGTGAAATCGGAATTTCAATTGAGGTTACCGTTTTCGAGATATTTACAAAACAAAATCTCCTAATTACGTCACTAGGCTATTGACAACGTTGCCAGCTTTTTCTATGGTTGCCAGTGTGTTTAGTTTACGATAGATGGCGCCACGTTATAATATTTTAGTTGAGAAGAAGAATTGATTTTTTGACGTTTCTTTTTTTCGGGTTGTTTTTTTTAAATTTAGATTATTAAAAATCAATGTTATTTGTAATTGATATTAGATAAGTGATTCCAAAGCAGAGAAATCTTGTGGAATGGTTGGTTACATTGAACATTGGAGCTTTTAAACAAAAAAAGTATGTACCTATAATTATAATCATATTTTGTCGTAAATGCATTTCATTGGTATAATGCCTAGTTCTTTATATTCTTTTAGATATATTATTATTTTTTTGTAAATTTATTTCATTCATTTTCAGCTTTATTTTGCCACTTTTTTCTATGAAATAAATTAAACTCTGCTTTAGACAGTTATTAGGTACCTATTTAATACATTTTATTAGGTTTCACACGGTGTTTCAATGTGTAAACCTATCAATAAAAGTTTTAATTTCAGAATTTTCTTTAACCTTCTCTTCTTCTTCTTTCACTCAACTGACAGTGACAGTATTTGTACATAACCTCTTCGGGTATTTTCTGACATAACCGAATGAAATCATTAACAAGACAACTTGACAACAGGGTAATTTTCAACCAATAGAAATCTTAGAATGTTGGTCACATGACGGGGTTTGTGACGTCATAAAAATTTATATTTTTTGTAAATATCTCGAAAACGGTAAACTCAATTGAAATTCTGATTTCACAGAAATGTTTAATATTACAAAACGCCTTGAATAAAACCATAAAAAGTATAGGTCAGAAAAAATTTAACTACCCCATTATGTCCATAAAATATTATTATTAAAAATTCTCTATTTTTCAAATTTTTTTTTGCATATTGGTAATAAACAAATTACATTTTGCTGATTTTTTTATTTTTAATTTTTCTCTAAAATCAAGTGATTTTTGTTTTTTTTTTGTGTGTATATTTATTCTTACATATTTTATACATATATATTCGGAATTTCACCAAAATTGTTAAAAAGTTATGCTGATTTAATTAGGTGCTCTCTTTTCGTTGTGACTGGTTTAATAAGGAATTCATATTATGGATGAAAATATTAAATAAGAAAATAAAACATGGCAATTTTAGTAAATCATTTAAAATAAGTTCTAAAAACCATGAAAATAAATTATGCTTAAAAAGGCTTTAAAATAAGTGTTTTAAATATTTTAAATTGTTCAAAATCATTGTTGGTATAACTAAAGTTTACAAACATAATACCTATTTAATTCTGATTATTTCGCTAAATATAGATTTATGTATTGATTTATTTATAGAATAATGGTTATTTCTTAACAAAACGAATTACTTAAGGATTGTAAGAAAAAACATTATTTAATTTTGTTAATTCTTGACTTCCTCAACTTTAATTGATTAAAGCACTTTGTGTTCAGTTTTGGTGTTATTATGGGAATATTTCTATAATTGTTTGATTAAAGCTTCATTATCTTTAATATTTTTTAACATTCTGTTTTGTAATATAGTTATTGTTATTAGTTATAGTTAAAAATACTACTTAATTATGTAAACATTTATTTATATAAAATAATTAAGAAATAGAATAAAAAATCTAAAATTGACTTACCCATGCATATTGAAATACACAAAATAAGAGCCTCATAAGAATGCGCAAAACTGGCGAAAAAAATTCCAGAGCACATCAAGGTGGCGCCAACTATGCCCACCTGTCTAAAACTAAACTTCTTAAGAAACGGGCTAACGAAAAGTCCGAAAACGCAAAAAATCGCGCTGTTTAAGTGGAGCAAAAACGACTTTTGGGCCGCGTTGATGCCCATCTCTTTGAATTCATCTTCGAAGATTAACCCGAAATTTGGGACTAGTATAAGCAGTGATACCTAAAATATTTTGTTTGTAGATTAAGTAAGAAAAATAATTTGACTTACATTTATAAAAATTATAGCGGTAACTATAACCCATCCATAACCCCCATCGGGGTGGAAATATTCGCTTTTTTTGTCCGTCATTTTACATTGATAAAAACTAAAATACAAAAATGTTAAAAATAGAGAAAAATAAGTCATTCACATTCCATTGTTTAATAAAAAAGATAAGATAAAAAATATGAATACAACTTTGATTAAGGAATAAAAAAGAACAATATAAAATCAACAAAATTTTTATAAAATTCAAAACTACAATTTTCCAACAGCCCACCAATAGAACCTAGAGAAAACATCTGTATTTTTTGTAGAGACTTTGATACATGTAGTATACTAAGAAACATGCAAATATCTTAAAAATTATCAACTTTTTAGACAAAATCGGCAAATAATAAATTATAGTTTACAAAAATCTACACAAAAAGGTCCCCAGATAATTTTTCGGACAATTATTCATTTAAAAGATTACAGAAATTTTTATTTACTTCATTATTTTTAAATTTATTCAAAATGTGTTAAAAAATTTTAAATATAATATTTTAACAAGCAAATATTTTAACCCATATCCAAAATACACTTCTATGGTGTGATAAAGTTTTAATATACAGTGTGTTCCATAATGGTGCACCTTATGGTGACACTGACAAAAAACAATACAAAATAATAGTAAAAATAAAAAGTAGTTTTTCAGATATACCTATGTAAGGGTCAAAATTGAATTTTATTTATAATTTAAAAACAATTAAAAGACAATAACTTGGTGAATAAACCAAGGAACCTATTAAATTCTCAAATTTCGCCAAAAAAATTTGGGTACAATAAACACATGATCTGAAAGTTACGGATATAACATTACAAAGAAAATTAGATAAAAAAATGTATTTTTATTATTATCCACACAAATCAAATTAAACCAGACAAAACAACAATACTTCTCTTATATTAAACCAATAATAAAAACGCTTACCTTCAAAAATAAACAAATCCATAGATTATTTGCATCTAATTGACAATCTCCTTACCCACATTTATTAGATAAGTCGTGCGGTTATCTTGAAGTATACGGCAGCAAATAATGAGCACTTTTATGAATATAATCGCAATTACCTTGTAGTATTTATACACTAAACAATAGTCACATAACCTCAAATGTTAATGTTTACAAATATTGAGTGAAGGTAGGCAACCATGATTACAAGGCTATAGATGAAATTTTGTGAAGGAAATTAGTAAATAAGTTCTTAATAATTATTATTTTTTAGTTTGTTTTTTATTGGTTTTATCGTTGAGTGAAGAAGTCAATGGTTTTATTGTTTTATTGTTTTCAATAAATATTATCTACACAAAACAAACTAAACCAGACAAAACAAGACTTCTCTTATACTAAACCAATAATAATAATAAAAACTTACCTTCAGATATAAACAAGATTATTTGCATCATATTGACAATCTCCTTAACCACATTTATCAGAATATCGCAATTATCTTTTAGTATTTAGCAGAACAATGGTCACATCATCAGCAACATAACCTCAATTGGTAATGTTTACAATTGAGTGAAGGTAGGCAATCATAATTACAAGGTTATTTAAAATTTTGTGAAGGAAATTATTATAATGTTAAAAATCACCCATAAAGACCAATAGAAAAGCTATTGGGATTTTCCAGCGGCAGCTCTATTGGTTTGAATTGGTCTCAATAGTGGTATCTGTACCATGAATTACCAATTCAAACCAATAGCGACACCGCTGGAAAATCCCAATACAGACCGATAGAGGCTAATCGTATTTTATTGGCAATTCCCAATAGATATATTATAGATATATTTTATTGGTAATTCCCAATAGAGCTATTTGGATTTTCCAGAGGTACCGCTATTGGTTTGAACTGGTCCCCACTATCCATTTTAGACGTCTTTAAGGTAAAAAATTACGTGTTTTGATGGTTAAATAATTTCTCAAAAATAGTGCTGTTTAACATTTAATTTAAATTTTATAAATAGCTTTTGCTAAAAGTAAGTAGTGGGGCCCACAGCTTACTTTTCGCAGAGTGGGCCACAGGACGACCTGTGCCCCTTTAAAAATTTCAAAACGCCAGGCGTTTCCATGGCCAGTAATTTTGCTTTAGTAAGGAATCCTTACTTAGCAGCTCAAGGCATTCCACCTTTATAGGCCTATGTATTGTGCTACAGAGGCGAGAGGTATGCATGGGTTGCCTACCTATTGGCGAATTTTGAAAATAAATATTAAAGTGGTATATACCAATAGGGTTCCTTGTACCTACACACCGATAAAATACCAATTCAGACCATTAGTTTATCTATTGGTATTTTCCAGTAAGAAAATTGCCAATAGAAACAAGTGGTCATTTGTATTGAATTGCGCAGGCGCTGAACATTTAAGTGGTATTTACCAATTGAATTTTAATTGGGAATTTCCTGTACTTGTAACTTCTTATAAAAACCAATTCAGACCATTAGGTAATCTATTGGCATTTTCCAGTACGGAAATTACCAATAGAAACCAATGCTCATTCTGTTGAGAAACCAATAGGCCCAATAAAGACCAATTCATTCCATTCTGATTTTTTATTGGTTTCTATTGGTCTCTATGGGTGATTTTTAACAGGGATAGTAATTATTAGGTATACCTATAGTTATAGTTGTTAGTGTTTTATTAACGGTTTTATTGTTTTCAATAAAAATTATGTCAAATGCCTAATCATTTATACACAGTTAGGTAAATGATCAGAATAGGTGTTATAAAATTGTTATTCTAAATATTGGGATAATTAGCTAGGTACCTTTTTATAGGTACATGATAAATCAAAAATAGATTATTTATCTTAAAATTTATTACCTACTAAGTACTAAATATTATCATAAACTACAAATATATTTTGAATATATTAATATAGGTGTGTTTTGAAAATTTAGTTTTATTTTTGTTCAATACAACCTAATAGGTATTGAACAAAAATAAAACTAAAAAACTAAATTTTCAAAACACACCTACCTATAAATTAGCCAAATTTTGTAGGATAATTAAATTGGATTCCTTGGTCTATTTACTAAATGTTTGTCTCTTGAGTTTTTTTCATAACTTGCTTCGTTTGAAAGTTATTAAAAATATGTCAAATTTCACACAACAATTATTTCAGAAAACCATGTTTATCTAAGTACACTTTTTAAGTAAATTAGGTATCTAATATAATTAATAAAATATAATATTTTTAAGCCTCTTGTATTGTTTTCCTAATATATTTTTATATACATATATATGGTAGGACAGTGAAAAAAAAATATCCCCTGAAAATAAAACACCTTGTAGTTTATAGGAAATAAAAAATTATGCCGCTGGGCAAAAAGTTTTAAGTGCAATAGCGGGCTAGCTAATCGACAAATTCGATTTCCCATTTAAATAACACAGGAATTTTTTTTTTATTTCAATTGAATTTTTTGCTATTGAAAATTTTTTTCCAAAAAAACCTTCTCAAAGCTTTTGTATAAAATTAAATTCTCTACAAATTATCTATATATATATATATATATATATATATATATATATATATATATATATATATTAGGGTGGTCCTTAATAAGGATATTTTCAAATTTCTTTGCTCCCAGGGGCTTAAATACTTCCAAATTGATAAAAAAAAATTCCCTGAAAATTTGAGCTCTTAATATTAACTCTAAGATAGTGCGCATTCCAATCTAAGTTTCCTATGGAAATAACATAGGAAAAATTACTTTTGTTGTTTATAATTTTATAACTTGGGAACGAATAAATTAAAAATTATAAATCATACATATTTTTATAGAGAATTTAACGCTCTACAAAAAAGTTCTCTTATAATTTTTCCATTAGTCTATTGGTTTAAAAGTTATTCAACGCCAAAGTTTAATTTTCATATTATTATTAATATTATCAAGGCTTTTTTATGAGGCGCCGTTTGTGTCAAAATTAAAAGTGCTAAATAAACTTATTTTGTTTTATAAATAATTAATTATATGCTTTACCAAATAATTTTTTTATAAAATTATTTTTTTATAAAATTATTTTTTTATAAAATATTTTTTTTTTGAATTATTTTTTTATAAAATAATTCTTTTTTATAAAATTATTTTTTTTGATTTTTAGTTTTGTTTTAAGAGAATTGATTTATTTATTTTAATTTGTTTTCAAGAGAATTATTTTATTTATTTATTTTAGTTTTTAACAAGTTTACACATAAAGAATTCTTGTTAAAAACTAAAAATCAAAATAAATGTAGATAAAAAAATTAATGAATTCATGAATAAAAATAATAAATTATTATTTTCAATCGTTTCCCCAAATTGCGTCAAACAAAAGCCCAGTCCGTCATAAAATTGTATCTGGGGGGGGGGCGTTCGGGTTTACTCGGGTTTACTCGAGTGTCTACAAACAAATAGAGATGGCTGCAGTAAAAATTAATTTATAAATGCGCCCGTCGTCTTTTATTAAATAATTTTTGATTCGAATTGAAAATTATTTTATAAAAAAGAATTATTTTATAAAAAAATTATTTAAAAAAAAATATTTTATATAAAAATTATTTTATAAAAAATTTTATAAAAAATTTTATAAAATTTTTTACAAAAAAAAAATTTATAAAAAAATAATTTTATAAAAAAATTATTTGGTAAAGCATATAATTAATTATTTATAAAACAAAATAAGTTTATTTAGCACTTTTAATTTTGACACAAACGGCGCCTCATAAAAAAGCCTTGATAATATTAATAATAATATGAAAATTAAACTTTGACGTTGAATAACTTTTAAACAAATAGACTAATGGAAAAATTATAAGAAACCTTTTTTGTAGAGCGTTAAATTCTCTATAAAAATATGTGTGATTTATAATTTTTAATTTATTCGTTCCCAAGTTATAAAATTATAAACAACAAAAGTAATTTTTCCTATGTTATTTCCATAGGAAACTTAGATTGGAATGCGCACTATCTTAGAGTTAATATTAAGAGCTCAAACTTTCAGGGAATTTTTTTTTATTAATTTAGAAGAATTTGAGCCCCTGGGAGCAAAGAAATTTGAAAATAACCTTATTAAGGACCACCCTAATATATATATATATATATTAGGGTGTGCCAAAAAAACTCGAAATAGTTTTTTTCTTGCTCTCCACCCAAAATATCGTAGAATATGTCCGAACAAATATTCTGTTAAAAGCGGAGCTCATAATTTCAATTTTAAGAGGTCCCTCATCGAATCTGAAGTTTTGCCGCTTAAATAGCACAGAAAACTGACCTTTTTACCTTATTTATTCTTGCAACCTAGAAAGAATTTTTTTTTTCATAAAATCCATGACCAAATCTTACAAAGCATTAAACTTGGACGAAAAAATCTTATTAAGCCGAATTTCTATTTTCATTATTTGATTTTTTACAGAGCTTTAAATTTAAAATTTTACGTTTTTTGCCTTTTTCAGCTAAACTATTGAAGTTAGACGAAAAAGTCAAATGGCAATTTTTTAGCTTGTCTGATGGACCACAAAAAAGTTTTAGGCGAATTTTTTATATCGTCAATATTCTAAAAGTTACAGGCGTATAAAGTCATCATTTTTGTATTATTAACTTTAAATTTAAAGCTATGTAAAAAATAAATAATGAAAATAGAAATTCGGCTTAATAAGATTTTTTTGTCCAAATTTAATGCTTTGTAAGAATTAGTTATGGATTTTATGAAAAAAAAAAATCTTCCTAGGTTGCAAGAATAAATAAGGTAAAAAAGTCAGTTTTCTGTGTTATTTAAGCAGCAAAACTTCAGATTCGATGAGGGACCTCTTAAAATTGAAATTATGAGCTCCGCTTTTAACAGAATATTTGTTCGGACATATTCTACGATATTTTGGGTGGAGAGCAAGAAAAAAAAAATATCGAGTTTTTTTGGCACACCCTAATATATATATATATATATATATATATATATATATAAACGAAGCAATTGCTTCAGATACCTACCTATAGGTATACTTACCTACCAAAACAAAATTTGTAGACGTCTAATTTTAAATTTTAATTTAAGCTAATTTAAGCTAATTTAACATGCTAAAAAAGTGTTAATTTAAAAAAAAATTACAAAATAAAAAATTAATATCCTATAATAAAAATAAACCTAATAGTAAATTTTGCAAAATAGTTTACCACATTATAATAATGTTGCTTTAAAGCATAAAGGCATATAAAAGCAACATTTAAAGTGTTAAATATTAAAATTGCCGAAACAAAATTAAAAGTAATTTGGCACATTCAATGTTTAATCTGCAAGAAATAAATTAGGAGAGCTTTAAAAACTTTCAATAATTAAGGTGAATTCACACAAAAATGTTCGCAAATGAAGGAAAAAATACAATGTGTCCAAAAAATCTGTGAAAAAAGACTCGAACAAAATAAAATTAACAAAAAAAAATAAACAAGACTAATCGTAAAGCTGTTGAATTCCTCTGCGATAATATGCGCGTGGACTAATTCCAGTCTACGCGCATCTCATCGCAAACTCAGAAGAAACTCAAGAACAATTATTGTGCCGTGTACTGTACAACATTTTGTTGGTCGCTGTTCACAGGGAAGTGAAGTCTGAAATCCGCTCGGTTTACAAACGCGCGCGTTGTTTTAATACAAACATATCGTGCAATGAAGTGACAAATTCGCTGCTCGGGTAAAAGTTTTTATGAACATGTGTGCGTGATAATTTTTTTTGGGGATCAAGTAAACTCTACCTATTTTTTAACGTGAGTATACAATTTATAGTTGGGGTATACTTTAAGAAAATGTAAATTTTAAAAAGTTGAGGAAATTATTATTATTGTTTTTTTGTTGCTGAATTTTTTTAATAATTCAGATTTACGTAAAAACAAAAAAATTGCAAAATTTTCAAAAATGGCACAAAACTATGATGAAATTTTTTAAAAATTTGATTTAAAAATATCTTAAAAATTATCAAAAATTGAGTAGGTAATACAAAATAACAAAAACCTTATCAAATGTTTTTAAAAAAATCATTCAAATTATAATCAGAATTTGTCCTTTATAAATAAAGTGGTACTTAATTTTTAATCACGCTATTAAAATTGCAATATAAAAATGAAAATAATAGGGTTTAGTATGCCTAATTAAAAAAAACAAATTCTATTGACATCTCACAGAAATGTTCTCCAACTAATAGGACATAGTTTTGTAACAAAACTTTAGTTCAGGTAAAGTAGGTAGGTATGTAGGTATAATAATATTATATGTTTTCAATACTAGTAAAAAAAAATCGTCCCTGATAATTATTGATTATATATCTATGTAAGTACGTAAGACTTGTAAGCACATTACACATTCAATTGTTATCGTCACTTGTTATTGATTGCAATTTTAAATAAATTCCCACCAAAGCCCACTAAAAAATTAACCACATTAAGTTACAACAATACAGTAGCTACTTTGATTAGAAAATTATAATCTGTGAGTAGGTACCTAATGGATAAAAATTACTTTGTATTGCAGCATATAACAAAGGTTTTGCAAAATTTAAGGTCAAAGACAAGGACGTTGTTTTTAAAATTTGCATAGAGAGTTTTCCTTTTGTTTGTTAATGTTTCCTAGTTGTATATTTGCAGTAAAGTAGATTTAACGGATAAAACATTTAAAATTTCGGTAGTGCCCATATGGGCATATGACATAAAACATTTTTTTTTACTTTCACTGTGAAAAACTGCTTCTATATCGGATTCAAACGTTTGTTAGTCCATTTTCAAGGAATTAATTTTAATTTACACAAAAAAATTTGATATTTGTCTCTCTATACAAATATTTAACTTAAATCATGTTTAGATAAGTAATAATAAGTACTATAGTACTTAATAAGTACTGGTATTTGTCGTAGAAAAAGTATAGTTTGCAACTCGCTGTGCCTAATTTAAATTCGTGTTTAAAATACCGTTTATTAAACTTAACACTATTTTGCATTCCTCTACCATAAAAAATCGATCATTAAAATACAATTTAGTACAATAATTATTTTATTAATAGACTTTATTAATTTGTTTTTTTCTGTCATGCTTTCTTAAGTCGAATCGAATAAAGTCTTTTATTTAATTGATTTAGTTTATTTTTAGATCTGTAAAAGATTATGGATCTAACCAAAATGTATTTTTAGAAAACAACACTTTATTAATAAACATAAACCATTTGGTGGATTAATATCGTCAATAAAGTAATTATTATTATTATTATAATAATTGTTAAATTGTTTTATCTACTCGTACATTGACGAGCTTTATGGCGTTTTAGTCATGGGCTGAAGTTAGAAACATGTGGCTTGGCTTTTAAGCTCTTTAGTCACGGGCTGAAGTTAGCTTTATTAAAAATTGGGAATAAGTGAGGTTAAATTGGAATTTATAGTAACCTTATATGTATTGTCATATATGACCATTATAAAACTAGTAAACTCTTATATAATTTGACAAATCTTATATAACCTTAGGTTATTAACCTATATAATTTATCGTTACCATAAGTGGTGCAAATTGTTTATTGGGATGCAACTCGTTTATAAGCAAAACTCGTAACTAAAATGGCGTTTATAAAACTATACAAAATATACTATTATTTTTAGTAAAAACAAAAAACATTGACCTTAGCAAAAAATAGAACATCAATGATAATTTTTTTAACGCCTACTTAATGTAACAGACGTTATATTGGCACCACTTTCAATCAAGAACTCCTCAATCAATTTGCTTATCAGTTTGAATAAGTATGCGCAAATATTTATGATATATATAGATATATATTAAATTATATGGATCATGGCAGTTTATAAACTAAATAATATATTATTGCTTCATAACATTTGGTTTTCTAACCATAAGTAGAAAGACTCTGTTTTTTAAATACCTACCTATTTGATGTTATATTACATATTCATCGCAAGCAGCATTTTTGGTTTCAAAAACCATTGCCAAAGTGGTGATAACTTTAAATTAGTTAAGTATACTAAACAGCTACTTTAATTTTTACTTAAAAGTAATTCTAACTTTTAAATATATATATATATAGCAATACTCGTATATTCTTTCCTTAAATGATTACTATAAATAATATATAGTAATAAACATTTAAGTAAAACTTGGTTGCCCCCAAGAAGACTGCAACTTTAAAAAAGGTGTTATAAGTAAAAAAACTTTCAAGTAAATTTAATTTGTAGCAGTTACTTTCGGTTGCTACCTAAATATTACATTATAATTATTTTTACTTTGTAGTCCCTTTGCAAGTTAAAATCTCGAAACTGGATCATGAGTTAAAAACTACAAAGTTAATAACTTAAAAAATATTTTTTTAGTATTTGGAACGTTTATGGTACTAACCAAAACTACCGTAAAGTAAATTAAGGTGGAAAAAGCTTTAAAGTAGCGAAAACTACTTCAAAGGAAAATGCTTCTTATCGGCCATTTTTTACTGTACAGTACCACGTGTTAATGTAAATAATATATTATTTTAATTGTTTGTAAATGGTTGTTTACTTTTTAATAAATAGTAATTTTGTTGGTAATAGACGGTATTAATAATTAAATAAAAAAAATATTAATTTTTTTTATTTATAAACATATTGATGAAGCGCATATATTTTACAAAACCTAAATTCACAAGTTCAACAGTAAAATTTAAAGGGTTTATAAATTTACCTGCCTAATTAAACAATATTCTGGAATTTAATAAACGACGACATTGAAAAGCCAAGTCCGTAGTGGTTCCATTTAAAAAAGGAGGGATAGTATAATCTAATATAAGTTTGACAAAGACAGTTAATATAGAAGTAAAAACAAATAAATAAAAGTAATTATAACGCTCTAGCAACGATATTGGAACGTTCTAGTAAGGTAGCAGCTACGTTCCAAATAGTAGCAGGGTTTATAGCTAGTGACATATTTATTACCTTTTTGGAACTCAATAATTGTTTTCCACTTTAGTCGTAACTTAGTAATGAAAGAGCTCTTACTAGTAACATAAAGAGACCGGCGACTGTCGCTAAACACTTAAGTTTCTCACTCAGATATTGAAAAAAATTTAAAAACATTTTAAAGAGGAAGAGTTTTTTCTTTTTTTCATCAAAAAAAACGTTTCTAGATTTAGATCCTGGACACCCTGTATAAAACTACAGAAAATATGTTAATTTTTTTAAAATTGCCTGAATGATGGGACTGTGTAAATATAAGTTCAAAAAAGTAAGAATTTTGGTAAAAAAAATACTAATATAAGCCTTGAACAATAATAATAATAAATGTTATCGTGGTAATCGTTTATTTATCTTTATATATCAACAACCTATTTGTCCCATAAAAACCATAATTGTATCTATTTAAAGCCATGATTCATGAACCAGCATAACTTGGTCTTAACATTTCACCACAAACAAAGAGCATATCAGTAGACTCTACCGAATACAATCAGTTGCAGAGAGACCCACTACCACGGTTATGTCATAACAAAAGAACATCGGCCATCGGGTGCATCAGCTGACTGCCCTTCGAGCACGTGCAATGCGCGTGATCGTCACGTGACGCACACACAGGCAAAACTCCATGGGATCGATTTCGTGGCGAGAGGCCAGACCAATCTGAACACCAAAATGCAAAAGGTCTTTTCATAAACCCAGAGTGTTTGCAAGTTTAGGCCGGTGTAGTGCTCTGTCCACGTGAAATGTGTATGTATAATGTACTTTTTTGTTGTTCAAACAAGTTGCGGCATGTTGTAGAAGTTTGATTTTGCTATCTTAAATACAGCTGTATCTGTAGCTGTACCTCTGAATATATGTATAGGTTGGTTTTCATTATTTTTGTTAAACAGGTCATGTTTTATTGAGTCGGCATATCAATAAGGAAACAATATAATTATCTCACGACTATAGGAAGAAATACTGAATTTAAAATAATACTTATATAATTTAATTGCTTCAAAATATACCTTATTGTGGTACAATATTTTACATATGCATGGTTTAGCTTCTTGCAATTTTAATTTGTTGTCTCTTGAACAGGTTCATATTCCGTTTTCGTGCAAAGAGGTCAAAAAGGACAAATTGAAATTTATATCTTATATTTTTTTTTGTTTTACGTGTATAGATTACTTATTTATTTCCTACTTTAATGCGTTCAGTATTTATCGTCATTGATGATTTAGTAAAATGTAGTTTTTCCAATCAAATCTTCATACAATTTGCGAGGTATTTATGTCACTAACATATCGATTTATTTTGTTTGGAATGGTCACGGTCGGATAATCCTTAACGATGCATTTCTTGGAATAAAATGTATTTTATTTCCACTGAACCTACAAGGTTACATTCTAGGACCCTTTAAAAGTGTTTTATTAAAACGTTGTAATATTTTCTCCAGTAATCATACCAAATCATTTATTTATAGAAATACTACTTACTATCAAAAGCTGTTGTAGATATTAAATATTATGTAGGTACCTAAACAAAGAACGAGATCTAAATTTAAAATTTCGACTTCCTGGATTGTTATTTTAAAATGCCTTTCTTGTTTCAAGTTAAATCAAAAAGAAAACGTTGACCTCGTATCAAACAATAACTGGGTTATTATGTCTTTTTTTGTCAACTTTTAAATGGCCATGGTAAAATTTTATCAGTTTAATGAACCATGAGTAATACTACTATATAGTAGATTAATACTACTATATAGTATATTAATACATCAGTACCGTCTTGATGCTCGAAGAGGTCGGATGCGTCAAGATCACTCCTAAGTGGCGTATACGGTACAAACGTAAAATACCAAAAACGAAACAAAGTATCCGGAAATGTCGGTGATCGTTAATGAATAATAAATAAATACATAAATAAACAAACAAGTGCAAGAAGTGCGAAAATTGTGAGATAACGCCGTACAAGTGAGCAAGTGAATAAGTGCCTAATTGAGGCTGGGCAGCAACGATAAGTCAACCGGCGCACCTGGATCGGAGCGTTCCAAAAAGGTCCTTTTTCTATGCAAAAACCTACAGGAGAAGGCCACCCCGCGAAAGACAAAGCATCAGGTTTATAGCCTAATAATCAAGCTAAGTAATTCTTCTAATTGCATGTCTTACCGTATAATCGTTAAATGTTTATATAAGCATTTCACAATGTTGCAAAAAAATCTAAGAAATCTATTCGTCTTAAAAATTAAATTTAAAAAATAATAAGAACATTTCCGTAACTGTTAAATAAACAACCTAATTTTCTCATAGTAGACAAACGTAAACAACCAGCGTAAAAGGCGTAAGCAAATAAACCAATTCAAGCAAGAAGACAAAAATTTATCATAAATAAATTTAGGGTCACACGGCAGATCCCATGGGCTGCAGCAAGCATTTTCCGTTACTTGTCTCCATTAACATTGCCCGTATTCATTTCATTAAACATAACATTTATTTTACTTGAAAATGTTAAAATAACTTTAAAATATGATTATGTTAAGAACATATTTTACTCTTTAAACAATTGTTTTGTTTTTAATTACTATCATTGCAAAATTGTATTAAAAAGTGTTAAAAATTCTTACACGGGCAATGCTAATGGTGGTAGGTATCGTTAAAGTGTTTATTGGGATATCTTAAAACCTGCGAAGGGCGCGCGGCGTGGGGCAATAAGTCTGTCAACGGCAAGTGCGTAAAGTGGTCCCAATCGAGACCGAAATAAACACTGGACTGACAGAGTAAACTAACATTGATCACATAATTCTAACACATTAAAAAAAAGGGCCTAATAGCCAAACTCGAGATTTGTAAACATTAGACGACAGAATGATCGCGCTTGTGATTTGTTGGACTAGCGAATAAATCCAATGCCTTGGAATTTGATAAACAAAGACGGAACTCTACCACAAAACGTGCTTGGGACAAAAATTATTAAAAACAACTGACACACTTTACCAAGGGCAGGAGCTATCTGACCAGGACACGGACAATGACAATAACGAACAAGACAAAGACCTCGACTACACCCCTGCAGCGAAATAACAACTCCCCAACTCCAAATAGTAATCCCAAATGTTTGGAGTAAAACTAATCGACTGGTCTAGGGGGATTCCGCGTCGTACTTAGTTTTAAGTCGGCGTAATTGTCCCCCAAAAACCAACTCCCTCCCGTCCCTCATCCACACCCCACCGAGCGTATAGCATAGGCTCGGCGAACCCGGGAATGGCTATTATAACTATTCGCCTCTCGCTCTCGAGCCCCAAATAGGGGACAGTTCGAAACGCAATGGACATTCGCACCCAGCAAACACGGGTGAAGCCGTGCAGTTGCTGGGGAAGAACAAAAATCGGCGCAAGTAAACATAGGCCTGTACGGGGTTCGAGAGTCAAGAGGAAATGGGGCTGGTTATACGTCTCTTATACTCATACTCATATATAGTATATTAATACAAAGCCCCTATGTACATAATGACTTGTAAGCAATAATAATATACGGGGTGTAGGTACAGGTCTTTATTACAACACATTGCTTGTAAATTTATAAAAGGTTTTAGTATTACATTTAACGATAACATATTAATTAATGTAATGGTCGGATATCCCACGATAATCGGAAATTTTTATCCAGACAGTCAGAAATTGTATTGTGACGGTGGGGATAACAATTTCTGATTTTCGTGGAATATCTTTATCTAATAAATATAAACCTAGCACATTTAATCCACCATAATAGATACTTCCCTTATCCATTAAAAATTATTTAAATAACTACTATAAAATATTTAACACCCCACACCAGACACTTTAGCTTGAAACATTTGTACCTTTAAGCTTTAGGGCGCCATATCAAAGGTGAACGCGACATAATATGAGTTAGCCTTTATAGGGCCTAGAGTTCATTAAAGGCGCGTTTATAAAGAACCATTATAAAACCTTTACGGTTGTGTTCGCTGGGGTCGTACAATCGTTAAAATTATCTCAATACAAAATTATTATATAGATTTATCACGCCAATTTTTGAAAATTGTAATATATGAACGTTTGTTGATTTCGACGGCAGCAAACTAGTAGGTATTTACCAAAAAATCGTTGTCAGATTGGGAAAAGTGGGGTTAGAACTTTGAAAGATGTTAGATGTCAAATAATAGTTATTTATGTATCAAGGCAGTAAAGTCGCATTTTTTTATCACGAATGTGGAAATTATTAACCACGTGAGTGATAAAAAATGACTTTAATGCCGAGGTGCATAATAAATTTTATTCGAAATCACATTTAATAATACTAATAATTAATATTCACAGATTATAAATGATTAAATCAAATGTCATTATTATATATTTGCCCGCCGCGGCGATTTTTTAATCTAATTAATAAAATTAACTTATTATTTTTATTAAACAACATTTTATAAAACGGTACAATCGACCTCTGCGACGGTGCTTTTTTAAAAATATTATTTAGTTGCTGCTGAGGAGCAGTAGACACATCTTAAAATGTATAATGGGTTGCATACAATACTCTTATTAAATCGGCTGTAAAGTTCTACTTTACTGCCGATTTCGGATAAAATTGATTTTTTATACATAATATTTACATATTAAAAACCGCCAATGTGGCAATATCTTAACCTTAATTGTTTAGGTGTATAAAAATTTAGTCGTGGAATTTTTTGAAGTGACCTGGTTTTAAGAACACGTGCAAAATAATGAATGCATAATATCGTACTTATTTTAATTAATAAAATATTTAAATTTCGCCTCATTTATTTCATGTTTTATCATGTTTTATAGAAAATTTAGTTGTCAATTATTATAGACAGTACAAATAGGTAACTTATTGTCGTTTAATATTAAATATTTTCTGAGTAAAATGAAAGAAAAACAAATAAGAAGAAGGCCTAGGTTGTTAGAGAATCATGGGATACGGCCCTGCTTCTCTCGCGATGCTGACTCAGGTTCCTGCCTGGACGGCTGCAAAGCCTTAATATAAACAATATATGAATTGATTTGAATGTTCACAGTTTTTGGTTTCAGTTTAAAGAGTTATGTCAAGTTAGTCTAAGCGTTTTTATACGAAATTGTATTCAAGCTTTTACTCTATTAAAGATATGTTTTTCTTAAATTACTGAATTAAATTTATGAATTCCTAACAAATCAGAAGTGGGATACACCCAAGTACGCGCCGTGTAAAAGACATTGCGGCCGTGGTCGGTAATATTGTGCAAAAACTGAAAAGTGACTCAAGTGCGAGTTATTACGACAGTTAAGGAATTTCTGTTTATAAGTGAACAGTGAGAACATTCAGTGATGGGAAAAACAAAGCGTCGACGTCGCAAGTCGACGTCTTCCTCAAGTAGCAGTAGTAGTTCTTCGTCTACAAGTTCAAGTTCTGGCCCATCCAGAAGAAATCGAAGAGCGAAAGCAAAAGTGCAAAATTTGAAAAAACAAGTGGAATCTCTACGAAAGAAAGTGCGAACCAATTCTACGGGGCTCAAGGTAACGATCGACGAAAAACTAATTCCCGCTTTCGATCCATCTGTTGAAAACCAAGATGCCGTGGATTGGGTGAGAAAAGTAGATGATTTACTAATTTTTTATGAATGGGATGATAAAACAATTATTCGGCTTGTTACCAGTCGATTACAGGGTAATGCTCGCAAATGGTATGACTCTTTGTCGAACCCCTGTATGGAATGGAGCGAAATGAAACAATTAATACTAAAAAGTTTTCCAACTCCTATTCGTTTTGGACGATTATTGTTGGAGGCAGCTAATTATGCGCCTTTATCCAGGCAAAATCTTGGCGATTATTGTTTCGAAAAAGTTGCCAAGCTTAACAAATTAAAATTAAATATCCCTGAAGACTATTTAATAGACAGTGTCATTGAAGGTATTGACAACGATAATTTAAAACTATCTTTAAAAGCCGCTAAATTTATTACCATCGGTGACCTTGCTGCTTATTTACGTAATACGGGAGCAGGTACTTCAAGCCAAACACAAACAGGCCATAGACGCGACAATAAAACTGAACCTTTTAATACCAAATATAAACAAAATAATCAAGACGATCGTACGTGCTCTAAAAGCATGAAATGTTATAATTGCCATGGAAATCACCGCGTTCGGGACTGCCCTAAGCCATTAATAGAATGTAAGCGCTGTCATAAAGTAGGTCATGAAGAAAAAAATTGCAGATGGTCAAAAAATATAACGAAAAATTATACAAGTAACGCAGTTGATGTTAATTTGGATTTAAAAACAAACAATCCTTACTTAAAGACAGTTTTGATAAATGGTTTTAAACTAAAAGCTCTGGTATATACAGGTAGCGGTCGTACAATAATGAAGCATTCAACGGCGTCTCGATTAAAATTAACAATTGTACCTGATACTCAAAGAGTTATGCTGAGAGGTTTTATGGGTAATACTATAGTCAGTGAATTAATATCGGAAGTAACTATAAAAATTGAAGGGGTTACTGCTGTAGTACATGCATTAATTTTAAAAGACGACAAGATGCACTACGATTTAATAGTTGGAACAGATTTCATAAACCAATCGCACGTGATGTTATTAAAAATAGCAGATCGTGTTACATTACGGACTTTGCCTGATTTATCCACTGTTAGAGTTAATATTGCAGAAGTATTTGACGAGGATCAATTACCGTTAAATAATTTAAACATCGGACCTTTATCAGAAAAACAAAAACAATTAGTATTTTGTTTACTTAGAAATTTTAATGATTGCGTGGCTACCAACTTGAAAAAGCTGGGTAAAACAAATGCTGTAGAAATGACTATAAAATGCAAAGCAGAGGAGACTATTGTTTACAGGCGCTATCGCATGACAGTTAATGATAAAGACAAAATAAAAAGAATTATTGCAGGGATGAAGTCTTTCGTAAAGAAATACTTGAACGCTTGTTTAAACTGTATGTATTACAAGAATCCCAGTGGCAAGAAACAGGGAATACTCCATCCTATTGAGAAAGTTGCTACACCATTCCATACCTTGCATGCTGACCATTTGGGTCCGTTCGTAACAAGTAAACGAAGAAATAAGTTTATTTTGGTCATTGTGGATGCTTTTATGAAGTTTGTTGTCTTAGAACCAGTCAAGGACACGAAAACTCGACATGTCACAAAGGCACGTAATTTAGCTGACGCTCGAATTTCAAATGAAGTAGGAGAAAATTTAGAGCGATTAGATTTGAAGGCTTTACGGCATGAAGTTTCGACACGATTAACTGCAAATCAAAAGGCACAAAAAGAACGATTTGATAAAGCGCGAGCAAAGGCCGCGAAGTACAAGGAAGACGACGTGGTGATGGTGATGAAGACTGACGCCCCAGCTACGGGGACTAGTCGTAAACTCCTCCCAAAATTTAAAGGACCTTTTAAGGTCACAAAAGTCCTCTATAACGACCGTTATGCAGTATGCGATGTTCGAGGAAATAAAAAGTTCAAGACTGTAGTGGCCGTCGATAAAATTAAACCATGGGTGTTGTTGAAAGCTACTTCTAAGCCTGATGAAGACTGATACAAGGTCAGTATTGCTTATTTTTAAGATTGATATAAGATCATTACCATTATTTTAAAGACTGATACAAGATCAGTACAATGTTTTTAAGACTGATACAAGATCAGTACCATTATTTTAAAGACTGATACAAGATCAGTACAATGTTTTTAAGACTGATACAAGATCAGTAACATATTTTAGGGACTGATACAAGATCAGTACGATGTTTTTAAAGACTGATACAAGATCAGTACCATATTTTTAAAGACTGATACAAGATCAGTACCATTATTTTAAAGACTGATACAAGATCAGTACAATGTTTTTAAAGACTGATACAAGATCAGTACCATATTTTAGGGACTGATACAAAATCAGTACGATGTTTTTAAAGACTGATACAAGATCAGTACCATATTTTTAAAGACTGATACAAGATCAGTACAATGTTGATGACTGATGACTGATGACTAATAACAGAAGTTCGTGTCGGCCGAGGACAGCCCAACTCCCAGGATGGCCGAATGTTAGAGAATCATGGGATACGGCCCTGCTTCTCTCGCGATGCTGACTCAGGTTCCTGCCTGGACGGCTGCAAAGCCTTAATATAAACAATATATGAATTGATTTGAATGTTCACAGTTTTTGGTTTCAGTTTAAAGAGTTATGTCAAGTTAGTCTAAGCGTTTTTATACGAAATTGTATTCAAGCTTTTACTCTATTAAAGATATGTTTTTCTTAAATTACTGAATTAAATTTATGAATTCCTAACAAGGTAAATTATAAATATTTTATACGAATACAATTATGTGTTAGTGTTTAAAAAACAGGTGCTAACGGTCCTTGTTCATCTGATTCTAGTAATTCTTTAACTCCATCATCTTTACATTCTGTGAACCGAAAATTCCTTTCCACTTTCTCAAGAAAGAAGTCTTTATCTCAATAATTGGTTGAAAAAAACATAAAGTTTATAAACATTTTTTTTCATTTTTCAGATTGGACGGAAACATGTTTGTGGAGCAAAGAAAAATGGTCCCTCCAGACGGCGGTTGGGGGTGGGTTATTGTCATCGGGGTTAGCCTTGTCAACGTAAGTCCCACTTCTTCAGCTTGTACTTGCATTAAATTCCCGCGCCTTTAACGCAATCAATAAACTCATCAAGCTACTCGCTATTTATAAACATGACTTAAATACTGGAAATCGATAGATAACTGCCAGACAACAATATGTATAACGAAAGAATTGTTTTACAGGAAATAGTTTTTCATGAGAACACTATAAGTAGAGATGGGATTTTAGTGTTATTACCTATTTGTCTACACTAATCATAACTTTAGGTGCAATGAAATAAAATTTCTTTTGAAGAAATTAATTTCATTTGGGCCTGATTTTATTTTACCTAAACTATTTCACCTAAATTCTTATTTTTAACACGAATGAAACAATTTTTTTGTAATATTTGGGTTGTCGTATTCGGATGACATAATTCTTATGCACCATGTAGTTATTTTTGTTGTACAGGATTGGTAATGTGGGTTGGTTGGTAGTGGTTGGTACTGGGAATCGCGAACAGCGACGCGAATATGACATTTCTATGCAATGTTGCCAGGTCTCATGCTTGAGACCTCAAGTTTTTAATTAAAAACCGCCAATGTGGCAATATCTTAACCTTAATTGTTTAGGTGTATAAAAATTTAGTCGTGGAATTTTTTGAAGTGACCTGGTTTTAAGAACACGTGCAAAATAATGATAATGAATGCATAATATCGTACTTATTTTAATTAATAAAATATTTAAATTTCGCCTCATTTGTTTCATGTTTTATCATGTTTTATAGAAAATTTAGTTGTCAATTATTATAGACAGTACAAATAACTTATTGTCGTTTAATATTAAATATTTTCTGAGTAAAATGAAAGAAAAACAAATAAGAAGAAGGCCTAGGTAAATTATAAATATTTTATACGAATACAATTATGTGTTAGTGTTTAAAAAACAGGTGCTAACGGTCCTTGTTCATCTGATTCTAGTAATTCTTTAACTCCATCATCTTTACATTCTGTGAACCGAAAATTCCTTTCCACTTTCTCAAGAAAGAAGTCTTTATCTCAATAATTGGTTGAAAAAAACATAAAGTTTATAAACATTTCTTTTGAAGAAATTAATTTCATTTGGGCCTGATTTTATTTTACCCAAACTATTTCACCTAAATTCTTATTTTTAACACGAATGAAACAATTTTTTTGTAATATTTGGGTTGTCGTATTCGGATGACATAATTCTTATGCACCATGTAGTTATTTTTGTTGTACAGGATTGGTAATGTGGGTTGGTTGGTAGTGGTTGGTACTGGGAATCGCGAACAGCGACGCGAATATGACATTTCTATGCAATGTTGCCAGGTCTCATGCTTGAGACCTCAAGTTTTTCCAATCAATCTCGTGTTATTATGTTTTATTTAAAAATCTCATGTATTTTCACAAATTTTAGTAAATTTGTGTTTTTTTATGAGAACGTATTTTTTAAAACATTTTTATCATAATGACAAAAGCCTAAAAACAATTATAAAATTTATGAAGATATTATAATATGTTTACAAGATATATTCGTCAGTTATTTTCAAATTTTTTAAACATAAAAATCTTATTTGGTCAATTTTATACAATATTAAATTAAATTACTTTACCACCTAAAAGTTGCTTTCCAGTATATATTTTCGTAAAGTACGTAGCTAATTTAAGAATGTTCTTACCTAAAACAAGAAAAAACGGTACCTATTTTTATAAATTTGGCAACCTAAAATCCCATATCTATTAACACTTTTAGGAGAAATATCTTTTGTTCATTAAATGAATTTAATCAGTTGCTTCTAGAGATGCGACTTAAAATAAAACGGTCCGTTTTTTTGTTTTTTTCAAATGGTTTTTTTTAGTCCCATTTGGCTAATTTTTTATGTTTCCAGTCCAGTTCATGGACTAAAATTAGCCACTAAATTTCATTTAGTAAATGTAAATACATGTATACAGACTGCAGTCTCGCGCCATACACGCGCCACTACCACCGAACTGACCAATAAGGGCCGCGCTTGTTTTGATTTGGTCCTAAAAAAAGTAACTATAGTTAAAAATATTATAGGGATACCTATAATATTTTTGATTCAG
The DNA here is from genome assembly GCA_921294245.1 of Brassicogethes aeneus. Classification (NCBI taxonomy): domain Eukaryota; kingdom Metazoa; phylum Arthropoda; class Insecta; order Coleoptera; family Nitidulidae; genus Brassicogethes; species Brassicogethes aeneus. Next base: position 42,517,815 of record OV121138.1, read on the forward strand.
CGCCTGATTTTTTAAAAAGATACCAAAAGCACTTTTTTCATGATTTTTCAAATTCATGTAGAGTATGGAAGTCTTTTTTTTGAAACAATAGCAAGTTCTTGTAGAACTTTTATTTATTGGTGGTTAAATCAGAACATTCCGTGGAACAAAAAAGAAAGCCAAAAAAATTTCGAATTTTTTTTATTACGGTTATCGTTAGGATTGAGCGTTGCACGTTTTTCATCTAAAAATCTTAAAACTAGAAACTCCAAGCTTCAAATTGTTTTTTTTACGGTTCCAATACGACCATTTTTAACGAAGCTAACCGAATAATCGCAAAAAAATTGGATATTTTGATATTGGTTTCTTATGTGGAAGCTACCAAATAATCAGATTTTTTAGTCTCGGTCAAAATTTTCAATAATGAAAAATGTAATATATTCTACATTTCACTTTAATACATTTTACTCAAAATCATTTTGAAAAATTACTCCATTTTTTAAGATTGATGTTATTTATTTACAGAATATGCTTTATTGTAGCGGATTAGGAAAAAAACAAAAAAAAACGGTTTGTTTCTAGTTTTTTTTCATGTTTTTTTCACATCTGAAAAAAACCGTTTTTTACATCTCTAGTTGCTTCCCAAATAATAACTCTCTAAACTAAAAAAAAATTACAGTTATGTACCAGAGGTATAGAAACATCATTCGGTTTACTGTTTGGAGACCTATTGAAGGAAGTCAATGTGGGAACCACCGGGGCAGCCGTCATTATGAGCACGTTGGATGCACTCATCAATTTTTCCGGACTGTTTGTTGGACCTCTGATTCGTGCCTTCTCATATCGAAAAGTGGCACTCGTAGGCTCGATGCTGTGTGGTGCCGGCATGATCCTCACCTATCCAGCCAGAAGCATGACCCATATACTCGCCACATACAGTATTATCAACGGTAAGATGAGTACTTTTGTTCAAATAGAACCTACTGATACTGATGTTTTATTTAGGCTTGGGAGTAGGCTTAACCTCATCGTCAACATTCGTAGCACTGAATCATTTCTTCGTAAAACGTCGAGGTCAAGCTGTAGGTTACTCCTTAGCCGGTACAGCATTCGGTATGATGGTGATGCCGCAAGCCATCAAGTATCTCTTGGTGGAATTCGGGTTCAGAGGCGCCATTTTGGTGATGGGGGGTTTCGCGTTGAATTCCCTTGTGGGTTCTTCATTGTTGGAACCGGCGGAAAAGTATTTTGTCCCGGAAGCTGAGGAGGATTGTCCTACACATGTCAAGGTAATTTTTGACGTTTAAAAATGTTTTTAAGGGTGAATACAATAAATGGTTAACACGTGTTTCTTTTTTGATTAATGCAGAATAGAATATATTTCTTCTTTGCGTCAAATGAGGTAAAATATAAAGGTGGTTTCTGCATGAGTTAAGCATGCTTTTTGATATTTTTCAATTTTCAACATTTTAAATCATCATTCATTTTCTGATATTCTTCCAAAATCATCAGTGTTACCTTTATCGAAGATTAATTTTTAGGAAATGGAGACCATAAAAGAAACTGAAGATGAGGATGATGCCCAAGAAGGTGAAACTTTGATTAGCTTGGAGTTGGCTAAAAAAACAATGGAGGAATTAACTAAACCAGTGCAATTGAATGGTTTGACGAGGAAGGCCACTTTTCCTAATTTTCCGAGAAATTTTTCCACTGCGAGTTTTATGGGGCCAAGGAAGAGAAAATTGTCGCACACCATGTCTATTGTTTCTAGCTATTCAAGATTGGATGTTACTGGGTCCAGTATCCAGCTACATTTGGATGTAAGTGTCGTCATAATTCTTCAAAGTAAAGTTTATATAGCAATAATTTTAGAGAGATAATGAAGTTTACGTATCAACCCAAAAACTCCGACGAAATATGAGTTACCCGGGTAATATGTTATCACCAGAACGTAAATATCTGAAGGAGGTTCCCGTGGTGAATGAAAAATTGGACGAAAAAATTCAGCAGTCGCTTTGGAAGCGCATAGTAGAATTCATGGACTTTGACCTGCTGAAAGACCCGATTTATTTGAACTTGGTTTTTGGTTTGTCGATCGTCTACGTCGCCGAGCAGAACTTCAAGATGATCACGCCGTTCTTCTTCGAATCGATTAACTACGACAAATCGGACATCGCGTTTTTCCTATCGCTGCAGGGAGCAACCGACATCCTGGCTAGACTGGTGCTGCCACCTATCTGCGACCGTCTTCCAGTAACGAAAAGGACGTTGTTTATGGGGGGGATATTTATTTTGGGTATATGTAGATCAGGTAAGCATCCACTTGTGTTTTTATTTTTTTATTTATCTATCTATCTATCAATTTTAAAAGTCAATTGGCACATGATTTTCAGTTTGGAATTTTCAAGTCTTCAAGTTATTATTATTATTATTAGATTTTCTTAACTGTGTTAAGATAGGGATTTTAAATTGTAAAAATGTATTTTTACTTCGGAATATTTGTTTTATTTTATTTCAAAAGCATTTTATTGTAGGTATGCACTTTTTCGTTAATGAATATTTTACTTTGTTTATTGTACAATTTTATTTTTTTTAAATATTTTAGTAAAAAATAATTTGTATACTGTGCTAGAAAACCAAATTTAATTTTTAAATTTTAATTAAAAGATAAACAATTTTCTTTGTACACTTTATAATTCTTTTTGTTTATGTGAAAATTTATTCCAATTATTATCACACTATTGTCATTATTTATTTCTTTATTTAAATGAATACGTATATTATATTTTTTTACCTTTAAATCGCCCTTTATCGTACATGTTTCCATGACACTAAGTGACCTTTTAAATACACATTGACAAATTGTGGCTTTATGGCGTTTTATTCACGGGCTGAAGTTAGCAACAGGTTTTTAGTCAAGGGCTGAAGTTAGTTTTAAGTTAGTTGACAGTTGTTAAATGTCATACAATCGTTAAAATAAAGTGCCTTTTTTTGTAAAATAATACTAAATGTGAAAATTATTTATTATCTCAATACAAATATACAAAAGTATTAAATAGTTTCTCAACGCCAATATTTGAAAAGTTTATATGAACATTGTACTGACCTTTTAATTTCGCCGGCAGTAAACTATAACTTAAATTCGGGCACGGACTCCACTGTAAAGTGCGCATAAAACATTTTCTTTACTTTCACTGTGAAAAACTGTCAATTTTCAAGAAATACATTTCGATTTATAACCTTTATAATTGTGTTTATAAAATGTAAAAATTTTACATTTGACGATGACACACAGATTCCCCTATTGTTTCATACACTGAGAAAAAAATGGGACAAATAAACTGTGTAGCTAATACTTTTATTAATAGTGAATATATTGTTTATTACCTCTAAATAGTCGAAATAATAACGATAAATATACTTTAGTAAAACTTTATGTGTCTGGAATAAAAATATATTTAGGATAAATAAACTGTACCCTTGTCCCATATTTAAATATTCTTTTTATTTGGGAGCAATACACTTTTTTCTCAGTGTAGATGGCGCTATATACAAATTTTTGATTTAAATCATTTAAAGATAATAATAAGTATTTGTCGTAGAAAAAGTATAGTAAGCACCTCGTTTATAAACTTTTCTATACACTCATTAATTTAAGCACTCGCTCGCAAGCTCGCTAGTGCCTAAATTAAATTCGTGAATAAAATGGCGTTAATGAAACTTGATTCATAATATACTATTATATTAATTTATAAATGTATAAAAACAAAAAACTGTTTTTTAAGTTTTAAGTCTCTATTTTAATTTTGCCAATTGTTTCACCAACACAGTAGATAGCGAATATATTTGTTTGCTAAAAAAGCTACTGTTAGTGAAACAATTTTTAAAATTAAATCTAAAGAAGTGAAACTTAAGAGCAATGTATTTATTCATTTATACATAAGTAACATGGAGTTTCATCAAGTAAAGGTCGAAACAATAAAATAACTTACTGCTAATGAAATCAAACTTCGACCTTAAAATTGCTCCATCAAACATGACCTTTTAGAAAATTAGAAAAATCGTGGTTTCTTACATCAGAAAAAAATGTTTCCCCACAACTTGGCTATAAAAAAATACTACTCATGGTCTTTAAAATTGTTTTTGAAGTCATAAATTTCAACAAGGACAAAGGATGTTGAAAAATTTTAAAAAGATTTCAGATGGCGTAACTAGTTATGTACATTTAATTAATTTAAAAATAAAATTTGGTATATTTAAAGTAAAATTTAATGGAACTTGATTATTTTTTACTAAACTTGCATTTGTATTAATAGAAAAGCTCTTAAATTTTTTCACGTAAATTTTTTTATGGTAGGGAACTAAAAACAATGAATAAATTTATATACAGAAAAAGGAAAAAATATAATCTAAATTAAATTTGTAATAAAAAATATGGATAGAAAGTTTAAAATTTACTGGTAAAGGTTTTTGAGCTAGATTTGATACTTGTGCTAAATTATGTTTTGTTCTTAAGTTCTTCAAGCAAAACCATTTTGTACGTTTCTAATGTTTTTATGACTTTTTGTTGGCAGCTGAAGGAGCCATTACATAGGTAACGAACCATAAAGAAATAGTAAGATTATCAGTATTTTTAAGGCGTATTTTCAGTTATCAATTTGCAGGTTTCTATTTAAAAAAAATATTAAATAAATCAATAACATTTTTTGTTTTTGGCTTGTGATCCCGATCTTTTTGATTTTTTCAGTTAGTTTCATTTGTGTTCAGTGAGACAGTCTCTGGACTAAGCACCATACTGACTTGTTTTTCTATTTCTTCCAGTTCTGGCCGAACAAACGGAATATAACATGATTATAGTATGGATTATCATATGCGGATTCTTTAGAGGAGCCGCTCTCATTAATTTTACCATCACGATATCCGAATATTCCTCTCTGGAAAAATTACCAGCAGCATTTGGGCTGCACATGGTCGGAAAAGGGCTGTTTGTGGTATTCATGGGACCCATTCTAGGTAAGAAAAAACGTTGGTAAATTTTGCCTGCACATACCAGATAGTAAACGACCAGCCAACTAAACTGACATTTTAGGAATAATTCGAGATGCCACAGGGAGCTTTCCACTTTGTCTTCACTGTCAAACGTTCCTCCTTATGTTTTGCGTGATGGTTTGGAGTATAGAGTACGCAATAATATACTTGAGAAGCAGAGACGCCGATTCAGATACAGATACAAGTACAGCTTAATTTTTACCATCATAAAAATTAGAGTTAAAAGAAGTGGGTAAAAAATAGGCGTTTGGAGTTATAGATGTTGTAATATTGTCGTGTTATGTTGATTTTTTTTTAATATTGATTTGTTTTTCCCTTTTTAGCCTTTAGATGTTGTTTAACGATGAGCAATATAAAGTGACATAATCAAAATCATTTTTTTTTCAATTCAATAAAATGGCAATTTTTTTTTAGTACTAACATTGCTTCCCTATGAGTTTCCATATCCATTTGTGGTTAAATAATGAATTTCTTGATAAACCTTGACAACATTTATCCAGAAATTTGACGTAGATAGACTTTAGTAATATTTATAATGGTTTCATAGGAAATATAACACAATTCAGTATTAGATAGAACCAAAATATATGAAAATGTAAGATTTCTATATGCATCTTATATTTTCTTATAAAAATAATATAATACATGTATAATTATGTACCTATTAAAATAATTAAGTTGACTTAAAAAAAAATAATGCACCTACTCAAAATATACACAATGCCAAATAAAACGGCTTTAAGTAAAGCAAGAGTCAATTTAATTATTTTAAATAATTAATGTGGAATTTAATTTTATTAATCATACTTTATAGGCCTTCTAAACCAAAAAATACCTTAAGGAGATATTTTAAAGTTAGTGGAAAAGCCTATACAATTTTTTAATTTTATTTTATTGAGTTTACCTTTAACGTTGCAAGAATTTTAATATGTAAGGGCTGTGAATTTAGTATGTAAATGATTAAAAACCCTTATATATCGATATTTAATAAAAAAAAATAAGTGTCAAGACATACATGTATACAGGGTGTCCCAAGTTAAGAACCTGGTAGCAAATCTTGAAATAAAAAACACTTTAATTAAAAAACAATAAACTTGCTGCTACTAAAATCTGGGCACTGCATGCAGAAGACCATATACCTACACAACATTATTTAAATGGTTCTTAACTTATAAAACATCGCGACCTAAGAATTAGATTGTTCTATCTCCCAAAATTTAAAGAAGAACAAATAGCAGTTTAAAGTTTAATTTATATACAAATGAAATTTTAAAAAGCTGTTTTTCCGTGTTAGATTTTTAAAATATAGACTCTCCCAAAACCTAAACACGCAAAAACAGCTTTTTAAAATTTGTATATAAATTAAACTTTAAACTGCTATTTGTTCCTCTTTAAATTTTGGGAGATAGAACAATCTAATTCTCAGGTCGCGACATGTCTGGACACTAAAAAAAATTACCAACTACTTAATATCAAGTAGAACCAACTATATTTCAAAAATATACATTTTTTTAATTGATATCATTTTGTAAATATATTTTTCGAAATATAAAATTAACTATATAACAAAAAATACTGTAGTGTATTTTTCATACTAAATTAAATCTGTTTTAACGTGTACAAGATTTTTTTAGTAGACATAATTTTACTGCCAATCAAGTCCATTTTAATATACCAGTATTAAATATTTCTATGACAAATTACCCCACTACATTTTTTATTTATAAGTATAAACGTTTTTATTAATCAGAAATTGACTTATATCATGTTTAAAATTAAAACTGACTAAACTTTGAGTCTGATATTCCATATATCTTAAGAATTATCAGTTGTATATATCATACACTTTAAAGTGTAAAAAATTCGAACTTTTTATATGCAACGTACTATACTTAAGAGATTCCCTTTGTTTTAATTTTTAAAAGTTTTAAAACTTAAGGCAGTTCATTTTTATCTTACTTTATAACATTTTTTTGTGATACTAGGTTAATAAGACTGAATTTGTGCAAAATTATTGTATACCGTAAAATAATAATATTTTAATCAACCACCGTTTTAAAATTGTCATATATATAAGGTGATGTTTTGCTTTATTTTATGGTATACTTTTAATGTACTTTAAAAGGATTAATTGTATATATTTTAGTTTATGTAATAGTTGTATTAAGTTGAATAAACGTCTTTTAAAATATGGTATTCTTTATTTTTAAAATCGCAAAATACGAATGAGTTGAAAGGATGAATCTTCTTTGAAGTCAGTATTTGGTTAGAGTAGCTGAATCTTCTTGAAGCCTTTTTGGTTTTAAATTTTATTTATGGAGGAATTCTGATGTCTGATTTAAACTAAATTAAATTTTCTAGATCTGTGTAATAATAATCTACATATAAATACTAAATTAATTATTTAAATGCAAATTAAATACAACCTAAAAAATATCTTATATCAATAGCAACTGCATTTAACCTGTGTCCTTGGTTTGTCTCGTAAATATTTAAGTTAAGTGAAGAACAAATATTTTTATATAAATAAATGAAGATTTAGGTAGCTGTTAAGAGAAAATTTATATTTTATATACAAAAATGCTTTGCGCTATTTTTTAATCTTGAAATTTGGTTCTATATCTTTCTAGAAACTAATGGTTATTAACTTGCTTGAAAAAATTAATGGATTAAAATACGCTCGTTATAATTTTTTTTTAAATTATTGTGTAAAATGACAAAAAGGTTGTATTATATCTCTATAATTTAAAGGTAAATATGAAACTTATGTTATCATTAAAATATTAAGTCCTAAATTAAAAACGAATTGTACAATTAGTTTGGTTTCAATGCTTGTTAAAAATGTCTTCCACCAGTATAAACTCTCTAAAAGAAGAGAAAAGTGTTAAAAATGAGATAAAGTACAAGTTAACTCCCCCTGAGGGGGGTTGGGGTTATATTGTAGCAGTAGCTGTGACAGTTATAGTGGTAAATTATTGGAAATATATTTTAAAAATTTAAATGACAAAAGTACCTACCTGTGACTTCGTTTTAAGTCTAAATATATTTTAGAATGTTACTGCTCAACCTCAATGCGCATTTGGACTTATTTTCGGTAATTTTCTGGCCGATATTGGAGATGAAACTACCGGTACCACTTTAGCAAATGGAATGTTCAATACTGTATTTTCATTTACTGGTAAATACCCAAATTTAGAATACTTTTAATATGTAAAACTTCAAAATTAATCGTAGGTCTTCTTTCTAATATCCTCCTGCAAAAATACTCCCATAGAACAGTAGGTATACTAGGAGCCACAATTTTTATCACCGGTCAATTCGCAACAATTTTTGTAACAAATTTAATACAAATGGTTCTGTTTTTTGGCGTTATCCAAGGTATTGGTTTTGGTTTACTATTACCAGCTGTTTACTCCTCTTTGAATACGTATTTCGAGAAGAGAATAAACGTCATGATGGGGCTATGTCAATCTTTTATGGCCGCCATGAATATAGTGGTTCCCATTATGGCAAAATTATGTATGGACACATATGGTTTTAGAGCCTCAGTGGCTCTATTGGCTGCTTTGAGTCTGAATTGTTTACCTGGGGTGTTGAGCCTGCAACCAGTCAAGAGACATTTAAAGAAAATACCTATTTTGGAGCATATAGAAAATAAATATTGTAAGAATTTAGATATAAAGTTAAATGGTAATAATCCAGTATTTTTAGTGCGAATTGATGATGTTAAGACCAAATCAGTTTCATTGAATGATTTGGCAACGAAAGACCAGATGCAACCACTGATGGAGGAAGGTTTAAATGAAAGTAATATAAGACTTTATCAGAAATACCTTGCAACAAAACCTAGACCATCTATAGCAAGCTTAGGTGAACGCTTTTTGTCTATATCATCAACAGGAGAAATGGAAAGAACCTTATCTAAATACACCCTAAATACTGAGTAAGTCTATAACAACAATAATAATAATAATACCTAAAATATAACAATTTTCAGAGATCAACCAAAACAAAAATTATTCGACTTATCTTTGTTCAAAGACCCAAAATTCATCAATATATCCATAGGAATGTCTCTTTCATTCACTTCAGACCTAGCGTTTATATCAATTCTTCCTATGGTGTTAACGGGCAAAAACTTTACCTCCTCTGAAATAGCTGTATTAATTTCAGTATTGTTTGTATCAGATTTTACTTCGAGAATATTACTTTCTGCTGTATCTACAGTATTAGCAATTAAAAATAGACACATATTCTTGTTGGGTACCACTCTGTCAGCTGCGTTTAGATGCGGTAAGATACATGTTAAATTTTTCATGTTATATAAGTATTGATGGTTCATATTTTAAAGGTTTTTTGATGAGCAATGGATATATGTGGACGATGGTGATGTGTTCATGTCTGGGTTTTCTAAGATGCCTAATCCAAACACCACTACCTTTGGTCATAACAGAAGAATATCCTAGCAATTTTTCCACTGCTTTTTCTTTCTACATGGTTATTTGTGGGGTTATAAGCCTTATATTTGGACCACTTATGAGTAAATTGTCAAATTTACGATACAGTTCTACAAAATTTGGAGCAAAGTCAAATTTGTGTCCATCATTCTTTTTGTTTTGTAGAACTGTATTGCTAGCTTAATGATAAAATATTAATATTTTTTTTCAGGTTATATTAAAGCTGTAACTGGTAGTGATGCAATGGTGATCCATGTTTTAACATTGGCCTATTTAATTTGTACTGTAACATGGACAATAGAAATGATATTGAGTAAGCTGAAGACTAAAAAGACTACTGAAACGACAGGAAATAAAGGAGCAAATTGAATAATTTATTTGAATACAGTAAATATTTTTATATTTATATACCTAAATGTAAATTAAATTTTGGATACTTATTTATTTAATTTTTACTAGCTGTCTTACCTAGGTAAGACAGACTGTAATATAGCCCAAGGGAAAATTGAAAATAGCTTCTATTTTAAAATTATAGTATTTGTTCTATTAGCTGTCTTCCAGAGGGAAAACTAAAAATTTATAAGTTAATTTAACCAGAACAAGCAAAATACTTCAATACCCATTATCATAAGTAATACCTACATTGTTCAAACATTCAAATGCCCGCATTGCACGAGGCTGATATTATTACGGTAATCTTTAGTGCAATGTTCAGCCCAAAGGTATCACTTAATTTGATAAGACCGAGTAAATAGTGGAAAACAAATATTCCCCGTAAAAATAGTATGTTATTATGTAAAACGCGTATTTACTCTTACATGTGTGGCGGAATTATCTTCAAATTATAATTTTTATTATTCGTTTGTTGGTGCCTTTCTGGCCAGAGCTTTTTGGACCTACGCGTGAGGAGATTATAGGTGGCCGGTTTATAAGTGGATTGCGACGTTGCCATGCTTCTTTTTTCTTTATTAACCGAATTTATAAACTACTTGTGATGTAACGTAAAACGTTATTTACACTTTTGGGATGGAATGTCCCAAAAACTGTGGTGGTATAGCAATAAAAACCTTCGGAAATGTACAGTCTGATTTTAACATTTTGAAAACCCGGCAACATTCCATAAAAATGTATACTGGGTTGCCTAATAACATGGTCTGCGCTTTAAGAGACAAAACATAATATGTATATTATACTTTTATTAATCTGTCTAGGGTTGGCCAAAACATCAAAAAAACATATTTTTCTTAACAACAAATGCCCTCAAAATACCCGTTAGGCTATAAACCAATTAAACATTTTCAATTCATGACCAAATACTTTTTATAATAAGTTTTTAGGTGTTATAATTATTTGATTAAACAGAATTTACAAAACTGTTTTTTGCTTTGAAATAGACCAATAGATCCAACCAAAGATACTAAACCCTTTATTTCTAACAATTATCAACTACCGATCGATACCATATTCACAATCCACTCAGAGAATTTATAATTCTTAACACCCCTTATATAATTAAGTAATTATTTCTAAGTGTTCAGGTGCCAGTTGATCTTAAAGGGTGTAAAAGCGACGAATTAAGAGTTAGGAAGAAACTTCAGAGGGGTTGATCCACGTTTTTTTCTGTCGGTATAAATCAAGACATGTTGACAGCTTCTGTGTAGTAAAACCACCTACATTTACTTGGTAATCGATGCTTTACCGCGATAAGTAATAGTCTAGTAATGGTCCAATTATATGATGGAGAACTGGAAGAAATAATCTCATAGTTTCCAAATAGAAAATCAAATCAGAAGAAGGCTTGAAAATTAATCCTAAAATACCTTTATTTGTTCTAATAACCTTAATCTTACCAAAACTAAACTTACAGAATCACCATCGCGACTATTCAAAAAAGTACCACATGGTCTTAAAGTTTTTCTACTCCCACCTTTAAAACACCCATTATCGTACATGTCTACATGACTATAGTGTATACACCACCTTTAAATTTAAATGCACCTTGACAAGTTGTGGGTTTATGACGGTTTAGTCACGGGCTGAAGTTGGCAACAGGTTTTTAGTCACAGGCTGAAGTAAGTTTTAAGTTAGTTGACAGTTGTCTGGTAGAGCGTTTAAAATTTTTCGTACAACAAATCATTCTCTTCTCTTTTCTATTTTTAAGGGATAAACTTTGATTTACACAGACAAATTTGAGATTTTAACGCCGGTAGATTCCCAAGTCACTTTTTTTACTTTTAACATTTTCCGTGTAAGAATTTTTAATACTTTTAAAAATATTTTGCAATTATAGTAAAAAAAAACAAATAATCATGTTTTGAAGATAATTTAATATTATAGTATCAAGAATCAATAAATTTTAAGTTTAATTAAAATAATAACGTTCAATATTAATAGTGAAAATTACGTCAAAAATATTTATTGGGATGATTACCTTATTTTGTATAGATGTCGCCTTATACAATTATTTAATTTAAATAATAAGTATATGTTGTATATGAAAAAGTATAGTATGCAACTCGTTTATAAAGTTTTCTATGCACTCATTTAATTAAGCACTCGCTCGCAAGCTCGCTAGTGCCTAAATTAAATTCGTGACTAAAATGGCGTGTATCAAACTTGATACACAATATACCATTAACTTGTATAGGAGTGGTCAACAATTTTTGTATTCTTGTGCGAACGTTAATAAATTTAAATGATTAAAAACAAAATAAAACTGTTTCAAAATACCTACTTGTAGATAGACGAACAGTTCAGAAGCTAAAATAAAAGAGATTACTTATGTTAATATGGTAAATAACAGTTTATATTTTAATCGTTATTATGCAGAAACTGTTTACTTTAAAACGCATTTTTGGTAATTTATAATGACGTTGTCCATGCAAACATGTAATCACTGATTACTCAGGTAGAACTTGGTGCTATGGGGAAGAATAAAAGTGCATTGGTAATTCAAAAGAAGTTTGCATAAATTTGGTTAATGGTTTTGGCCTGCATCTTTAAACATCTATGATTACACCAAAATCCAATACATCATCAATTCAGATTGGAAGTCGTTGAAATTCAAGGATATAAAACAAATTAGAGAGATATATGTAGTTACCAATGAAAGAAAACGTCAAGTAATTTTCGAATTCATAAATTTCATCACTTTCAAACATGGTGGTATAATTTATCAAAGAATTATAAGAGCCTCGTTACACATCAAGATTAAGTAGCCTGTGTCGGTGTCATTGCAGTGTAGCCAACAATGCAAAATTAATTATTTCCATTGTTCGCAATAAAGAGGAGGCGCTGCAAGCCCAAAGGATTCCCACGAATCCCGCCGCGAACGGAAATAACGAGATTCATATACAGTTACTTAAAATTTTAGAAATCGCCGACGAAGAATTGAATATTGTTTTTGATTAATGGCCTACCTGGCAAATGAAATCTACTTAATAATTTTATAACATGAGCAAAAGTCCCATAAGGATGTGGCCAAGTTACAACATGATGTAAGCTGGCCACCAAGGTCCTACGATTTTATGATCCTAGACTTTTTATGGGTCAATTTGAAAGACCATACATGACGAATAGTTGATGAAATTCAGAGCTGGAAAAGTTACTTCTGAAAAGTATCTAGTTACTTTTCTAAGATACTTCAAACAAAATAACTTAGTTACCTCTGGTAACTAGATACTTTGAGTTAAAAGTATCTTTAGTTACAAGATACTTTAAAAAGTATATAAGATACTATCCGAAAGTATCTAAGATACTATATGTAACTATACTATAAGTAACTAAGTAACTAAGTAACTAAGTAACTAAGTAACTAAGATACTTTTAAGTATGAATAAAAACTATAAAATTATGAAAATTTAACAAGTTGTAGATTAGGTAATTACGACGATTACGTACTTCGAATCATTCTGGAATTCCCCCAATTTTCTCTAAGAAAGTATCTGTTACTTGAATGTATCTAGTTACTTTACCGAGTAACTTAGATACTTTTTTAGATACAAGTTACAAGATACGTACTTTTCCAAAGTAACTTAGTTAAAGATACTTTCTGTCCAATATAAAAAGTATCTAAGTTACTTCCAGCTCTGATGAAATTAAACTATGTAAGCGAAACCATATTCTCCATTAATTATAACAAATACCAGGGTATATAGAATTCTTTAAAAATTACAGGGTATACATCAACCAAAAACAAAACTTCATAAAATCCTTAATCTCTTCTATATCAAACGCACTTTTTAATTATTTTTAATTAACGCCCATTAGGCTCCCCATTATTACCCTATTATAATTACCGGTAATTGAAAAATATCATTATTCATTTAAAATGAAATATTTAATTAACTCTGATGGCTTGGCGGTATTTAAACGTATTTACCATCAATTACACAACACCGCTGTATTGATATATGAAAGAGAATTCGTCTTCATCTTCATTAAAATTAGTGGAGTCACTATTTGCAAGGTCAGGACATTTTTCACTGGATTTTTGCAATTATTATTTTGGAAACATGGGAGGCAACCAACACCGTTAATATGAGTTACAATTAATTTTGATTAGGGGGAGTTTTAAGTCATTTATGTTAGCTCCTTGTGGAACACCAGTTTTAAAGAATTTTAGAAGAGAAATTTAAATGGAAAAGTGTGGAATATAAAAGAATTCAAAATAAATTTTGAAGAAGATTTGATTTAACATAAAACAAATTCATAAAAATGTTGGAAAATGATTTATGATATGGGTGATTCTACAACTTATGACCTCATTTTGTTTATATAGTTTTCGGAGAAAATTAAACAGTATTTTGTTATGAGAACATAGATAATATAATAAATATACTGTTCCAGACTGGACCAGTCACTTTTTCAAACAGTTTCTGAAATATCTGTGTTTTCTAAATTAGAATGCAAGGGAAGTGACGAGTATACCAGGGTGATAATTAAATACACAATTTATTGGAAAATATAAGATTTATTGCAACTTTGAGCATATTATACATTAAATATCTTAAAATCAAATAATACCACACATCAGTGGCGGCTGGTGGATTTTGGGTATACCGATATATCAATTATTCGATATGGAACCCACACCAAATTCATATGAGTTTATAATGACATTAAATAAACAAGTTTTGCGCAAGAATTTAAATTGAAGTTTGCGAAAAAAAGATAACCGAAAGATCGAACTTGGAACTGACGACACAGTACTGATGATTGGGATACAAATTTGAGATTATAATTCGGAATTAAGTATTTTATTGATATTTTTTATTAGAAAATGTTACTTATCAACAAATCACATATAGCCTTATATAAATTACAACGAAATATATATAAGAAAATAACTACTCACCACAGTACTGAAATTTTTACTTGGACTATACGTGCATTCACCACAACTTCGCCGCTTGCATTGTTTTCAAGATGACTGTCTTGCAAGTAGTGTAGGTAATTTTTTACCAACACTTGAGTTAATACGAGGACTTGACGTTTAAACTTCAATATTTCGCAGGAATTTTGAATTTTAACATTGGACACAGAACGGACGGGTAAAAGTAAGTACAAAGATTATCAATTTTTTAAAAGTTGCTATTATTCAAATCTATGAGAAAATATGAAAAATACATTATTTAATGTTTTATAATTTGTAGTGAAATTGAAAAATTTAAGATAAATTGAATATATTTTATAATAAAAATACAAAGGCTCCCAGAACACTCCCTTGCGGAACGCCAAGACGATACGTTGAAATTTGTATTACGTTGACTCTATAATTATCTAAATGTTATTTATCTCAAATAATTGCAATTATTATTCGCATGTATTATCGAAATAATTGCAATAAATCTCGTTCGTATCAGGCCGCATCTAAAAGTGGAAAGCACGATATTAAAGATGTTCGCCATCTGATTATTTATAAATACTTTAAGCGAGTGATAAGTAGCTTTGAAAGTGCGATATCATTTTTGAATATCGCTATAGGTAATCGGACTACCATTTAGATGGTGTTGAGATTAATCCAGTGTAAATCAGAAAGGTGCGAACGTTAAATTCGTAGCTTATTTATTATAAGTTTGGAACTGGTGCTGGGCGTTAACAAATTTATCATTTTTATTGACTTGGTTAATAGGAATTCCAAATACAGTGCTACAAACATATTTGGTTAAAATTGGATTAACAGATTGTATCACAAGTTAAATATTAACTATTCGCCGGTCAGGATGTACCATAGATAATTGTAAAAATATAATCGGTTGTGAAGAATTTTAACTAACGATTTTAGGAAGTTTGTAATGGTTGTGTAAAGTTTTATTCAGATTTTTTTATCCAAGTTCATCAAAAGTGGAGGAAGTAGCAATTAATTTGTTTTATCAAAGAAAAATTAACAACTTGTAAAATAGTTTTAATTTAAATGGTGGTTTCGTATTAGTAAACTTTTTATACACTGTTCAAAATTTCATGACCATTTTAACACCAAATTAACACAATACATGGTCTATATCGATACAAACCAAGATGGTGTTAAATATGGTTCGTTGGTCCAGTGTAAATTCAAATACTAACCCAAGCAGCATTTTAAGTTTAAATAACTACAAATTTACTACTAAGTCAACTTTAAAGTATTTTTTATGGTTAACCAAAACAGTTTTATAACGGTATAGATACGAAAAATTACCAAATTTGGGGAATGGTTTATTTCGTTATTTTCCCTACATAATAACCTTTTTGATCTACTAAAAAAATTACGTAATAAAAACAATATAAATACCACAAATTTACGTAAAAATAACTAATAATAATTACTAACTGTTTCCTCTCTTTTTCTAAAACATTGCCATTCGTAATTTTTTTGTTCTTTTAACTTGGTACTTACAAAGTAATAAAGGCCACCCTAGAGTAAAATTAAAAAATATAACTTAAATTGTCAAAACTAATAATATTTTGCATTAAAACTCAAACGCACATTATTTTATTGATAAAAATAGGCACGATACATCCTAAAAATTATATGCCCTCTAAAAATTTTACGATTGTAAGAAAAATTATTTCTTGGGTAAAAATTCAACAAAACTTAAAACCTACAAAATTTTATAAAACCTTTTAAAAATCATTTAGTTTTAATCATTTTTTAATAACTAAAACTTTCCTTATTATATTTTAGAAAAATAATTATGAAAAAAATATTATATAAATGTTTAGATAAGTAATGGATGCCATCTTAAAAAACTCATAATGGCGACCTGAAAAAAAAATTTCCTTAAAGTTTTATTTTTCACTTTAAGCTTCCTTGTTTAGTCAATATTAATAGTATTTATTACCACTAATAACCCTAAAAAATACCAGGCGAATAGGAATTATTTAGGGTTATAAAGTGGTCTTAATATCGTACAATTATGACTTATGAGTAATATTTACCATTAAGTAAAAATTCTAACGTTAAAATTACCGTTAAATTTTCCTTTAAGTGAAATACACTTATAAGTAATTTTCTTTCGTAAAAATTACGTCCCTCATAATACTTTAAAGTGTTGAAACTTAAGGGTTATTAAAATAGGTAAAAATAACATAAATAAAACTTATTAAATAACTTTAAAAAAAGTTTTACTTCAAAGTAAATTTTTAAGGTTAATTTAACAAAATATTTACTTAAATTAAGTAATATTGCCTCAAAGCTCTATGCTTTTACTTAAAATGCTGCTTGGAAAAATAGTGTAAATTTGACTTTCACACGGTATTAAAATTAAATCATATTACACAGAAAAAAAGGAAAAAAAGGAAACAGTGGTATTATTACAGAGAATTGAACCTTCAACCAACTTAAAATACTTCAAGTATTGACAGCTGTATAGTATCAAACAATTTGTAGTGTCACACCAAAGCAAAGGACTACCTGAGCTTATATACTCTTTATGTAAGTCAACAGAGGCGAGAGGTTGAAGTAACTCTTATTTTACAAACAACATATTTAGTAAACTAAACCATAGCGGGTTGGTTTCACCAAAGTTTTCTGGGTTAATTTAACCAATTTAAAAAAAAATAAAATTACTATCTGGTTTAGTACCGTCAAACTAATCTTTGTTTATATTAACCTTCCCACAGTTGATTTAAATAAATACTTATGGGTCAACTAAATTAATATAGTTAAATTAACTATTCCTTTTTTGTGTAGGTGCACTTCTCAAATATTTTTAAATAAACATCGTTTTGGTGTTTGCTGTATATATAACATTTTCAACCATAATTCATGGTGTTATATTAACACCACTTGGTGTTGGATTTAGACACCATTTTAAGATTACTTTTTACACCACAGATATTTCAAACAGTGTATACCTTAAATGTTCAGCTGTTTAAAATACTCTTTAACTTTGGAAACAGATTAAAATCACTGAGGTCTGGAGAATACGGTGGATGAAACCTCAAGAAATTATTGTTTCTTTTTTGGCAGCTTTGACAAATACAAAAATGTTATTGTATGCTTTAAAATGAAGTTGTTATTAGCACATATAATGTACCGCTATTATTAAAAGTAATAATTATCAAGCGATCATTCCTATGTATATGTTTCACCGACATCTTGACTTTAATGTCGCTTAATTGGACGTTGTTAATTTGGCTCTTTGCATGCGATTGGCCTGATTATTATATTTCTGTTGTAATTAGCGTTGTTTAAGTCAAACATGGTGTACGATCAGATTTTCGTTAATTACGATCATAGCCCGAAGAAGTATTTACATATTTTCTTTGTAATTAGTATTATGCGTATTATTTAAACAAATTGTGTTTTAACTACTGTTTCGCCGGTACTTAACCCAATTTTGTGACTTGTGGTGGTCTTTTTAAATATGCTAATTCCGAAAACATATTTATTATTTCGGTTTTGGTTTAATTGCCTCGCAGAAATATGCAATAAAAGGAATTTTAATAGGCGCCGGTGGGGACACTAATTAAGTCGCAACATATATATGTACAAAGTATAAATAAAATATTTTTTTCAAGTTTTAACCTTAAACTACTTCCTACCCAAAACTTCATTTAAAAGCTCGTTTTAATAAGAATTCATGGCATTATGCAGTTTTTTGGAAATTTAAAAAAAATCTTGAACTGATTTTTGGTGTTAAATTAACATATTTTTATGCGAGATAAAAAATATTCGATTTTTTGTAACGTAATGTACATTAAGTGGTTTTATTTCCACTAGTGTTTTTTTTATAAAAATTGCTTATGCACAGTAAAAAAGTATTTGTTAATTTTAACCAAATATTAACCAGATTTTATGTTAATCCAGGTCCACATAACTTTATGTTAAGTTTATAACCAACTGTAATCTGTTAACTAATTAATCAATTTTCTAAACAAAAAATTAACATATGCCTACATAAATGAACACAAAAATAACATTAGATAATATACAATTCTAAAATCAACAAATTATGAAGAAATTTGGTACAGTATAATTATCAGTACTACAACACATACTGATGTATTTCGTAACTTCGAAATAAATTGTTAAAAATTAACAAAGTTGCATAGGTAAACCACATAGTTATTGGACACTTAAGAAATATTATTTATTTAAAATTTACATATGCCGTTGTTTTAAATATTTTAGTTTTTTTCTTATAAATGTTTAAAAAGGATAGTTTGTTTCTTTTAACTTTATTAACGTTTACTTAAAAATAAGAATATTTGAATTTTTAATAATAGTTTTATAAAAACATGCAAAAAAGTATGGTAATTGGACATTTTATATAGTAATTGGACACATGGACAATAGTTATTGGACAAACAATTTTTATATAAACATAACAACTTTACATCAAATAACAAAAATTGTTAAATATTTTTTAAAGATAAATTGCTGTTTTAGGTATATTTTTTTATTTCGTTTTTGTAAATATCATATAATTCATATATTTCCTTCTCGAATTCCTCATCCCTTTTCTGGTTTCTGAACTACTAATTCCTTGGTCTGACATCTGAAATAGTTTGTTGCAAATATCATTTAGTGTGGTATCTCTAGTTTGTGAAGCATTTATAATCTTTAGGCCGGAACAGAATGATTTACATAATATTATATCTAATATGTTTTCGGGTGGTATGTTAAAATTATTTTCCGAATTTATTAATTTTGTTGCCATTAGTTTTTTATGTTTTCTATCATTTAAATCACTGTTATTCTGCAAGATGCCCTATGACGAAGAAATCACTATATTACTTGCTCTCTAAAAATGTATTAGTCAAAAATGTCATAGCGAAAAAGCAGCCACTAATAATTCTCGTAAACAGCAATTTGTATCCAGGACGTTTAGCAGTCATTCCTTTGAAATATTATTCGCTGAACCCGAAAATGTAGTCAAAAGTTATAAAACTGCTTAACTTTTATAGTTTTTGACGGTCTTTCCGGATTCAAGGGATAATTTTACATAAGAATTTTCTGGTAAATGTCCGGGATACAAATAGAGTATGATATTGGACATAATGTGTCCAATAGTAGAAATTTATATTTTTACCAACCAGTAATTGGACATTTTCTGGTAAATGTCCGGGATACAAATAGAGTATGATATTGGACATAATATGTCCAATAGTAGAAATTTACATTTTTTACCAACCAGTAATTGGACATTTTACTGTTTGTTTTCAGAATTAAAATTAAAACGCATTAAAGTGACAATGTTTAAACCATGAGGAACACATTTATACCACACACTGATCTGTACACTTTTTAGAAATATTTTTTATTGTAATTTAAACAAAGCCCTGCTCTTAACAAAATAACAAAAATCTTACCACCAAAGTAACGTGCGAACTTTTTGTCCTATATTGGACCCAAAATAAAGTAGTTCTATATTATTACCGACTGAGATAGTTATAATTGTATATACAGTGTCATCTAATGATTTGACTTTAAGGTAACTATTTATAGAACTCTTGTTTTTACAGTATTAATGTTAATTGTCCAATAACTGTCTTCCTTTTTTTAAAATCCTGATTTTCTACAAAACATTATGTTAAAATTTTACAAAATAAAATTAGGAAACTAAAAACAAATCTGATTTTTATAACAATGTACTCTAAAAATATTTATTTTTTATTTATTTTTCTGAATTCTATTTTCGCAATAAACCGTGCCAATTATGTAACACACATCCAAGGAACAAATTTACTTTTATACCTTGAAGTCCGGAAATGGCTGCATTCGACATATTTACTCCGGCAGCTGCCCAAAAAGCCGAATTTCCATTGGTCGATATACATTAAAATATATCTCTCAGTTTAATCTCATTTTTACTCGCGAGTCGGTTTCAAAACCGAAAAAATACCATACGAAGTAAGATTTCAATTTTATTGAAGCTGCCGATCATAGGGACATTTATCCCGCACTTTTTGGGCGCATTGACTTACCTGTCAAAATATTGCGACACCATTAAAATAAATGGCATAATTTTTGCAGAAGGTCGATATATGTTATTATTAATTAAATTGTCGGCAGAAAAATGAGGCTCATTAGCAAAAATTAACGACGGGATTATGCAATGGAAGGACCAAATTTGTTAATTAAATAAGAGATATTAATCAATCACTGGATCAGATTGTCTGTCAATAAATTAATAAGAACACGGTTTAAATAAAATTGTCATGATTTTTATATTTATAACTTTGTTAACTTTGTCATGATTTTTTTATATATAACTTTTATGGGTGATTCTACAAAAGTTGGACATCAGTCAATAGAGTAGGAATTTTAATATTTTTTGTAAATATTTTAGTATATTACAAAAGATCCAGGTTTTTTTAACTTGTCCACCCAATATTAATGTATTTTTTCAAAAGCACGTTTGTAGAAAACATAATAAATATTAAAACATCAGTACCTTGGCGTGTTACAACTCCCGAATCAAATATTTAAGTGATTTTATTTTAAAATATATTCAATTAATCTTAAATTTTTCAATTTCACTACAAACAATAAAACATTAAAAAATGTATTTTTATATATAGATTCTTTGTACTCACTTTCACCCGTCAGTTCTGTGTCCAATGTTAAAATTCAAAATTCCTGCGAAATATTGAAGTTTAAACGTCAAGTTCTCGTTTTGACTCAAGTGTTGATAAAAAATTACCTACAGAGCCCGCCCTTTGCACGGCAGTCATCTTGAAAACAATGCAAGCGGCGAATTTGTGGTGAATGCACGTATAGTTCCAGTCAAAATTTCAGTACTGTGATGAGTAGTTATTTTCTTGCGTATATTTATTTTATTGTAATTTATATAAAGCTATATGGGTTATTCTCAAAATAACTACAATCTTTGCGTGACGTGTGTTTTTTTCTCCCTTATTAAAAAAAAATGGTAAAAATAAGTAACATTTTTAAAGTACACAACGTTAACTAACAGTACTTTAAGTAAAAAAAAATAAGAAAAAAAAATACCGCCCAAAAAACTGATCTGAATAGAGATATTGTCCTTTCCGTGGAACGTGACTATATCGTGTTGGTAAGTTTCAGTTAATGTAGTGAAAAGCCTGCATATTAAAAAAACCTAAAAAATTGCCATTATTATTAAATACCCCAAAAATACATAGATATGGTTTATATTCCTTTTTATTCTTTTTAATTTAATATTGTAGTTTAGTCATTTATACGTTACCAGTTTCGATCCATTCCGAGGACTTATTTGTAAGTGCAAAATTTCAAAAGTATTTCGCGCCACTCACGTCAACCGTTAATTTTATGTCATTAAAAAACCTGTCATTTGTTATTTAAGGCGCCCTTGTCAGTTCTTTTTTGAAAGGTTGTAAAGAAGCGTTCATGTTTATGTACGAGGCTCCAGTGTAGAAGCATAGGCTGTCCTTTCTGTTACAATTATATTTCAAACAGTAAGTATTGAATTATTTTCTAATTATTGTCATTATTATTGTCAAAGTTTTTATTTTTGGCACATGACAAATGCGAAGGCATAACCTAAAATTTACCTTTCTTATAGAGAATAAAATACATAGATGTCCATTCAGTGGACGTCTTTTCTGTGGACATAATTTAACCATAAATAGAAAAATTAAGGTTTGCATGCAATATCTTATTTTAGTTTAGGATTTAACTAAAGCTTTACAAAAATGCTCTTGTAATAATATTACCAAACTTTTTAGTATTAAAAAAATACTAAACCGAAAGTGTAGTTATTTTGAGAATCACCCATATGTGATTTGTTGATAAGTAGCATCCACTAATAAAGAATATCGGTAAAATACTTAATTCCGAATTATAATCTCAAATTTGTATCCCATTCATCAGTACCGTGTCGTCAGTTCCATGTTAGATGTTTCGGTTAACTTTTTTTCGCAAACTTCAATTTAAATTCTGCTTGCGCAGAACTTGTTTATTTAATGACATTATAAACTCATATAAATTTGGTGTGGGTTCCATATCTAATAATTGAGATATCGGTATACCCAAAATCCACCAGCCGCCACTGATGTGTGGTATTATTTGATTTTAGGATATTTAATGTATAATATGCTCAAAGTTGCAATCACTTTATTTAAAAGTACTGAAAGAAATTAAAATAAAAGCGGTTTACCTCTCACCGCTGTCGCTGTACCTGTTTGCTATATAAGGCTCTTGGCTCTTGTTCTCACAATAATAGGGTATTGATGGCAATGTAAACCTTAAAAAATCAAGTTTTACAAACCGAATGACACAAATACACAAATTAAAATGAAATAAAAATTAATTCTTAAATTTCCCAACAATATTTAAATAAATAAATAAAAAAAAACGAAGAAGCGGACGAGCGTAGACGTTGGCGGGCCTCGTGGCCCGCCCGTGCCGCTCAACAGGTGAATACACCTGCCACTTTGAACACACACTTGCGTAATCACCTGGCTGCTGCTATGAAATAGATTACACGAAAAACTTATCGAGCAAGGCACGGACTCGACCATTTTTGATCATCTTAGTTTTGCAGAAATTCATTCCAATCATAATATGTTATACACTCTTATAAAAAACAGATAGGTTATTTTGTAAAATTTTAAGATATTTTTTTGTATAAAACCAGGGTTTGTAACTGAAATTAGAGGATACAGTGAAGTGGGTTAAAGTTACGAAATACATCATTAAGTGTTGTAGTACTACTAATAATTATAATAAATAAATAAATAAATCTTTAATTAATAAAAGCTATTACAATATATCATCTATTAATATTTAAGATAGTTGTCGTGGTACAATATTGTCAATTTTTTTTTTATATTATACGCACCGTAAAAGTATACGAGCTTGTAGCTAAGTGATTCATAATTTGTTCGCAAGACTGTACCCTGGAGACGTTACCTTTACGTAATACTTTCAAATATTTTCATAAGTTTTAATCCGGCAACGTCGCTTATGCTCAACCAATAGATATATTGGAGACTGAATCAGTCCGTTTGAATTTACTGCAGAAATAATATCTATACTCGCCTACAGCCTTGCCAAGTTGTTTTTATCTGAAACTAGTGATGTATACTTTTTACAAATTGTTGAACTTTAAACGGTTATTTATAAACAATTGGACGGTGAAAAAATTTTAATTATTTTTTTTTAAACTCAGCAAAAATACATTAAAACACTGTTAGTTTTTTGAAAGCTTCTGACAGTTAGTTTTTTCTGTATAACTAAGAAACTGGTACAGAACTACAGAAAGCCTATACAATCCATGTTAATTATCCAATTTTTAATTGAATTTATCTCGGGTTATAGACGGTCAATCGACTTCAAATTTGAAGGATATATGTATTGTCATGTCCTTAATAAGTATACAAAAATTTAAAATTTTCTGATGGTATGATTACAGCACGACAACTACCTTAAACGTTTATATAAACATAAAAAGACAAAGATCTTTTAAATTTACAATAATAAGATTCATTATTTATT
This sequence comes from Brassicogethes aeneus, assembly GCA_921294245.1. NCBI lineage: Eukaryota > Metazoa > Arthropoda > Insecta > Coleoptera > Nitidulidae > Brassicogethes > Brassicogethes aeneus. Next base: position 42,542,226 of record OV121138.1, read on the forward strand.
ATCACAGTTATTAAATAATACAAGTCTACTATAAAAAAATTGTCTTATTCAGTATGCAACCATTTGCAGTATTTATATAAAAATCATTTCTAGCTTTTGTATTGTGTTCATGAATATTATTTACAAATTTTAATTTTTCATATAAATATGATGGCGTCATTTTATTTTTTATTTTATAAATTAAATCAAGAGTGCTGTACACAATTCTTTGGTTTACAAATGTTTATATACAAAAGTGCTCTTTTAGTTCCACCCTTACTTCTTAAGAAGTCCCATAAGCCAACTGAATGGCTTGTGCGGGTTAGGGGTAGGAACGGACCGCGGGCCCCTCCAAAGGACTATTATACAATAGGACAAACACAAATAAACAGCCATACCCCTGGTGGGATTCGAACCCACGACCTCCGGCTTATGTAGCAGCACTAACCACTAGTCCACCGTCGGTGCATTCATTAACACATTCACTGCCCAAAACGCGCGTGGCGCGTTTACAAGTACTGCGGCCATATGCCCACACCGCGCTAGGCGCGTTCTTAATAATAAATAACATTATTTTACAAGATTTTCCCATTTTATTAACGTTAACGTTAACGTTATTATGATTTATGTTTATGTATAGGCACTGAACATGGTTTATCACTCAACCAGTGCCCACAACTGGTGCGTTTTTTGTTTTTTGCAAAAAATAAAATTGAAAACCTATACTAAAATTTATTTGAAACAAGATGCACTTATTTAAATAAAAAATATGAAGAAAAACTTAGGTGGCACCTGAAGCAATACTCTTTTTTGGGGTGGGCAGTGAATGTGTTAAATTTAGACCTCCAACATAATCTTAATAGGAGTAGTAGTATATCTATTACACTGCAATATAGTCCTCATAGATTTCTTTTGTAAAACTTTTATTTGGTCTTTTTCATTTTTATTTAAAAGGAATAATATAGAGGAACAATAATCTAAGTCTTAGACTTTTAAAACTTAAGTTATCGTCTATGTTTACTTCAAAATATTTAATTTCATGCACTTTTTCAATTCAAATGTTGTCAATTTTAACATCGTGTAAAATATTTTCAAGTTTTGAAATAGCATATATTTACTAAAATTTAAACATAAATTACTATCACAGAGCCAAAAATACAATAATTTAAGATCATCACTGAAACATATAATCTAAATTATTACCTGTTATATACATCATTGTATCATCTGCAAACATATGTAATTTACAAACCTACAAAAAATTGCATCATATCATTTATGTATAAGTTGAAAAGAATAGGACCAAGTACAGTGCCCTGAGGCACACCATATTTAGTTTTTAATTGTTTTTTAATTTTTAAAGTCTAATAACATAGGTAAAATTATTATATACAAGACATTTGTACCACTCATCACAAACATTTAATATAACAGATTTTCTATTATCACAAAAATTTACCAGTTGATCTTTAACTTCAATTTCCAAAATTTTTTCGTAAATAGGAACAGTATTAATTGGCCTATATTCTTCTACCAAAATGGTGTTGGGAACTTTTGGATCTTGTACTACATTTCTTTATAATTTGATGATTTTAGAATGATGTGTTATTTAATTGTGTGTGTTATTTTGGTGTTCCTTTATGTAGGTATGTGTTATTTTTTGTTTAGGAAATTGATTAATAAAGCAACATTTCTTATCAGAATTCTTTTTATTTAAGTTCCCAATTTCCGACAAATGCTTTTGTTACTGGGTCTTCAGAAAGGTTTATAAAAATAAGGTCCTTTTTACAACAATATTTAACCATAATTATTATGGTTAAATATTGACATAGGATTTTGTTATTTAATCTACAAAATGTTTTTTATAATTACAAACTATATATAGTATACTAAGTCTTATTCAATTAGTTAACAGATTACAGTTGGTTGTAAACTTAACCAATATTTGTTTACTGTGTAATACTGTTTTACATTGTATCAAAACCTTAACTTTATAATCTAGATACGGTCCTGTTGATATATTTGAAATTTCTCGAACGTATCTCGCCAAAATTAAGTGTACACCTCGTCTCACCCTTGCGATTAAGTAAAAAACGAACTCTGGCTATATAACAGTAAGATAACAGTTATTTATAAAAATGACTGACCAATTCACTACAATGATTATAAAAAGGATATTTTGTCACTGTCTTTATTAAATGATCCTTTACAGTTAGGTTTTTGCTATTTATTAGGGTTTAATATATGTTATTTAATTTGAAATTGGCGAGTATTTGGTCTACCTGCAAGGATATTAAAGCAAACCCTTTGATTGTTACAAAATTAACTTTGCCAAACCTTTGTTCAGGACCTTGCAAGACCACATTACCTAACATTGTCGAAGCTAAAAAATCGTTTAATTAATAACTCGAACTGTTAATTGCATAATACGGTTGTTCATTTTTCTTAATGAAGCTCATTTTTTAGATGTTAATTTAAGGTAAAGGTTAATTAGGTAATAATTTTTTCTGTAGCCTTAAATAAAAAAGTATGAGATTTTAAACGAGACAGAAGTTTTTTGACAACCACTATTAATATAAAATTGAAATACCAATCGGCCAAAACGATATGTTTAAATATTTTGTATTTTGTTAATGTTATGTAAGGTAATAATTACCGGTACAAATTAGGTTTTATTAATTATTTTAAAAACGGTTGGTGCAAAAATATTGATGCTTTATTGTAGTAACTATATAAAGTTACTACAATAAAGCATCATTATTTCGGTTATAACCGTTACTGAAATAATTAATAAAAACCTACTCTGTAAAAATCAATTAGTCAAAAATGATTTAATAGGTATTAGTGGCTGCTTTTTCACTTGTACCATGGTTAACCATGGAATACCATGGTCAAAAGTTAAAAAAGAAGATCAGTTTTTGAGATATAGTCAATTTTCCATTTAATATGGAATTGACTATATCTCAAAACCTGCTCTACTTTCATCGTTTTTGACAGTATTTTCGGAGGACAATTTTACATACACTGCAAACAATATCTTTGTGTAAAAATCATTTTTGACTAATTCATTTTTAGAGAGTAATTTAAAAAAACAGTTTAAAATGCCTATAGCGCCCCCAGAAAGTATTTTTGGATTTTGTTTATAGCAACTTTTTCAACTTTCCGTGCACCCGGTATACCTTTTAAGCTCTGACCAGGCATTTCTTTTAATTGTTCCAATAAAATTTAATTCTAGTTCTTTAACCCTTATTTAATGGTAGCAGAACCGCGCAATTAAGTGAAACTGAAAAAAATCTTAGACAATCTACTGAAACGGCAGTTTTTAATGGCCAAAAAGCTGTTATTATTTTATCGATTAAACTCACTGCCTCTATAAATTAGTCCTAGGTATCAACTTTTAAACTATAATAAAGTCCTGGCAATATTATGTTACCTCTAACTACCGGTTAAACATAAAAACCCTTTACAATAACCACCAATTTTACTAATTTTGATTAAGTGTAATTGGTGAAGGATATTGGAAAAATTTGGTTAAACTACTGTACCTAATAGGGAACATTAAAGCCTACTTTATCACTTTAATGAAAAAGTTTCGCATTCCTAAGTATATTGTCGAAACAATGAAATCATAAACATCTCAAAAAATCGATACCCAAACATAATTCCTTCAAATCCCATCGACGATCTTCACCTAATCGCGATGATAACCTTAAATATTCTGCAGCCCAATTAAATCCCCGAAGATAGTGAAATTTATATCGCCGATAGCATCTTTTCGTGAAATTCCCCGAGTTGCGGAGGGTACGAAAAAAATAGGGAAAGTGTGCTGTGCTCGTGTCGTAGTAAAATCCGGTGACGTAACATACACCTGCTTCGAGAAGTTTAAATTGGTGGTCAGTTTTAGGTTTCTTTGAATTAATACCTCAACGTATTTCCTACAAAGAAGTGCGTATAAATTAGAATGAAGAAAGGTGAAATAGTAGTATTAAAGAATTTATTTGAAAGATTTTAAATGTTAAAGTATATAAACTAGCCATAATCAAGTTATTTACTTATACTCCAAAATAGCTTCAAAATGGTTTGGAAACTGAACTGACAAATATGGTACAAGGTCTTCTTGAAGAATAGTTGGACCTATTACTATATTACAAATTATGTCAGCCCATACGTTTACTGGATAGTAGGTATAAGTTTCTTCAATTCAATGTCACTCCAATATTTACAATATTGACGATCAACTTCACCATTTAAAGTAAACGTGCTTTAATCGGAAAATAGTAACCAATCCATTAGATTAACCAATCATTTAGATAAAGTAACAGGATTTTCTTGGATTGCTGATAGTACATAAAGCTTCTCATCATCAACAATAGCTTGGCATTGTCTTACAAGACCATTTTTTTTTAATTTAAACACCTACAAACAAAAGTTATTACTGCTACAAAGTAACCAAACTCTTAACGATGTTGTTTTATTTGATTTCAGAGCAACTTCATGTGTGGCCGCTTAAAAAACAACAATTAATCACAGGGTCATGAACTAACGCCCTAACTATTCTTTAATTGCCTTTACACTTTCTTCGCGTTCGTAAAATTAAACACACAAAATTTAAACGTTCTGTTAACAAGCGTAAAATAAATTGTTTTCACGATCGTTATGGTCCTGATTGCAAAGTAATTAACTTTAATTGTAATTAATTGAAACTTTATTGTCGAGAGGAATTTATCAAGAAAAACCTACATGAAAGTAAAACAGATTTAACCAAGTTTTGATCCAAAAATGTGTTTCTAGAAACAATAAAATGAATAATAAGAAATTATAGAAAACTTTAGAAATTTATCCCTTAAAAATGATCCGATAGTAGAGTAAAAGTAAAGAAAATTGAAAGTGACACATTCACATTTCACATTTTTCACATTTAGTGTTATTTTATAAGAAAGCTTGTCAATGTGTATTTAAAAAGTCACTTAGTGTCATGGAAACATATACGATTTAAAGGTGGTCGTAGCAAAAAAACAAAAATAAAATTAATTAAACAACAATATAATAAAACTTAATTTTTGTTGTATTTATGTTAGCACTTATCCCCTTTTCTCGCCAAGGCTTAATTTATTACCGATTGTACACGGTAGCCATATAAGTAAGCAATCTTAAATCTCATATATGCATAAACCTTATCGATATTAAGACGTGTATGTACACAGAAAGGAAAATAAGTAATTTTACATTGTCTCGCTAATTTGGGAATACACTTATAGACGGTCGGTGTAAGTTTCACCTTTCTTGTCTTATAATTGGCATAAATAAAGTAATAATAATTTCAGTTGATTACAAAGCATGTCCAAAACGGCAGAGCTGGCTTTATTTATAAATACCGCAACCAAGATTTGATTTATTATCGCGACCTCATTATGTCCAATGAAAATGGTCCGTATTTTTCTTTTGACAAATTGAAGACGCTATATTTGCATTTTTCGATACACCAAACACCAAACCAAGAGATATTTGCTCTAAAATTAAAATAAATATTTGGTTAGGTCAATATTAAATGCTTTTGTAGCAAGATGAATTTTCTCTCTTAGAAAGTTCCTAAGTTTTCAATTAAGTTTTTCTTCATTCAAAATAGAAATATGTTGTACCAAGAAATCCCTTGCACTTGATTTAAGCTTATATTGTTATATCCTTATCCAATCATAGTTTAAACTTGGTTCAGTATTTGAACTTGGTTCAAACAAAATATGCCGTTTTTCAAATAAAGTTCAAGCTTGTATTTGGTTTAAACTAAATCAAAAGATGAACCGTCACTGTTGGCCGTTTAAACGAAGTTCAACTTGACATAACTCTGCTTTATCGTGTATTACGTTGTTTATTTCTTGTTTTGTGATCTTCTGTTATTATAAACCAATGGATTTGTTTGAGGTAGTTAGAGAAGGATGATGAGGAAATTGGCGAATTCCTAAATAATATTCAACTTTGCGTGCATGCACAGGCCACGGGTAACACCATATCATTTTGCAAGCTGGAATAATGATGAATTTTTTTCCAGATTTCGGTTTTCCAAACCTTTTGTACGTAGGATAGTGAATTTAATTAGACCAGTTATTGCCAATCCGACCAATAGGTTAGTTATATAAACAATTACTAAATAGGTAATAAATTTTAGTAAAATTCATCACATGTAACAAAAAACGACAGATTCATTTTATACTATAAAACGAAATACATATATATATATTGGTATACCAATAATTCCTCCTTAAAAGACGTAAAGTTGGCAGCAGGATTTTTATCCATAATAAATATTAATTATTGTTCTTTAACAATAGTAAATTGTTTTAAAGCACCCTTTCGCACAGATTAGAACTTTATAAAACAGCACAGATAAACAAAACTCCAAAAGTAACCACAAAATCCTTTTGCAAAATGACAGTTTTAACTACTATTAATGTAGGCGTATACTAAATTCGGTTGTAGCAACTTAACATTGACACCGCTGATCTAAGTTCAACAGAACTGCTGTTGAGTCGACATTGAAAAACTCATTTGACTGTGAACTGAGTTCATTAACTGATCTAAGTTCCCCTGAACCAAGGTTTAAACCCTAATTGAAAAACCGGCCCTTAAACGAATAGATTAATCTCTCCCTTCAAGTAATTTAAAAAAATGTATGTAAAAATAGTTTCTGATTTAGATTAAAAACCTTAGCTCTTGGCCCTATTCAAAAGCGCATATCTTTTGAATCAAAGTGATTTTCATTTCTTTTAGGAGATTATTTTTTTCATCATGATTTCAGAATGTTGTGTTATTTAATTGTGTGTATGTTATTTTTGTGTTTATTTATGTTGTGTTAATTTAGTTGTTTAGGAATTTGATTAATAAAGCAACATTTTTTATAAAAATTCTTTTCATTTAAGTTCCCAATTTCCAACAAATTCTTTTATTTCTGGGTCTAAAAAAAATTTGTAAAATTATTGACAAAATGTTTGTTATAATTACAAACTACTTATTCAATTAGTTTACAGATTACGGTTGGTAGTAAACTTAACATAAAGTTATGTGGACCTGGATTAACATAAAATCTGGTTTATATTTGGTAAAAATTAAGAAATATTATTTTACTGTGTACTTTTGGACGAATTTACCCTATTGTTTTTTATATGGACCACACTGTATACAGTATCAACCTGCAATCATTCATACACAATACCACAATACCTTCTTGCATGCGTCTGAAGACGTTGCATTGTGAGTTTTAATTCAAAATTTCATTCCAGTCACGCGTAATCTTACATGGTCAAGAAGGGCATCGATGGATCGTATAAGGGTTGATGCCACGTGAAACGAAAAAACGGAACCCATGTACAGGTGTATGTGGGATCTCCCGGGTACAGGTGCTTTCCAAGGTCGCACCCCGCCGTCCAATCAACTCCACGTATTTTTACTTTAACCGACGGAATACAATCACTTCGAAAAATTCCTATTTAGGGGTTGCACCTTGATTTAAGAACCGTTTAAGACGGGATATGATAAAATTATTAAAGAGATTCCCATTGTGATATCAGAGTTAATTAAGAAAATCTACCAAACTACCGTAGAATTTTTTTAATGGGAAGACCAAAGAAACCAATATATAACTTTTGATAATATAGTATCAATAATTTGTTTGGATTTTTTAAATAATTGTAAATATTATCCATACAATGAAAAAAGTAATCTCTTAAAATTTTATTTTTTACAGTAAAATGTAAAGTATATCGAAAATATTGTTAGGTGACAAAAAAAAATTATTCTGAAAGTTTGAGTCCATAATATTAATATTAAGAGGTCTATCATCGCAATTTTAGATTTTTTTTTCCTGAGAGATTTTTTGTCTCAGACCTCCCAAATCATTGAGTTTAACAAAATTGACTTGGGAATGTTTTTTAAAGAAAATTGAATGATCTACAAAAAAGGTTTGATTGGAATTTCCCGTCAGATGAACCGTTTTCTTAAAATCATGCCTTAAAAAATGGTATAGTTTTACAATTTGATCTTTTATTTTGAAATTTTGCAATTTATGTAAAAATCAGTAAAAAAAGATAGATATTCTTATGGGAAATCAAATGCTCTACAAAAAAGTCTTTTAACATTTTTGGCTAAATTTACTCCAAAAATCAGTACCCATAAAAAAACCGATGAATATTCTTATGGGAAAACAAATGCTTTACAAAAAAAGCCACCTAACATTTTTGGCTAAATTCACTCAATCAAGTTATTCAAGGTTAAATTTGAAGTCAAAACGAAATTTTTGTTTTTTTCCGCTCTAGATTCTTTTATCGATGATAATCTTTGTTATTGATAAAATTACTGAAAATTAAAAAAAAATAACACATTAGAATTTGTTTGCTTTAAGAATAAATCTACAGAGGAAAAAACAAGAATTTCGTTTTGACTTCAAATTTAACCTTGAATAACTTGATTGAGTAAATTTAGCCAAAAATGTTAGGAGGCTTTTTTTGTAAAGCATTTGATTTCCCATAAGAATATTTATCGGTTTTTTATGGGTACTGATTTTTACAAGAATTACAAAATTCCAAAGTTAAAAGATCAAAATGTAAAAACTATACCAATTTTTAAGGCATGATTTTAAGGAAACAGTTCATCTGACGGAAAATTTTATTTAACCTTTTTGTAGAGCATTTCATTTTCTTAAAATAATATATCTGAGTCAATTTTGTTCAACTCAATGTTTTGGGAGTTCTGAGACAAAAACTTGCTAAGGAAAAAAAAATTAAAATTGCGATGATAGACCTCTTAATATGGACTCACACACCCCAAACCATATTTTCGATATACTTTAAAAAAAAATAGTTGATTTTTTTGGCCCAGTTGAATATAATATACTATACTATAATGTACTTTTTATTAAAATGTAATTTTAATTTGTATTTATTAGTTTCCTAAACATTCCAATATTACCGCCAAAGCATACATAATGCTTCATGCTTCAATAAAATAAGATTTTTATAATAAAACGATGGACAATTTCATTGAAATTGATCAAAATAGATAAATAGGTAAATAGATAAAAATTAGATCGAACAGATAGAGTCTTATAAATATTTACTTTCAGTTTCAAAGAATTAAGATGTCTTGCCTTGTAAGAGTAATAAAAATTATAAAAACTAGTCGGTTGTAGGTAGGTACATGTATAAAAAATATTCAAATTGGAGTAGGTAATGAATTTCAAGATGCACCTGGTCATAAAATAGTTTTTTTTAGTTTAGCTTAGTTTTAACTGAGTTGTGAAACTCAGTCTAAATTTTTGTGTATTTTGACTTCGGAATATTTAAAATTTAAAACAGTTACTCCAGGTCATTTAAGGTATGTATTTTCAATAAAATATGTGCAGATGATGGGTACATATTTAATGTATGTAAAACGATTCACACGCGAAATAAATATACATTTACAGGTGATACTTTAATATCATGTTTTAAAAAACTACTTTTACACTTACGCAATCTATATTTATTTATTTACTGGAAAGGATACAGGGTGGCAAAAAAGTACCTTACGATAAGTATTGGCTTCCACACCCGGTACTGATGAGGTCCAAAAGACTGAAACAAGTTATTGCACTATACCTATATTAAGCTGTTTACAGTTTTTAAGTGGTTCGTAAAATATAAAAATTTTCAATTGGAATTTTAAAAAAGGTTTTATTTCTCTTGTATGTATGTAATTATCTCCTGAGATGGTGTTAACTAAATGTTGGGGCATCATTTTTATTGCTTCGCAAAAAAAACTTGTTAATTCAATGAGTAGGTGCGTATTTTGGCATTGTGAACCATAAAACCTCGAGCTGTTATATCCTTAAGAATAAGTATTATTTCGTCGTAAAAGTTCCTCAAAAATTGAGAGTGAAGTGAATCGCTGAATATCAGAAAACAAGGATTTGCGTCTTTGATTTTGTCCGCGGTAAAAGTTTTTTTCCACTATCGACGTTATAATTTGTGGGTCATTATTTAAAACAGCGTTTTTCGGACCTTCGTCATTGTTACTCGCGATAATTCACTTAATTGGGGCTTGTACGAATTATTTCTTTGTCAGTAGTTGCATATCGTATCTAAATTATCTCAGATGGTACTTAGATTTTTCTGTCAGATGCCGATATACGAGGTAGATATGCAAAGAGAATCGAATAATTGCATGGTCCAATAAAAAATACATTCAAATCAGTACCTACGAGTTCATGAAAGCAGTTTGAAAGAATATTTATGGAGATATTGTAAAAGGTAACAATTTTCCACAATTGTTTTCAAAAAAAACCTTGACCCTTAAACAACAATTTATCAATTAAAATTAATATCTTGATAAAATCTAAATAATATTAAAAACATTATTACATAAAATATCACTTAACCTTTCTCGTTAAAATCTCTGCAATCCTTTGATCCCAATCAATCTGCAATTAGCAGAAATCTGGTGTTTTGTAGAGATTATCTCGGGATAAAAATAATTAAGTTATAATGGGTTATCTGAAATGTCCAGCAAAGAATGTAAGCAGCCTTAATGTAGGATTGTAAATGTCGGTAAGTCGTGATAAAGTGACGCAAACCGGCCACCGTAGTGGACAACGAAACCCCATTACCGTCCACGGCTAACCCGATACCTTCAAGACTTTTATAGAGTCTTCAAAAGTCCAAAATTCAGCAACAATGATTAATGGTTTCTTGTAGTTGTTATTGTTTTGATTTTTTCGACATTTGTTCAGCAAATTAATGATATTTTATGTCTAAATAACTTCGTTATATCATTAGTATTACTTTTTGACGCGTTAAGGCGACAGAAGACGTTACAGTCTAACACCTTCAGGAGAGCACGAAGTCACGTCGAAAAGTGCATCAACATGGATAACATGCAACAAAATTGGATAATAAAGAACTCCCCTTACATAAATTGCCCTTTATCATAAATTTAAAAAAATGATAGGATACATCCGCACAGTGGTTCAAAATTAAAAATTAATGGGAAAAAACTCGCACAGTGATAAATTTAAAAAACATCAGGACAAATTTCCAAATTTTTCAAAATTTTTAAAATATTTAAGTTTTTTTAAATTTTCAAATTTGTAAAAAAATTATCAAATTCTTAAATTAATTTCAAATTTTACAAAATTTTCAAATTTTCCACAATTTTCAAAACTTTTAATTAAACTATTATTGTATTTAATTTATTATTATATTATAAAACATGTCACGAACGTAAATATCGGTTCAGGTTTAGTTTTCGAAAATGTTCACCAAAATGTCATTTCGAAAAAGTGGTCTTTGCTTAGGTTCCTCTAAAATTAATGGAAGTTTGTTGCTTGTCTCTTGTTCAGAATTATTTAAGGAACAATCTTTCACCATCTTATCTTTTTTATCTTAAAAAGGCTGAGTGTATTGCCTAAAAAAAGCATCAAATGTAGTCTTTTGAAAAAAAATCATATTTTTGTTGCTAAGATTCCAATTCGAAAAATTTGAAAACGTTTCAAGGTAAGACATAATACTTCATTATTTCAAAGTAAAAACGAGAAAAAAATATCTTTTTTACAAACGGGGCTTTGATGAAGTTATTGAAATTCTTTTTACCGTTTTACATATCACCCTGTAGGAAATTTACTTGAAGAACCGTGAGCTTCATATCTTTAGCATGAACTTTCAGAGAATGGGGCTAGCAGACATCACAAACCATAATAAAATCGTTCAAGAAACAAAAAAGTTAAGTCGTTTTGAAAAAGGACGAAATTTTTGGTCGCGACACATTGACTGGTGCGCAGTTTAGATCAACCTAGAGTGCTTTGAACTATCTTATTTTCTTCTAATGGATTCACACAATGCCTGAAAACTGGAACTTGCCTTAAAAAGTTGTTATTCAGCTATTTTTTCTCAAATAGTTCAAAGCACTCTAGATTGATCTTTATTATGATGCATTTTCTGATGACGAAACGTCAAAAGGTTAATTTGAGGATGCTGTCTGACTCAGAATTTTCTCAGGATTCCAAATATGTAAAAATATATAGGGCATTCCATTTAAAAATCGAAAGTTGGTATCATTTACGGCGAAACCGGAAGTTCAAAAAATAAATTTTGTACTCTAATAAGTGGCATTTTATATCCTAATTAACCATGCTAAATTCCATGGGTCTATCTTTATAAATAAAAAAGTTACAGGGGTGCGCCTATTCTCAGATACACCCGGTATATATATGTGTGTGTTTCATATTCGTGGTCCATTAAGTCTATTTTCCTAAAATATTTTGAACAAAATGTCACTTCCGGTTTAACCGAAACATTGTTATTTTAAATGGAACACCCCATATAATATATTTTTACATTTTTAAATTCTATATGTATACATAAAATTCTGAATAAAATTAATATACCATGTCCTATACCTAAAGTGAATAGTTTTCGAGTTATTAATTTAATTTTTTTTTATAATTTTCAAATTTCCAAAAATTTTGAAAATTTTTAATTAAACCACCATTGTATTATATATTATTTTTAATGAACTTATAGTATATAGTATTATTATTTACATGCAAAACATTTTTTTAGGTAACGGGCCTACAGTTTTTAAGTCATTATAAAGTTTTTCACATTCTAAGTATTCTATATTCAAAATGAAGATTTATATCGTTCAAATTTAATAATAACGTCTAGTTAAAAATCCCAAAACTCCACCTTTATGAGTCCATATTTTGTTGAAACTGACATATTGCATCTCGAGGCCCTTCTCCTGGTAACTGTATAATTTTTTAGGGCCACCCTTTGTGGTATATGCGAGGGGTGAAATGGGTTAGACAATTTTTTTTCTAATATATTGCACTATAATTTGATATATGCTTCGTCCAAAGAATATATGTATGTAACAGTTATTGGAGATAATTAAAATGAAGCCTCAAGCAAAATCGCTTTTGTGATGTATTGGGGTTGTAAGAGGTATTATGGTGGTTACCTTATTATTATACCACCTACACTCTGGTAAGGAAATTAAGTTTTTAAACAAACAAACCAGCTAATGATAGAAAAAAGGTATTTTGAAAATATATGGTTTAAAGTTATTTAAAACAATAATAATGTTGTGTTGTGGAGGTATAAATTTTGTTAAAATAGTATAGTTTGATTAGTCATGCATTTATTTAATTAAGGGAGTGTCTAGAACGACAAATACTTAATTTTATCTAAAAAGTGATTTAAATTTAATATTTGTATAAAGCGACATCTACCTATTCGAAAATAAAGTAACGATCCCAATAAACATTTTTACGTAATTTTCACCATTAAGATTGCCCGTGGAGTTTTATTTTATAAATCTTATTATTTTTTACTATTTTTTCTTTCACAGCACCACCAAAAAAACTCCCACGCGTATTTTAATCACCCCCTGTAACATTCTAATCCACCCATAAGTTTTCTTAAGGTGCCGACACTGGAGGGTGGTAATTATTAACTCTTTTCAACCCCTCGTTAGCTGAGGCCGCGGGCTAGAAACAGCCCGCTTAGATCTGCCCTTATTAAATATCACATGGATCAAAGTGATCTATGACACTGCGATGGCCTGCGGCCGAAATCGAACGCATCTAGATGGCCGCGCCTTTTGCATAATGGTCAACCCTTGCCACGAGCGCGGTCTTATGGAGATAAGGGATGTAGGTCAAGAAGACTATCATAAAATAGATTTATAGCAGGAATCTGCTTGTCAAGAAAAAATAGAAATGAGTCGCCTGGTTCCAAATCCACTTTTATTAAAAACGAACTTGGTATGCCATATACATGCGGGAGGTCTAAATTACATTTTTAGATGATAAATAGGTTTTAAAACCCTGGTTTAAATCACTGTAGGAATTCACGGTTAGATTCAAAATCCTCTAAATCCATATGTAAGTGATATTCAAACATCGCCAAATCCATTGAATAACAAAAACTTACTAAATACAAATGAAATTAAACATGTACAAAGAAAATCATAAACAAAACCCACTAAGTCCAATTGGATACATTTTGGCGCCTTTTGGAAATGACTGGCAAAAAAAATCTGAACAGGGAAAATATTTTGTATTACAATAGCATTTCCCAGTAGCACAAAGATATTGGTCCAATATTCGTAATAATATTGGTAATATGCAAGAATGGCCTATGGCTAAATCCATATGTATTTTAGTCAAAAATGACTAATTTAATAGTTATTAGTGCCTGCTTTTTCACTTGTACCATGGTTAACCATGGAATACCATGGTATCCCAAAATTGTCCCCTGAATCCGAAAATGTCTTCAAAAATTAAAAAAGTAGAACCGTTTTTGAGTCAATTTCCCATTTAATATGGAATTGACCATATCTCAAAAACTGCTCATAATTTTTGACGATATTTTCGGATTCAAAGAAAATTTTACATAATAATTGGTAGTTAAATTTTGGGAAACCATGGTATTCCATGGTTAATCATGGAACAAGTGAAAAAGCAGCCACTATTAAATTAGTCATTTTTGACTAATTCATTTTTAGAGAGTAGTTATTGATATATTGGCGAAAAATAATATGCCAATATAGGACCAACCTTGGATAAACATTCGTAATGATATATTAAATTATCATTTTATGCCAATATAGGGCTAACATCGGCTAAATAAATCCAATATTGGCCCCAGATAAAATATTATTATAGAAAAAACACATTATATATAATGTGTTTTTATTGTATTATAAAAACACATTATATATAATGTGTTTTTTCTACAAAAATGGTTTTTTACGATAAAACCTTAAAATGATTTTTTTTAAGTTTTAATTTTTTGTTATATCTTTTTAATCACTGGTCGAATCAGTAAAATTCCACTGATTCATTTTAAGAGAGTATGCTTTTGGAAGTTTATTAGAGTAAAGACAATTTTATTGTTATATCAATAAAATTGTCTTTACTCTAATAAACTCTAAACTTCCAAAAGCATACTCTCTTAAAATGAATCAGTGGAATTTTACTGATTCGACCAGTGAATAAAAAGTTTACTGGTAAACCAGTGAAATTTTGGGTTTTTTACTTATTGAACCAGTTGATCTTATTTATTTCACCATGGTTAATGCATTAATATTTACTGATTCAATCAGTAAAACTCAGATTTTACTGTACAACCAGTGGGATCCATAGGAAAATTAGTGAAATTTCACTGATTCAATTTAAAAGAGCATGTATGTGAATTTTAAACCAAAATCCACTAAATCCCACAGCAATTTTCTAAAACAGCTTCTTAAGTCAATTTTTATGTTCAAAATTCTGGTACCCTTATTTCATGATCAGCAGCAAACTTTCGCGTTTCCTCAATAGAAATTTAAGGTGGATTTAGAGGGTTTTAGAACTATTTAACTCAAATATTCTCATTATTGCCGATAATATCAATGATTTCGTTTGCGCACTGAAGAAGAGATTGATGGCCTCATTTCTTTGCACTCCATTTTAACGATCGGTAAATGATTATATTGATCGAATACGCTGCAGGTTTATCTTAAAATTAAGTTAATTAGCGTCTAAATTAGTTTAAAAATAAATAAGCCTCGGTGAAATATAACAGATGAGAAAATTAACTTGCAACGGTACCCAAAAATGCAGTAAACCCGCTTTTATAGCAATCGTAGGTGTTCGGCGAAATAAAAGGAGTATTTTTATTGAAACATTCGCAGAGGTTTTAAAAAATAATATATTAGTGTCCCCAAGGTAATTTGTAAGGATTTAGTCTTAAGCCTATTGTACCTTATAAATTATTGAATTTTGTAAGTAACTGCATATTTTTATGCAAGGTTCCCAATACAGAACCCACCAAGTTAAGTTGTTTTGGGAAATATTTATCATCAAGAAAAACCAAATATACAACTAGTATTAAAAGGACAAATAGCCCACATCAAACTATTACAAGGATATAAATTTTCAAATGCATTTAGGTGTAGTAATTTGTTTGATGCTTTAGTAAAACGTTCAGCCGAAATGGTTACAAGCACATATTAACAAAGAGTAACCATTTTGAATACGCGGAAACTTGGGATACAATTTAAACATCTTAATAGGCCCATTTGTTAAGTTTTCTTCAGGAATTTCAGGATTTTGTCGCGCACCCATACAACAACTTTTCTAAAGTCAAAATAATAATTCTTAAATCTTTCTCTCACACAGAGAAAATATATTTGTAATTATAACAAAATTGATTTGTTTAAGCATGTTTACAGTAAAGTTTTTAATAAGAAAATAATATTGTAAGGATATCAATGAAGTTGGTTCAATTAAACAGTTTTTTTGAATGTATTTGGTTAATACTATCAAATTATTATTATACTATTTTCTATTACTATAACTATTATTATTACTATTACTATTACTATTACTATTACTATTACTATTACTATTACTATTACTATTACTATTACTATTACTATTACTATTACTATTACTATTACTATTAGTATTACTATTACTATTACTATTACTATTACTATTACTATTACTATTACTACTATTACTATTACTATTACTATTACTATTATCGATGATCCACTCTTCAAAAATGACTAATTTAATAGTTATTAGTGGCTGCTTTTTCACTTGTACCATGGTTAACCATGGAATACCATGGTATTCCAAAATTTAACAGCCAATTCTTAGGTAAAATTGTCCCCTGTTTTTAGTGCAGACTTAAAAAAAAAATAACAAAAAATCTCAGTAATTAATATCAACGACATAAAAAAAAAATTGTGTCATCAAATGTACATCTTTGCTGTAAACCTGTAAATATATTTAGAAAATTGCAATTTTACCTGTGGCACTTAACAGGTACCTACCGAAAATTTAAAGTGCTTAACTCAATCACTGTAAAGTCTTTGTGTATGTACAAACAACAAACAAAGATAAAACTTAAACATCAATAATCCCGGTATTGTTTCCCAAAAAACTTACTTATCTGAAAATCGCGCCCATTAAACTTGTTAAAAGGGTTGCAAGCTTATTTAGAAAACCATGGAAAATCTCGTATTACATTATTTAAAAACAATACAAAATATTAGGTTACATTTACAAGTGTTGAAGAAATTTATTATCTCGAAATACATCTTCATTTGTTTAATTGGCATGCGTCAATTCCTTAAGTTGTCGATTGTATCGATCGGGTAAAGGATTGTTTCGAGAAATGAAAACGACGTCTTTTTATTTTGTAAAAGTTGTGTGTTGTGGTTATTACATTTGTTATATGATATTTTTGGGCCACACTGCCAAAATTCCGGGTAATCAGATTTTTTTATGCACAAAATTGAAACATTAAAACATCATTTTTGTGGAGAGATCACGAAAAAAGACCGTTATGTATACTTATAATAAAACAAATAGTTTAATAATAGAATAAATATAGGTATGTCTCCAGGGGTAGGTTTACCAAAATCTTCCAATGACACACGACAATATGCATTTTGCCGTTTGAAAAATTTTAGACCTGTTATTAAACAATTTTTGGATTGTGTGGGTTCTGAATTCCCCAAACTCGGGACAGGAAATGTTTAGAAAAGAATTACAGCTAATGTGTGGACATTATTTTAAATTGTATGTTTTTTTCGGGGGTTTCTATCAAATTTTGGTCAAAAAATATTTGATTGCGTGCTAACTGTAACACCGATGACTTTATTGTCCACAAATTTGCTAAAAAAAAGACATAGGCGTAGAAATCCATAAGAATATCATAGGAAAAATTATTTTTGTTTTTTATATTTTTTTAACTAACGAATGATATGTCGTACTGTAACGTTCTTGATATATTTTTGTAGAGAATTGAATGCTGTACAAAAAAGTTTTTAAGTTATTTTTCGGTAAATTAACTTGGTTAAAAATTATTCAAGGTTAAAGTGAAATTAAAATTTTTCTTTAGAAGGATCAAATTATCAAAAATTCATAGGAAACCTTTTTTACAAAAAAGGTTTTAAGTCATTTTTCGGTAAACCTTTTTTGTAGAGCGTTCAATTCTCTACAAAAATATGTTAAGAACTTTACAGTACGACCTATTGTTCGTTAGTTACAAAAATAAAAAGAAACAAAAATAATTTTTCCTATGTTATTCTTATGGAAAATCGAAAAGTGCGATGCGGAGCATCTTAATTTTGAAATTAAGAGCTCATTTTTTCCCAGGTTCATTTTTATATCTATACGAAACTTTTGAGCGTAGTTCCGAGAAAAAAACAAAAAAAAGTTTTTTTGAATCACCTAATATATATACAGTGTGGCCCATTTGTTTGCGACTCACCCCTGTAAAATCTTTATTTATTGTGCGATTTTAACCGGATTTGTTTTAAAGTGTAGATCTTGATAAACTGTCTTTTGTACATTAGTACAAAATACAAGGCCTACTATGTCAGTTTTTAAGAGTAAATTTTTAAGAATTCATATTAGCGATTTTTTTAAACAAAATCTAAGCACCGCACTGGCTTCACCACCCCTCAAAACGACCCTATACTAAATTTTATTGAAAAATTTTAAGAAAAAAATGCACAAAAATATCTACAAAAATTCATTTTGTCAAGATATCCATGAAAAAAACATTGAAATAAAATTAAACTAATATTAACATGGTACTATTACTATAAGTTTAATTTTATTTCAATGTTTTTTCATGGATAACTTGACAAAATAAATTTTTGTAGTTATTATTGTGCATTTTTTTCTTAAAATTTTTTAAATAAAATTGTGCCGTGCTTAGATTTTGTTTAAAAAATCGCTAATATGAATTCATAAAAATTTACTCTTAAAAACTGACATAGTAGGCCGTGTATTTTGTAAAAATATGGCGTTTTTTTACTTCAAAAATACAGTTTACCAAGATCTACAGTTTAAAATAAATCCGGTTAAAATCGCACAATAAATAAAGATTTTACAGGGGTGAGTCGCAAACAAATGGGTCACATTATATATACAGTGTGTCCACGGATGGACTTAACTATACTTGTAAACATATTTATTTTCAATTTTTCGAGGAAAAGTCATTTTTCATAATTTCTTTTGCTTGTATAACCATAATCACAAAATGAGATAGCAGTCAATTTCTAGAAAATAATAGGAACACTCAAGTTTGATTTTATTTTTAATAACAAATGTCTTAGTTACAACAACTCACATGAAAAAACTTTATTTGGCTTTTTGGTTTCTCCTTACAAGCTCTTCATATTGGACCTTCAAAAAAAATATTTAACAATTTTTAATTTTGCAAAATCTACATTGTATTTTTTTGCACACCCTGTATAACAAAATATAAGTTTCTCATCGTGAATGGTATTTATATAACAAACAGAAGAAATTTTGAGTGACTTTTCTTCGAAAAATTGAAAATATTTTTACAAGTATAGTTAAGTGGACACACTATATATATATATATATATATATATATATATATATATATATATATATATACATATAATTAAAATTTAAGATAACACCTTAAAACAACCAAAACTTGTTATTTCAAATAAAAATAAATAAATAAATTAGGTAAATGAACTTTATCCACACTGTATATAAACTGGTAGCTTAACACTTTACATTTTTATGTAAGTCAAAGTGTTAAATCTTGTAAACCCAAGCATAAAACCCCCTTTTTATTGAAAATGATTCAATTTTTGATAAAACTCATATTAAGATAAACCACTTTATGATACGCCTATGGGTTTTATTAATACAGGTAGTTTCTTCCCACGAAACGTTTGATTTTGGTTTAGGTGACATTTGACAATTAAATTATTAAAAATGTCGTCCTATAGGTATACCTGCTTTTAATTTTTGGTCGATAAAATTATGGAAATATAAAATTAATTTAAAAAGGATAAATATAGGGTTGCTAGGATTCTGTTTCAGCGGCATACAGTTTATAATTTTTATTAAAGGTCTGTTTTTGCAAAAAAAATTAATAAAATTCTGTAAAGCCCGATCTACAATTATCGCGAATGTATCTTTTACCGCTTACGTCTTACGTCAACCAATCTCAGTGCTTAAACTTTCTTTATTAATTAGATTTATTCCATTACACAACATTTAGAATTAACATATCCTATCTAAGCTTTACCCAGGGTCAATTAAGCAGCTATCGCACAAATAGACGATTCATTAAGGGAAATCTAACGGTCAGTTTCACTATCGCGTAAAAGGGCATTTAAAAGTTCTTTACGACTTTATTTAAATACTTTTTAAGCACTTCTACAACCCGTAATCTCACTCTTCCATTATATTCACACTAAGGTTAGTGAGGACGTGGATAAGATTCAAAAACACTTTTTATCTAGCTTTGGTGACGTTTGATATCTCAATATGGCGCCTCGTTTGACGTTTCAGCCACTATTAATTAAGTTTTTGGAGGTGGTCGTTCTGTAATCTTAACAGCGGATATAAACCATTAAATGGTGTTACTCTAACGCTTAAGTGAAAATGCTGGTCTACGGCTAGACGAGACTAGTCGCCCAGGCAATAGTCTGCCAAAATAATCATTTTGCGTTGTTTGTGTGAAATTTGGGGTCATTTATCATGTTTTTTGATAAGAATCCTAATTGGACAAGAATCACTGTAAGTGCACGTTCAATATTTTTCTTCTGGAACTCTGAATACATAAAGGTGTTCTTGTAAACAAACCAAAATCAACAAGGTATTCTAAGAAGTATCAGTTTCAAATCATATGTTATTCTTTCTTCTAAATTTGCCAACCACTTGCCCCTTAGTGTAAAAAAGGTTTTTAAAGTGTTATGACAAAAATAATACTTTGTTAAAATTGTTTTAAACCTGTTTTGGAATAAACTAATCAACTGTAAAATTAAAACATTAAATTTCATAAAATCCTACACTGAGAGAAATGCTATGCCTTTTGATATTAAAACAATACAAATTTTGTTGACATACACTTAAATTTTACTTTCAATTAATATTTTGAGAATGTCAAAATAAAAATGTATATTGAATTAATATTGTTAAGAAATTTGATAAAATCATTTTTCTATTAGTTAAATGAATACAAACACAAAAATTAAACGATTATGTAAAATTATTGAAGCGATGTACTTTTGTATTTTGCCTTTACAAACTTAGAATATTGAGTCAACATATCTTAGTAATTATTCTAAAATTGCATGATATTTTGTTAACATTTTTATCGTATAACTTGAAGTATTTTACTTCAATTTAAGGATAATTTAACTATGAGTACGACTAGTAACTCATACGGAGATTTAAATGAATTGCCTAAATGTTGTATATTAGGTACGTTGTTTATTGTAGGACAAGATATATCGATAAGGAAAAACATTTAAACGCCGAAATTTTAAAAGACTTTATTCAAAAAGCAGGTCCTCAAATAAGGTTATTGAAGAAATAAGAGGAATACAATAAAACTATTACGGTTAAGTAGTGTATACATATGTACATATTCAAGTATTTACGTTTTTAAGTAATGTATACAATTAAACTTTTGTTTGTTGTTAAAACCAGGGTTTTAAAAAAATCATGATTTTTTTGGAAAAATAAAAAAAATCGGATTTTTTTATTAAAATCAGATTTTTTTGATTTTAATTAAATTTTGGATGCAAACATTTAAAAAAAAAGTAAAAAAAGTTGATTCAAATTTATTATGTTGTGTTCAAATAAATTTGTATTTTTCTACAAAAGTTTTTTTAAATAAATTTGAACCTTTTCAGTTAGTTACATTTACATACTTTTATATTTGGTTTAATTATCCAATATTTTAAATAAAACAGTTTTTTGAAGTAAAATTTTTTGAATCAATATTTTAAATATTTAATTTAAGTAACAATACATTTTTTAACCTTTATTTTATTAAAACAAGTAACTGCTCCCATGTTTATTATTTCACAAGTTATTGTGCATTGTGCAATGCATTAAATTAATATTTTAAATAATTTAATTACATACTCTCTAAAAGTAAAACAGTGAAGTTTTCACTATTTCCGTCAGTGAGTTATTAATTCACTGTAAAATTAGTGTTTTTCAATATAAATTAGTGAAATTTTAACTTCTTCAAATTAGTGTTTTTATTATCACTACTTTTCTGGAACTCTCTTTCAGTGTATGATTTATATTGATTAATCACATGCCGATTTGCAATAGAGAATTTACATGTATAGTATTCACTTCAAAGCATCAAAATTGGCAATATTTCATCACCAACTTCAAAAGAAACCGAAGCTTCGGTAGGAACACAGAAGCATTCAAAAATAATGGAACTGTGGCCATCACATTGTGAATAATATTGCCACCATTGTCACCCATGTCAAATTTACCGTGTAATTTCGAATGTTGTTATTAACACTAGGTCAAACGCGCCAACCAGTGAAACCGACAAAACTAGAAAAGTTTTAATTTTTACGTGAATGGGTGGCCAAAACCCCACGCAGCAACTAAATAACTATATTTGGTTAAATAACGGCCAATAATCACCTTAATTTTGTAGTTTCTAAAGGCTAGGAATGTGGGTATTTACAAAAAAATGTCTTCAATGAATTGGTGTATCTCTTTTAAGACTAATCCTGTGATTTGTTCGAGGTAGATATGCTTAAAAAACTATGTGGTCCTACCTTTTAATTTTAATTAAAAATAGTATACCAAAAAGTAATTCATTTGCCTCTATTTGTTTTTATCTTATATCAAAAATTAAAAACCGTTTTATCTTTAATAAAGACGTACAAACAAGCCTGAAAAAATTCGTTAAACTTCATAAAATTAAAAGCTGATGTGCTGATAATCAATTTTTAATACTGGTACAGTTATATTCGTTTGGTTCCAAACCGACAAAATTAAAGGTTCCTTGTTAAAATTAAATCACGTATTAAATTTGCGCGTTAAAGTGCCATATATATTATATATTTAAAAGTAAGAGTACTGTTAACATTATAATGTAATTAATTTTTAATAATTACAGATTTACGCGCACCAAACGTTATTTATTACTTAATTGGGAGGGGCTTTCGTTTTTAATCATTTTTAATCAATGCTTGTTTTGGGTAATATATGCAATATAAATTTTAATTGATTTATGAATAAATTTTATGTTTGCCATAAAATATTTTCTGCTTATTAATATAAAATAAATTCTTTAATCTTCACTTTAATTTTCGCATTTTCAATAAAACTGCAAAATTGTCAAAAATCATATTTTCCAATTTTATTGACTTTTTATGTATCATAAAATCGTTTTTATTATAGTATATTATGTATTAAGTTTTATAAACGCCATTTTCGTTCCGAGTTTTATTAGGCACGAGCGAAGCTTGCGAGCGAGTGTTTAATAAAAACGAGTGTTTAGAGAAGTTTATAAAACGAGTTGCATACTATACTTTATCTACGAAGAAGAGAAATAAGTATTTAAAGCCAATTTAAATATACAAAAGCCCCTGTTGTTGACTGCCCGTGACTTAAACACCATAAAGTCACAGCTCATCAAGTAGAATATAACATATATAGTTATAATTTTTGAAAATTTTGTAATTTTTGTTGTAAATGCGAAAATAAACCTAAATATTGATCATAGATATCTACACTAGGGTGTTTAAAAAACAATTATTTTTTTCTTCTAATAGTGTTAAAAAATTAATAGTACATTAAAAAACAAAAATGTTGGCGCCTATTTGAGCCCTTAATATTAATATTAAGGTTTGCCTCATTTAATGTGTGGTTTTTCCATTTCAATAAGACAGGAATTTTTTTTATTTTGAATTCTTATAACTTTGGAATGGTTTGTTTTCGCAACATACAAGCGAGAGGATTTATAGGACATTTTACGCCCTACAAAAAACATCTGAAAGTCAAAGTTCTTCAGATCAACCGTTTCAAAGATATCAGCGATCAAAAATAACACTAATCAAAAAATTTCAAATATTTTCCAATAAAACTACAAAAATATACCATATGCCATATTTATATTATTTTTTATGTAAAATCACTTTAATTCTGTTAACCTGGGACTGTAAACTTGTTTTTTGCTAATTAATTCAATACGTAATTCACAAAAAGCACAAATAAATAAATATAAAGATTAAAAATATAATACTCGTATAAATGATTTTTTGGTCTCTTTTATAACAAATTACTTTCATATTTTATAAAATTTATAAATTTTTGTAGAAAGAAAATATAAAGTTACTTATTACACTAACTAACCAAACACTCATCATTGTATTTTATTTAAAATAATAGAAAAATTATGTAAATATGTGAAATCAATTAAATGAACTATAACAATTAATCAAATTTTGATTTGAAAAATATCGACAGAGCTTTATTTAGCAGATTGTTTGTTTTGTTGATTTTATGTTACGATAAAACTAAAACAAACAAACCAAACCAACCAACCCGACCCAATCCAACACTTTTTAACAAAGGAACAACAAATTTATATAAAAAAAAAAAAAGTTCGATAACTTCTAGTAGTATCAGAACGCGGCGTGGCATTGATAGAGCAGTAAATATAATCGATGAAGAACAGCTTCTATATTTGTTACAAGTAGTGACAGAACATAGAAAACGATATCCTAATTGCAATAAAAGTAATTTTATACGACTGTAATATTTTCAAGTTAAAAAATTTTCATAACTAGTTGTTAAATATTGTTTTTTGTTATATAGAATTAACTGTTCAATAAAATTTCTTAGTATTTAGTAGAAAATAAACTAAATTTGTTATAAAAGAGACCCATAAATCATTTATTTAATATTTTTAATCTTTATATTTATTAATTGTGCTTTTTGTGAGTTACGTGTTAGCAAAAAAAAAGTTTACAGTGTCAGGTTAACAGAATTAAAGTGATTTTAAATAAAAAATAATATAAATATGGCATATGATATATTTTTGTAGTTTTATTGGAAAATATTTGAAATTTTTTGATTATTGTTATTTTTGATTGCTGATATCTTTGAAACGGATCTGAAGAACTTTGACCTTCAGATGTTTTTTGTAGAGCGTGAAATTTCCTATAAATCCTCTCGCTTGGGTGTTGCGAAAACAAACCATTCCAAAGTTATAAGAATTCAAACTTAAAAAAAAAATTCGCCCGGTTGTATTGATTTTTGAACTTAAAGTTCGACATAGATGTCGAAAATGAGGTTTTTGTTGGATTTGCTTCTTTTGACAATATCTTTTTGAAAGAATGAGTCATACAGCCCTGGATATAGCTTTAAATTTGCGCTATATTCTATTCTTCAAGTTTTTGAATACACAAAACCCTTGCCCACATTAGAAAGTTCTATTTTGAAAGTCTTATTTACTTTAAACCTTGTTTTTAAACATTTGAGGTTTCCAAATTTGATTTACCCATTTATATAGAAAAATCACACATCTCAAAAAAGGACTAAACCATTGCTCAGGAGTATAATAAATGGGGTATACCATAACTACCCATTTCTAAAATTAAAAAGTTTGAAATCCATTGATGAAAACTACTCCTTTACAAAATATATATCATTACTTCAAAAAACACTGATGACCAATCAATTATTTTCCCATTTACACCTATTCCAGCAATCTTCAAAAGGTGCGAATGATCCGGCGCATCTTCCCGTATAATTTTCGCCTAGATTTGTCAAAAAATCCTTCCGTTCGTTAAAAATCACCACCAACATTATTCGGGGGGCGTATTCGGCAAACTCGGCGAACTCTGCGATCTAATTTGGACCGGCCAGCTTTGTTATTACACACCCATAAAAATAATCACCGAACTTCGTGAGTTCGAGTGGAGACCAGTGTTGCCACCCCTATTACTTTAGTAATAGATCTGTTACTTTTAGCGAAAATATATTACCCTATTACGAAACGATGTAAATCTATTACTTTTTTCTTTCCTAGTAGGAATTTTTTGTTTAAAAATTCTATTGTGGTCCTATTGTTGCCACTGGCAACTTGTCAGACAGCCAACAAAAGATTATAATTATAATAATAATAATTATTGTCGCAGCGCATCAAACTATTTTAGAATTAAATTTGTCTTGGTTTTTCTAATATAAGTGTTTTAAATATTGTTATATATTATATAAATTTTAAATTTATTGTTAAAAAAAATAATAAAGAGTTAATTAAAATAAACTTATTGTTTATCCAAAATTTAAGATTTTCTTAATATTGGGTAGTTTTATTCCCTTGTGCAATTTGTTTTACATGAAATTATTGTACATTTTAATTTTATTTTTCATGTGATTTCGTACATTGTACGTATACGTATACGTATACGTATACAAAACGAATTATACTTTCTATGGAAAATTATCGTACGTCTGGCAACACTGCTTGAATGTTTAACGTTTGTTGTGTGCTTAAATTTGTGTTTATAAAGTTTTTATAAAATTAATAATTAATTAATAATTAAAATAGCATAAGCATCATGCACAGATTATAAAGCATCATGTAAAAATTCAATTTAATTCTAATGACAACGGTAAAACGTCAAAGAATCAAAAATATTTGCTTAAAAATAGTCTATTACCTTAAATCCCAAATCTATTACATTTTGACGCATGCATCTATTACGAAAAAAAATGTTTAGGTGGCAACACTGGTGGAGACCGCGACGCGTTCGCAACGAAAGCATCGAAAACAAAATTATAGGTTAGACGGCTCGTTTGTCGGGCGCCTTGTCTTGTTACCATCTGATTTATGGCCTCGGCCAAGCTTAGATACCGACCGAGGTGAGCTCATAGAATATTTATAAAATAGGTGATTTTTTAACGCAATCAAGAAATACTTTCGATATAATTTTTTATGCGAGATCTGCATCACAAAAGGTGCGGGTTTTTGCCCGCAAAATTTCCTGCTTTTAAGGATAATAAGTGTCCATTTTTTGCCCGCCAGATTTTTGATAATTTATGGTGACACATGGAGCTTTATTTATTTTATAGAACAATGGGTTAAACAATTAAAAAATAGCTTGACCAAGGTAAAAAATCAAAGATACCTTGTAGAATACACAAAATAAAAATAATAATGACGACCAAATATTTTGTAGATTTAATAACAAAATCCTATATGATATAATTTTTTTATTTAAAAAATATAGGAAATTATGGTTGAATTATTGATATGGGCTATATCAATAATTCAACCATAATTTCCTAAATAAAAAATTAACACATAGGGTAAAGTAGAGAGTTATTGGACACTTTATAGTTATTGGATAATTAACATTAATACTGTAAAAACATGAGTTCTATAAGAGTTCTTAAAGTCAAATCATTACATGACGCTGAATACAATTATGACTATCTTAGTCGGTAATAATATAAAACTACTTTATTTTGGTTTCAATAATAATTACTATAGAAAATATTTATAAAAAGTGTACAGATCAGTGCGTGGTATACCACGCACTGATCTGATATACAAAATATATATATAAAAGTGTTTTTCTACGCTTACTACGGAATTTGACAGTTCTTATATGACTTTTTAATCTGGAATTACGTATATTCCATAAAGTGTTACAGAATAATTATTCCGCACATGTTCTAATGATGGAATGAGCACTGGGGGCAACATCTCTATGTTTATTTTATAACTCACTTGTATTCCTACCAAATCTAGTTTTTTCAGAAAGGCCCGGTAGAAAATATTAATCGGTAGTGTATACAATAGGATTTAAAACAGTTTGCGGTAATAAAAATACCCAAAATATATCTTCTTTACAAGCTAGTTGTAATTCTGTTTGGCCGATTTAGTAGGATCCTATTAGAATATTTAGGTTTGACTTAGTCCCAAAGAGATGGCAGCACTGGTTAATTGTTTACGTCTGTCATTAGTTAATTCAAAATTTGAAATTCAAATAATAACTTATTTGTCATTCCTTACAATTTGTCCATTTCTTCTTTATACTTCCTAATTTAGGTTCTGCAAAATTATGTAAGTAATTTTTATAAGCTTATTTAAAAATTATCTTATTTACTACCATCATAAAATCTAACATCTGTCAAAAGATAACCTAACTTTTTTCCAATTAAATAATTTCTCTGGTATTTTTTATAAGCGTAGAAAAAGTATAGTCTGAAACACGTTTGGAATTGCATATTCCACTCTCGTGAAACCGTCACACTCGCCTTCGGCTCGTGTGACAAACTTTTCACTCGAGCGGAATATGCTGTATTCCAAACTTGTTACAGAATATACTATTCTCATGGTTTAAACATTGTCACTTTATTGCGTTTTAATTTTAATTCTGAAAACAAACGGTAAAATGGCCAGTGTCCAATTACTGGTTGGTAAAAAATGTAAATTTATATGATTGGACATGTCCAATATCATACTCTATTTATATCCTGGACATTTACCAGCTAATTCTTATGTAAAATTGTCCCTGAATCCGAAAAGACTGTCAAAAACTATAAAAGTTAAGCAGTTTTTGAGATATAGTAAATTCCATATTATATGTAAAATTGATTATATTTCAAAAACTGTTCTACTTTTATAACTTTTGACGACTTTTTCGTATTCAGCGAATAATATTTCATAGGAATTGACTGATAAATGTCCTGGATACAAATTGCTGATGAGAATTATTAGTGGCTGCTTTTTCGCTATTACATTTTTGACTAATTCATTTTTAGAGAGTAAGTAATATAGTGATTTCTTCGTCACAGGACACAGTGATTTAAATACAGTGCAAGATAGAAATCTTAAAAAACAAATGGCAACAAAATAAATAAATTCGGACACATACATATATAAATCATCCTGTTCCGGCCTAAACATAAATGCTTCACAAACTAGAGATACCACAGTTAATGATATTTGCAACAAACTATTTCTGAAGTCAGACCAAGGAATTAGTGGTTACCTTCAGAATCCAGAAAAGGGATGAGGAATCCGAGAAAGAAATATATGAATTATATGATATTTACAGAAACGAAATAAAAAAAATTACCTAAAACAGCAATTTATCTTTAAAAAATATTTAACAATTTATGTTATTTGATGTAAAGTTATTATGTTTATATAAAAATTGTCCAATTACTATATAAAATGTCCAATTACTATACTTTTTGAATGTTTTTATAAAACCATTATTAAAAATTCAAATATTCTTATTTTTAAATAAACGTAAATAAAGTTTAACAAACCATCCATTTTATATATTTATAAGAAAAAACTAAAATCTTTAAAACAACGGCATATATAATATATAATTATATATAATATAAATTATATAATATTATATAATTATATATAATATAAATTATCAGTACTATAATACTTACTGATTTATTTCGTAACTTTAAGCCACTTCACTTCGTCGTTTATCTGACAAAGAGGCGTAACTCAAAAAAAATCGTTTTTGAGTTATACCAGAATGATCACCAAAATCGACTTTATAATCTCACAAACTGGCGTAGCTCTATAATAAATAGGTACAAATAAAGTTTTAGCATAAATCAGTTTCGGCGTAACTAATATTTTTGCATTTTGTGTGCCGTACAAACTGGCGTAATTCAATTCACACCGTTTTATTTAAAAATGAGATACGCCTCTTTGTCAGATAAACGACGACTTAATCCCCTTATTAAAATCTGTAACTTTTGAAACTATAGTTATAACTAAATGGTTACAAAATTGCATATTACATATTAATAATAATAATAATAATAATAATAATAATAATAATAATAATAATAATAATAATAATAATAATTTATTTGCCCAACAGAGTAATACTCCAATAACAGAGCAAAAATAATAAACAAATAATTACATAGTTTAACAGTATGAACTAAAAGTAAGATCTAGCTATAAAAATTACATCATTCAGACTACTAAAAAATAAATCACATTCTTGACTAATAAAATTAAAATTTCTAGACATAGTAAGTACAGGTGATTTAACCAAACTTATTGTTCGCGCACTGTCACAATAAAAACAATCACTTTCGGTAAAATATTTTCCTTTGTTAAAATAATTACAAACCCAGGTTTTCTACAAAAAATTATGTTAAAATTTTACAAAATAAAATTAACAAACCATAAACTCATGTTAACAAATCTAATTTTTATAACAGTGTAAACCTATTTTGTTAGGATTTTAAATAAACTGTTCGACCTCTCGTTTGCACCTTGGACCTTGTTAAGATAACCAGGTGTAAAGCTATTGCTAATCAGGCTCCTTTGACGGTAGCAAAGTACCCTACACTCTCACTAAAAGTATACATCACACTCAAAATTATCCTCTAATTTCCTCCATTTTTACTGATTATAAAACACTCTCTCTCAACTCGGTCTACTTACTATAAATCAGGTGTGATTATTGGTCTCGCGGTACCGCCTCACACTTTTACTTAATCTTAACTACCCCCTTAAAAGGGGTTATCATATTGTTAAGAAACTCTATGCCGTATATTTAGTCAAAACCGAAACAAAAAATATTATGCCTGATGTAAGGTAATATGGACCATTAAGTAATGCGTTAAGTCCTAATTATTTAGATTTAGGCTTCATTTACGTTATTACCCAGATTTTGGAGTTCGTCAGTACATTGCGGGGAAAGGGGTAAGGGGAATTGCTTTTATACTTAATGCATACATAGAGATTTGTACCAACCTGCAAAATGTAATAATACCTTTATTCTTTATTTTTTTTTCGAAACTTATAATAATTTTTATAGTTTTTTTTTTAATTTTGAAAAATCGAAAAAAAAATAGTAATAATGGAAGGCCCACTACCGGACCAGGCTGAATAGTTGTTGAATAGATAGAAGTTGAAAATAAAAATTTTTCGTGAAAATCGAAGAAGACACATTTTTAAAAACACGATTTAAACTTTCAAACTCAAAAATCTTGAATAAAAACACTTCAAATATTTTCAATATATTTTTTTTTCGAAAAAAACATTTAAAAACGAAAATTTTATATAGAATGAACATTTTGATTTGGACCATTTTTTAAGAAGATATAAGCGAAAAACAAAAAAAAAGTAGTTTTCTTGAAAATTTGATCTTTTGAACCCGTGATCAAAAAAATCTCAAAATTTACTTAAAAAGCTCTTTCAAGAAGTACTAAAAAATATAAAAAAATTGGGGGAGTAAACATTTTTTTTTTAAACCATTCGATTTTGCGTGGAATGCCCCATATACACTACAAAGAAAAAAATATTTAAAAAAAGGAACAGAAAACATTGTGTATGTTAAATGCAGCAAAAGTCTTAATACAATTGTGTGTTTTTAAAATAATTTATATTAAAAAGGATATTATGGTTGTCACCAAATAAATCAAACCAAATATTTTTGTAGTTATACTGATTCCCCAACATAAAAACAGTTCTTAGAATTTTTTTATATTTCATTTAGGTGCTGAAACTGAAAACTGTAGGTACAAAAAAGATTGTAAACTGACCAAACATAATATAATATGTATACGTATACGTGACTTATCCAATTTGCGAAGCTTTTGTGAACGGTTGTAATTTAATCCAGTGGATTTGTATTAACATCTCTCGATACAAAAAAACGCCAGTCATACACCTAGATGTTCATTGTTATTAAAACCATAAATGAATGAAATTCGAGAAGCATTGTCCAGTAGTATGAATGAAAAGAAAAGTAATAAAAACCCTGCAAAAAATTGACCACGGGTTTAGCATGTTTTATATGAAATTTTACGGGCCTAAGTGGAACCATAATTTGGGATTTGGATTGCGGCTCGAGCCTTTTGAAATTTTGCGTGTGCTTATGGCGTTTGGTCCAGTGGCGGCTCGTGGGTGTATAGGGGGGTGAGGCTACATGAGGGTAATTTTGTATAAATACGAATAAATTTACACTAAACCTGGGAGGTATTTTTCTGCGACGCTTTGACGTTTTTGAAAATGGCCGATACTCAAAAGAGTCTAGGGATATTCTAAATAATTATATATAAGTTAAAAAAAGACGCACAGTATAAATACATTTTATTAAATTATAAATTCATTGTTTGTTACTGTGTACTTTTACAACATTAATAATTTTTTTTATTAACCAAACAAAAAACATGTCGATGTTTTGCAAAACACTACTTTTTGCATAAGGAAATAATTTTACGTTTTTCATTTTAAAGACAGTATTTAAAGTGTGCTTGGTATATTCACTATGCAAAGAGTTCATTTGACCGAAGAACAGCGGTTACGCGCTGTTGGAATGCTCGAAGCCGGCCAAAACCAAGTGCTAGTAGCAGATACTATAGGCACCTCTCAAAGTGTTGTTAGTCGCCTTTGGAGTAGATATTGTGAGACAGGGAGTGTAAGTGAAAGACACCCAGGCCGTGGAAGAATAACTACCCCAGCGCAAGACCGGTTTGTACAACTACAAGCAAGAAGAAACTCAAATTTGACCGCTACACAACTGGTACGAAATTTACAGCAGACCCACAATCTAACCATTTCCGGTCAAACCATAAGAAATCGCCTACATGAGATTAATCTTTGGAGTAGACGACCTTTGAGAGTTCCACCACTAACCAGGGGCAATCGCAGAGCACGGGATATCTGGGCTAGAGAACATCTTGCATGGACAGATGAACAGTGGAGTCATATCTTATTTACAGATGAGTCTAGATTTGGAATTTACCCGGATTCAAGAAGAATACGAGTCTGGAGACAACCAGGAGCCGAAAACCGTCTTCGTAATGTTCAAGAGGTTCATACATTTCAAGGTGGAACAATTATGGTTTGGGGCGGAATAACATTAGGCGGAAGAACAGATCTCGTTCGATTAGAAGGAACATTAAATTCAGTCGCATATATGGATTTGATACTCCGTCCTGTCGTTATTCCATTCGCACAAAATGCAGAGCCCGAATTTTGTTTAATGCATGATAATGCACGCCCACATACCGCAAACGTTGTTAGAAATTTCCTTCGAACTAACCAAATCCCTGTTTTACCGTGGCCTGCTCAGTCGCCAGACCTTAACCCGATTGAGCATGTCTGGGATATGCTACAGAGAGGCGTTCTAAGGGTTAATGATTACTTTGAGAACCAAGAGCAGCTCTTTAATTGCCTTCAAGACGTATGGACCAGATTACCTCAAAATGAGCTAGATAATTTAATCCTAAGTATGCCTCGTAGATGTAGAGCAGTTGCAAACAGTAGAGGAGGTCACACTCGGTACTAAGAACACAAGCTTTTATTTTTTTCGTATTGATTTTGTTAATTCATTTATAATAAATTTTATTAATCAAGTTTGTAATTTTTATTTGCGAAGAATAAAAATTGTTACCACCTAAATTTTGATTTATTTTATATTGTTAGGACTTTTTAATTGAAAACAATTACAAAATAAAATAAAAAAATTAATAAAGAAGTTTTTAATTTCACTTAATCATAATATCCCTAGACTTTTTTGAGTAGTGTATATTATAAACCATTATAAATTTAAAAAAAATAAACTAAAAAAAAACAAAACAAAAAAAATATCGAAGCAATCTTAACTCAAATATCTACATAGTTATTGGACACTTAAAGTATATTATTTATTTGAAATTTATATATGCCGTTCTTTAAAGATTTTAGTTTTTTTCTTATACTTAAATATATAAAAATGATTGTTTGTTTAAACTTTATTTACGTTTACTTAAAAATAAAAATATTTGAATATTTAATAATAGTTTTATAAAAACATGCAAAAAATTATAGTAATTGGACATTTTATATAGTAATTGGACACAGGGGCCATAGTTATTGGACATACAACTATTATATAAATATAACAACTAAATTGCTGTTTTGGGTAATTTTTTTATTTCGTCTTTGTAAATATCATATAATTCATATATTTCTTTCTCGGATTCCTCGTTCATTTTTTGGATTCTCAAGGTAACTACTAATTCCTTGGTCTGACTTCAGAAATAGTTTGTTGCAAATATCATCAAGAGTGGTATCTCTAGTTTGTGAAGCATTTATAATGTTTAGGCCTGAACAGGATGATTTATATATCTAGTATATTTTCGGGTGGTATGTTAAGAGTATTTTACGAATTTATTAATTTTGTTGCCATTAGTTTTTTATGTTCTCTATTATGCACTGTATTTAAATCACTGTTATTCTGCAAGATGTGCTGTGATGAAGAAATCACTATATTACTTACTCTCTAAAAATAAATTAGTCAAAAATATCATAGCGAAAAAGCAGTCACTAATAATTCTAGTCCACAGCAATTTGTATCCAGGACATTTAGCAGTAAATTCCTATGAAATATTATTCGCTGAATCCGAAAATGTCGTCAAAAGTTATAAAAGTAGAACAGTTTTTGAAATATAGTCAATATATCTCAAAAACTGCTTAACTTTTAAAGTTTTTGACGGTCTTTTTGGATTCAGGGGACAATTTTACATAAGAATTGGCTGGTAAATGTCCGGGATACAAATAGATGATATTGGACATATGCCCAATAATAGAAATTTACATTTTTTACCAACCAGTAATTGGACACTGGCGATTTCACTGTTTGTTTTCAAAAGTAGAAGTAACGTGCGAACATTTTTGTCCTATATTGGACCAAAAATAAAGTAGTTCTTTATTATTACCGACTGAGATAGTTATAATTGTATCGCGTCATCTAATGATAACTAATGGTAACTATTTATAGAACTCTTGTTTTTACA
Source organism: Brassicogethes aeneus (assembly GCA_921294245.1). Classification (NCBI taxonomy): domain Eukaryota; kingdom Metazoa; phylum Arthropoda; class Insecta; order Coleoptera; family Nitidulidae; genus Brassicogethes; species Brassicogethes aeneus. The sequence continues at coordinate 42,576,844 of OV121138.1, forward strand.
GTATTAATGTTAATTGTCCAATAACTATAAAGTGTCCGATAACTGTCTACTTTACCCTACATATAAAACAAATAAAATACCCTGACGAGCCGCCACTGGTTTGGTCACTCACGAACAAGACTGTTCCGGGGATTATGTAAAAAGGCTCGGATTTCAGCATAATTGAGATAAAAACCAGTATTTGTTTCGCCTTTTTGTGACTGCCACCACAAATAATAGGATTCTCGTAATGCTTTTTTAGTTTCAAAAACAAAGTTTACTCACCATTAACTTAACCAAAACAGTTTAAATATTTTGGCACAAGCAACCTTTGCAAGATTATTTATGAGATACATAATTTTCACAATGTTAATAAAAAATTTACTTGACGTGGGAATATTACAAATTCAATTAAAACCCTTTACCCATTTACGTTTACGGAAATAATTACTGTTTTCACAGCAATTACATCTACCCTATAAACTGTCAATAATTCACAATCGGTTTACCAGTAAAAACTCTCACAATTTAACCCCATGGATGTTCAATTTTATTAATTGTTTGTTTGTAACTAAAAATGGTTCATCATCTAAACAGATGCGCTCGGACACAGGATATGTTCTCCATATTTTGACAACCCTAATTTTAATATGCTCGTAATTATTGTGTTAAGTAATTAGCTGTACATCATGCAATGACGATTAATTCAACGATTTTTTTTTATAAATACTTATTTATGATATAAGTGCTAAGAGTGACAATTTATTTTGTGGGAACAAAATAAAATCACTTATATATAATGCTATAGCATATGGCATATAGCATATATATATGCTATAGCATATGGGTCATTTTCAAGAAACACCCGCTTTCAGGAAAATGAAGATCAAAATATTTTTTTTGCTTAAATTGACTTTTGGTTGGATTTTTATAAATGTTTAGAGTTTGTTTACTTCCATTTAAGACAGGCAGTGCACTTTTTAATTTTTTTTACGTTTTTTACAGAAAAATGTGTTTAGCTAGCTTTATATATCTCCACTGTGTTACCAATTTGAAATCCAAAATTTAATTCAATAAAAAAAGTTGTTATAAAAATAATTTGTAATAAAATGTACCTAGTTTACAAACTTTTGACTCCAATTTTTTATTTTATTTTTTATTAAAAATTGTATGCTTTTTTTTAAATATGTATGTTCGTTAAGTTACTTTTTAAAAGAAACCATTCCGATTCTCTGTTAAAAAAACAATACCATTAATATTTTCTTTTAGTCACTGTATTAGTGAATTAAACTCTAATTTATAAACACGTATTACCAAATGATATTGTATAAAAATTATTTTAAGTATTTAAAAAAATTTTTTTTTTTAACAAAAACTAAAAAAAGTAACGAAATAGACATTGGTATCACAACGGACAGGGGTACACAAAGGACTTAATCAGATAACGTAAAAAAGAAACTATATAGGGTGGTACGATTTAAGAGTAATGCATAAACAAAATCCCGTGTAGTGGTGCTCACTTGCAGAATAACAACTTAGATTTCTAAATTGTAGACACCCTTTTTCTTTGACTATTAGCTGGTGAAGGTCCCTTTTAGTACTTTTATATTGCGTGGATTTTTTCCTTGGATGTAATCTATATCATGAGTTGTAATTACAAATAATTAAATTGGTTAATCATAAACTACTTTTAATAAAAGCAACGGTAAATATCCACTTTGTTGTTGAAAAATTCTATTGCGTTACCCTAAATTCCATTGCGTTACCATAAGGTAACATAGTGGACTCGGTAACGCAGTGGACAAAGTTTTGTAAAACCATATTTAAAAATCTAAACTCTCAATGAGCCTTATTTTTATTATTTTTTTGAGTAACTTAGCGGACAAACAATTTCAACCTGTTTCAACCGATATCTTCTTCCTGATTGAATAAATAAATTCAGGTAATGTGTAGTACACATTGTGTACGTCCGAACATCATTTGTTGATCACGTGAGTACCAAAAAAGTTGCCATATATATGTTTTTTTAATATTCTATCGGTAACGCGACGAACGTAACGCAACGGAAAAAATGCCTGGGACATGAGTCAAATTTAAAAAAATTAGATTAAAATTAATTATTTTATATATAAATTGTTCTCTCTAAAAATGAATTAGTCAAAAATAACTAATTTAATAGTTAATAGTGGCTGCTTTTTCACTTGTGCCATGGTTAACCATCGAATACCATGGTATCCTAAAATGTAATAGCCAATCCTTATGTAAAATTGTACCCTGAATCCGAAAATGTCTTCAAAAGTTAAAAAAGTAGAACAGTTTTTGAGATATAGTTAATTTTCCATTCAGAGTACAATTTTACATAAGAATTGGCTATTAAATTTTGGGATACCATGGTATTCGATGGTTAACCATGGCACAAGTGAAAAAGCAGCCACTATTAACTATTAAATTAGTTATTTTTGACTAATTCATTTTTAGACAGTTTACTGTATTAACTAAGGATGTTATGGATTGCTATAAAGCAACACAAAGTTCTGGTTATTTAATATTTAAAAAAAATATGTATGTAAGTTTTATAAAACGCTAATGGGACATGCGAAAATGTGTGTTTCACAAGTTTCAAAATTAAAAAAAATTATTCTGAAATAACTAAACAAAAATTTTCTGAAAGAGTTTACTAAGGGCTTGTTAGGCTTTCACTTGGTTTTTAAATCAATAACATCCGATAATTTTTAACAAAGTTATTGCAATTCAACAACATAGGTATTTAGTCTTTAGTCTTTTTTAATTATTTTCTGTAACACAGGTCCTTTTAAATTTTTTTTAATGATTTTTAATGACATTTTCAAGAGTTTCTAGATTTTTTTAACCCTTATGATGCTTTAAAAACTACTTTATGAATACATTTCCTACAAAAGATATAAATTTTGACAAATTCTTATTAGTCTCTTACCTACAAACTAAAATAGTCGTATCTGCTGGCCTACACTAACATTTTTCCATTCAAATTTTCGATAATATCAATAAGACCATAGATCATTGATGTTTCACCCTTTTCGTAGGTAAGCATATGGCTGCATCTGCGCGAATTACAAAGATGATCATTTTAGCGAAAGAAAGCAAATATATGGATTTTTGCATCTGCTTATAACTCTTCCGTACACCCTTTTTTGGGGGCATCTGTATACAGTATATCCGATTGTATTTCCTCGAAATACCCATAGCGCAATTTCAGTGGTTCTTATTTTTCTATTTTTGGTGCAGGTTTAGAAGCCATCTGCCCCAAGCCATTTATTTACCCTTTTAATACTCTTCTGACTGATAAGGCGCGTGGGTGTATGTGGAACATACATAATTGTATTGTTGTATTTGACACTACTGCAAGCTGGTCCAATTCATTTGATAGTATTTGGGTAACACGGTTCTTGCATAAGGTTCCTTATTTATTAGGGATTTTTATTCTCCGATATTTAAACAGACAGGCACACTTCTTTTATTTGCTAAGTAAATTTAAATATTAGTTTAATTTATATAGACTGTTAAGGTCATCAAAAAATGACCGATTATATAAATTTAGTATGCTTATTGATAAGAAATTAAATTTGTAAAAAGGTTACATTTTAAGGAAATTTTTGGAACTTTTAGACCTCGATTAATGCATTATTTTATTTTGTAAAATTTTAACATAGTTAAAGTTTTGTAAAGGTAATATGCAATTTTTTAATTATTTTGTTAATGTTTAACAAATTATTTCATTGAAAAAGTACACGTGATTTCAGGCAGCCAATCAAAACATTTCTCACTGACAATACACTGAGAGAAACGATTTACTTTTTGTTAGTAAACCGTTTCTTTTATTTAGTTTATTTTATATTAGCAAGCTTTACTTATTGTTAAAAAATATTTCATATTTGATAACATTTGGCGAAAAAGAATGACGATAAAGAACCAAAGCATTTGGTTAGACATATTTGGTATCCTTTAGATTTTTGCTATTAAAAACCAAATCTTTCGGTTTCAGTAAAAACAACAAAAATGAAAGAATTCCTACGTGAAAATGGTCTATTGGACCTATAGTCACATTTTGAAGAAAAGTTTTCCATACATTATTATAATTTATTATAATAATTGCAAGTTTTAATGATTTAATGCTTATATATGGGGCATTCCACGCCAAATCGGATGGTTTTTTTTTATTCCTCCAATAACTTTTATATTTTTTAGTACTCCTTAAAAGAGCTTTCTTAGTAAATTTTGATCACGAGTTCAAAAGATATCAAATTTTTAAAAAACTTTTTTTTTGTTTTTCGCTCATAACTTCTTAAAAAATGGTCCAAATCAAAATGTTTATTCTTTATAAAATTTTCGTTTTTAAATGTACTTTTCGAAAAAATATTTGAAGCGTTTTAGGTCAAGATTTTTGAGATAAATCGTGTTTTTAAAAATGTGTCTTCGATTTTCCCGAAAATTTTTTATTTTTAACTTCTATCTATTTAACAACTATTCAGCCTGGTCCGGTAGTGGGCCTTCCATAATTAATATTTTTTTTTCAAAACTTATAATAATTTTTAGAGAATTTTTTTTTTAATTTTGAAATATCTAAAAAAATAGTAATTATGGAAGGCCCACTACCAGACTAGGCTGAATAGATAGAAGTTGAAAATAAAAAATTTTCGCGAAAATCGAAGAAGACAAACATTTTTAAAAACTCAAAAATCTTGATATTAATAATAATAATATTAATTAATTTATTTGTTGTAAAACAAAAATACATTTCATTTTAATAATAACAGAACAAAATGGACTGGAAGGCAAACGAATCTGATTGTTAATACAGCCCAGAAAAAAGGTTTATTCAGAAACTAAATTAATGTAGTTGAAAGGTTCATTAAACAATTTAAACAACAAAAAAAGCAAAAAAAGATTTTAGATAAAAAAAGCTATTTACAAAAGCTTTGCAAATATTAACTTTTTTAAAGCAAATTTAAAAAGTTTTATTTTTAGAGTTTTAAGATGTTCGGGTAGGTTATTGAAAAAAGCATAAACGTTATATGCATGAAAAAGGTCGTCTAAATATTGAAGTGTTCTTCTTTCTTTTATATTTAACCTTAAACTTTCACCTTTAACCTTAAACTTTTTTTCGAAAATATATTTTAGCTCCTTAGTTAATTCGTATAGGATTTAACGAAATAATTCGGTATTTTTTAAATTGTGAAATTATTGCTAGTGTTAAATACTTTTAAAACCAAGCATAAATATGCAAAAAGTTTAGCTTAGAACCGCAACACAAGAGATATATTGAATTTGATATTAAATAGTAAATTAGTTTTGCAAAACTTTACATGTAAACCTTACATACGTAAAATTTTTACTACCAACTCTCTAAAAATGAATTAGTCTACAATGACTAATTTAATAGTTATTAGTGGCTGCTTTTTCACTTGTACCATGATTAACCATTGAACACCATGGTATAACAGCCAATTCTTATGTAAAATTCTCCCCTGAATCGGAAAATACCGTCGAAAATTATGAAAGTGGTGCAGTTTTTGAGATATAGGCAATTCCATATTAAATGGAAAATTGACTATCAAAAACTGTTCTAATTTTTTAACTTTTGATGACATATTTGGATTCAGGGGACAATTTTACATAAGAATTTTGGGATACTATTAAATTTTGACTAATTAAATTTAAGAGAGAACATATTTTAAATTAAATACCAAACGGATTTAGTATTTGCAACCAAATATGTAAAACCAAATCCTTTTTTTCTAGTAACTATAGTTACTGCATATATGCAATTTGCTAGATATGCATATATGCAATTTGCTAGATTGATTGATATTCAAACAAGTTCATCTGATTTTAACGTCTGCAACTTATGTTTCTGCTTAATTTATTCTAATTCGTATCGTGTTCGTAATAACTGTTCATATTATATTACCAGAAATCTGTTATTATTGTTTTTCGTATTCTAAACTGAAATTAGGGGATACAGTGAAATGGGTTAAAGTTACGAAATACATCAGTTTTGTTATTAAATCTACAAAATGTTTGCTATAATTCAATTAGTTAACAGATTAAAGTTGATTGTAAACTTAACATAAAGTTATGGTGGACCTGGATAAATTTAAAATCTGGTTAATATTTGCTTAAAATACAAAAACAAATATACATATTCTATTTCTCACAATAAACAAGAACATTTATTTTCGCTACGCCGTAAGCTTCTAAACCCTATAATTAAGACATCGAACTGTTATTAATAACTCGCCGAAAAATCTTAATCAAAACAACCGAAACAATTCTCCCAATTATCTAAATCTCGAACGATATAAATTTTAAAAGTGCATTAATAAGAAAAAGATTTTCGATACTGCACAAGTGAGAGCAAAAAAATTAATTTCAACTGCAAATAGCCTTTTGGGATGGGGTCATTTATACTTGTAACGTTGTTAAATGTCGGCCTAAATGTAACGTCTTTGTTCGGTAAGGTTCACGGCACCAATGGCGTACCAAAATGTGTTATCATTTTGTACAGTTACACCTTGTATATTTTTTGTAAAGTTTATAAAATTTAATGTCAAAGTAATTTCATGACAAGATAAACATATGTATGTATGTCAAAAATGTTTTCTTAAATCAAATGGTGATTGTAAAACAAACACTCGGTATAATATTTTTAAATAATTTAAAACAGCATATTTTGATTCCGCCTTATCAAACACGAATTTTTTTGTATTGTTGCGTTTTATGTCCATTTAGTTCAAAAAATGTCTTAAAAAAACTGTCTAAAAAAATATGAAAATGTTTGTTCCGCCCCTGGTTAAATATAAAAAATCAAACATTAAATAACATATAAATGGACGAATGTGTAGATAATACGTTCATTATTCATTGCAGTGTGGCAAAAAGGGTGACCGGAGGCCATACGAAACGAGATATTAAAATAACAAGTAACAACAGTGATGTTTGTTTTAAACGGTCGTCGGCGCTTTGGGCATTGGAGGCGTTGTTGCAATAATCATTTGCTCGCGTAGTAAATCACGACCTTTCTGCTTGAGCTTTAACCTGCTCCTATTCAATACACACAACCTCCAAGTCTTCCTATTGGTGAAATTTTTTGATGACTCTTCCAGTTGCGGCTCGTGGGTGTATGAATAAATTTCCACGTTACCGGGATGGCCAGTACCCCTACTAAACCATTATAATTAAAAAAAAAAAATTGTTCACCGATGAGTCCTGATTTGGTCTAGCTCCAAATACTCGTAGAACAAGAGTCTGGAGGCGATCTGAAAGCCCAGAACGCTTGGCAACATTTCAGAAAGTTCACGGACAGCAAGGTGGTATACTATAGTTGCACAACAAGTTGGTCCCAATTTTCATCTAATGCAGGATACAGCTAGAAATGAAGAAGTTGAGATCACATTCGGGTTTTGTTCTTCGAGCCGACTTTTCGTCCTGGAGGGACAAAATCGGAATCCCAGCACAAAACCACGCTGATCAGTGCCAAATAAATAAGGTCTACAATAGATTGATTTAATTTACGAATGATTTTCACCATGGATGTATGAAATATTTAAAGAAATATCAGGGCATACAGCCATCTGCAATATGGTGCATGGATGAAATTGAACTATAAAATGGAGTGTCAGCAATGCAAAATGTTATTTATTATTTGTGAATCTATGGAAAACGAACTGAATTAATATATGGATAATGTATGTAATGATTAAATGGTTTGGACAAGTGGTAGATATATATAAAGTATGAAAGAAAGAAGAAACCAATGTGGAAGAAGTATATGGATGATTTTAATGTATGCATGGATGAAAAAATATATGTAGAAAGAAAATATTATAAAAGTGATTCAAGGGATGAGTTAAACTCAGATTCTCTTGAATAAGACGATCAAATTTTAATTTAAATTAAATCCCGGAAGGAAAAGGCCATTACACTGTAGAAGAAGAAGAAGAAGAAGAAGAAGAAGAAGAAGAAGAAGAAGAAGAAGAAGAATCTTTATTTAGTTCAAAATGCATTATACATAGGTACCATTGGGTGTAGAACACGTCACAAAAATAAACAAGGAATAAACCAATACAAAGTTCTTCTACGAAGAAGAAGAAGTTGAGATTTTGCCCCGGCCTGCGCAATCGCCCGACCTTAATCCTACCGAACATGTATGGTATATGTTAGGTATACGGACTTTAAAGCACCATTCACAACTTTTTAGTTGTTTAGTTAAATATAGGTGAATGGGTATTCTGTTAAAGCCACTGGTTAATACTTGTAGTGGCTTAATAATAATTGTAACGTATATATTGTCCAGGACTATTAATGATCAGTAACTTGCAAATTGAAAGAAGAAAAAGTTTCGTGATTATTGCTTATCTTTTTCAAACAAAATGGATGCTATTTTCAAAGACAGCAAATAATTTTTATTTTTTGTTTTTTATTTCCCCCTTTTTTAAAATTTCAAAAATTTGCTGAAAATAATGTGTGATTTAATATTTGTAAAACCAAAATTGTTACCTACTTTTTTACTCCAAAAATTTCCATAACTTTTTTAAAGTTTTTTTTACTTTAGAACCTGATATTATTTTTGGCATTTTATGTTTTTATTTCGATATGATATAATAATTAACAAGTAAATTATCAATAATAAATATTACTGTAAATTTGACAGTGTATTGCGATAGGGTATTTAATTAATGTCTTCAGCAGAAGTACCATTTTTTAAACACTAAAAATACTAAATCAAACTGGCATAAGCTATCAACTTAATAAAAAACACGAGTCCAAATTATAAAAATTGAACTGAAAGCCTAATTTTTCTTAATTGATCTTATAACCGCGTGGAATCCCACAAGTAGTTGTTAATCGTTTAGAAGGGTTCAAAGTATCTTTGTTTGCTTGATAATAATTGGACTTATTTAAATTAAGATAGACTTCTGTACCCTCTAATTAACTTTTTGGAGCTTCTAATAAAGCGTTTAGAGTTTTATTTTTTCTACCATTAGCGCAATTAAAGTGCTAACAAGATTTTAAGCGTAACATAAAAGAAACGGACAGCTAAACCACCAAAAATTATATGTGATTAGCTCAAACGTCGTGTGACTAGACACGATACATCTATGGAGGCGAAGCGTTTCGGAAGCAGTGATTTGTTGAGTTCAACAAACCAAAAACTGAGCAAAAAATACGTTTTGCGTGCTGAATACACGTGTCCGATAAATGCAAATTTTCGTACGTATAGGTTTTCGGATTGATTTTCTTTCGAGCTTTCCGTATGGATGTGCCCGACCTCACACTCTAAAATTATGCAAATCTCGCCGGTTTAATCATATATTTTACGCCGACGTTTAATGAGTTTATAATTTTTTCCCGTGCTCGTGGCGCGTTTGCATTCAAATTGCGTACGACTTTTTGGAACGTGTGTTTTTTAAAATATACACATACGTACATGAGTATGTTTTGTAAGGTTAAACAACGTGAGTTTTTTTCCTCTTAATCGGTTTTTAAACCAAAAAAATAATGTGTGTATAACTGTTTAAAAAGTTATAATTGCTTAATAAAAGCCATACAGAGGCGAAACATAAACTGCAGCAAGATGGAGCTCCAGACCTTACCGCTTAGGATAAAGTTTTTATCACCCTACCAAATAATATTAAAGACCTTAAAGAGATTACCCGTCACGAAACTCGTTTAATATCAACAAAATTTTTTTGAAAATGTGTGTAACATATCCCAAATTAAATAACTAGCATTCTAAGTAAATTTACCAAAATCTAAGTAATATAACGATTTTTTAAACTTTTTTTAACCAATTAGTTGTACCAGTTCCTATAACCTTAAGGTAAATTCAAATGTTATTTAGTTAGGAATATAACTTATAAGTTAAAAATTAGGTTATTTTAGAAGTTACATAACGTTATATTAACTTATAATTTTAACATTTGAAAATGGTTAAGACTAGTTATTTTTTAGACATATTTTGGTTTGGTTTAACTTTTGATATTACATTTTGGTAAATTAACTAAAGCTTTGGTTAATTAAGGTATACTCGCTGTTAAAATAACGTTAATTAATAAACTGGTTAAAAAAGTGCAGTTTTATCACACAACAAATGCGCTTTATCATAGAAATAATACTAGCATTATTTCTATGCGTTTTATAAAAATAAAGCAGGGCTGCAACTAAAATCAGAACTTAAGAACGCCGGGAATTTTTTAGGTTAGTTATTTTAAAAATAACAAGTTAGTTTAATTTTACTAATTTCGGCAATTATTAACTCTATAATGTATTAAATTACCCGAATTTATACCAAAACCAAAGAGTTATAAATTACTGATGGCTAAATAAAGTAGTTAAATTAAACACAATAAAATAACCAAATGGTTTAAATAAACTGGCAGGTTAATTAATATTGCTTATATAACCAATAAGTAAAAGTATCCTAAAATCGCCATATTGTTTGCTGTCCATTCTAATAAAAGAAAATGCCATTAATTTTATTATTATTTGTTTTATTCCAAAAATAAGGTAATTTAAACAAACCAATAATAAAACATTATATTATTTCATGTTTAAAACTACTTAAAATCAATTTCAATTTTTATATTCTTTATTTCTAATTTTTTTCAAAGCACATTTAAAATATGAAAATATTTTGTACTACTTCATAAAAAAAATGTCCCATTGGTTTTTCCTTTAGAACTATCTGTTGGAGATATCAAATTATATATTTATACATACATAATATATATTAGTATTAATATTCAGAGGCGATTTTAAGTATCTCATATCTATAGATATACATAACCATATTTGGTAAATTATAATTATAAGTATAGTTTATTTTAACTCTATAATTATAATTACATAGAGTTAAAATAAACTTTATTTTCTTTTTTTTGAACGCTTAATTTTTTTTTTGTGAAAGAAGAAACTAAAGAAACTAAAGAAACTAAAGAAACTAAAGAAACTAAAGAAACTAAAGAAACTAAAGAAACTAAAGAAACTAAAGAAACTAAAGAAACTAAAGAAACTAAAGAAACTAAAGAAACTAAAGAAACTAAAGAAACTAAAGAAACTAAAGAAACTAAAGAAACTAAAGAAACTAAAGAAACTAAAGAAACTAAAGAAACTAAAGAAACTAAAGAAACTAAAGAAACTAAAGAAACTAAAGAAACTAAAGAAACTAAAGAAACTAAAGAAACTAAAGAAACTAAAGAAACTAAAGAAACTAAAGAAACTAAAGAAACTAAAGAAACTAAAGAAACTAAAGAAACTAAAGAAACTAAAGAAACTAAAGAAACTAAAGAAACTAAAGAAACTAAAGAAACTAAAGAAACTAAAGAAACTAAAGAAACTAAAGAAACTAAAGAAACTAAAGAAACTAAAGAAACTAAAGAAACTAAAGAAACTAAAGAAACTAAAGAAACAAAAGAAACTAAAGAAACTAAAGAAACTAAAGAAACTAAAGAAACTAAAGAAACTAAAGAAACTAAAAAAACTAAAGAAACTAAAGAAACTAAAGAAACTAAAGAAACTAAATAATTTCTTAAAACTGAAAACTGAATAATTGTTTGAAAATCTATTAAAACATTAAAATATTTTTAAGGTGGTTTAATAATATTTTTTCTAGGAAAGTCTAGTTAAATGTGTGAAAACCAGATGTGCATCCTTGCCTGATTTTATTCCATTCCATTCCATAATAAAGATTTACCATAATTTGATATTTTTCCCCTTTCGACAAATATCCAAGTTCAGCATGTGCCAATATCATAAAAGATTTTAAAACTACTGACTGACTGGCCACTTTTAAGTACCACCTTGCCAAACAGCTGAAACCTTTACCAAATGAATGCTTATTTTGTAAAGTATACTTCATTCGGGGATCGTATTACTTATATAAATAAATTATTTATCATGCGCAATATTTTTTTTACCGTGTCTAAGTAAGTTATGGTCTTAACATAGTTAGGACTATTAGACATGGTTCTTTAAAATTTTCAGGTAAGTACTTGAAAAAGTTACTTGACCGTAAGAACCCTTTCTTACTGTGCATAAAGTCCAAAAGCGCCCGACAATTGCATAGAATCTCGTTAAATTTGTAAAATTCACAAAAGTACCGAAATATTTTACGGTCTAAAGGTATTGACAGATTTTGCGCAAGGACTTTGTCATGCCATTTAACAGGGTTAACTCGACCGTAAGTTTGTTATAATCTGTGACTTAGTTCTTCATGTGGAGTTTAGAATACACTTAATTAAAATATACTTAATCTTTGCTGTTTTTATAACTGCGAAATTTCTTAATAGGTGTGCCCAATAAACCAGCATTAATATTTTAAGAACTTACTGTCAAAATAAATTAAGTTATTCATCAAATAGTCAACGTAGTGTCCCCCCTGGTGGCCCGCCTCTTTGAAAATATTCAAAACATATGAAAATATTTGTATCGCTATTGTTGGGGTCCACTTGTGGCTCCAGTTTGTATCACCGTGTGACTCCTTCTATCCTGCTGCTTTCAGAAGTGGGTCGACAGCGAAAAAATGTTTATTGCTTTTCCAATATTTCGGTAAAAAATTGCCTGTAAATTGGAAACCTGGGCTCGTTAAAAACGAATAATTTTGAATCGGAATTATTGATGGAACTTTAACAAGGTGTATGGTGCTAACAACCTTGTCAGTCTCAGATGTTTAAGTCTAAAGCTTTACTCATTTTTTCATAATAATAATACTAATAATAAACCTTGATGATGTTTAGTCTAAAACCCCGAATACAAATGTGCATCCATCAATTTCCCCCTACTGGATGAAAAATTAGGAGGCAAAAGCTCGTTGAATTTTAATCGAATGTGTTGAAAATCGAATAATTCTTCGAGGAATATTCATGGTAGCACTACAGGGAGCACTTACTTAAACAAACAGAACCGTTTAGAAAATTGTTTTGAAACAATTAGTTAATTAAAAAATGTTCGAATTCACAGTGTGAACTTGGTGTTATTAATTGTTGCTCTACAGAAATTTGAATGGTTATTGTTTTGAACCCCCGTGTTGAGGGTCTAGGCGCCTGGCCCTTTTTCTTTTGGCGATAACTTTAGTTTGCTTAGTACTCGTACGAGACTTGAAAAAGGGTTCGGCTTTAGATTTGTATTTGCTAAAATTTACACTTCAGTGGCAGTGCAAATATCCATAAAAAAGCCGACAGAAATGAACATTCTAACAAAAAGAACATCCTTTATTATATTTAAGATACAAAATGTAATAGTAATTTTTTATAAATATAGATCCATATAGTTATATTTCATTTCCGCTTTAAATATACACAGGAAGCTTAAAACTCAGTGAAACACAATTCTTTTAACATAGGTAAGTAGTTTGATAGTAAATATTGGTATTTCAATTAAGGTGCCTTTAAGTGGCCCAGTTTTCTACCACAAAGTCAATATTTTAACTGAGCCAGTGGGAAAGTTCTCTATTTAAATAACAATATAAACACCATTTAAAGTATTTACACTCGGAAATAAAAAAAGAAAACAAAAATTTAACTACTCTGGTATAATTTATCATCATAAAGGTGCAAAACACAGGGCATAGCGAACGTATTTTTAAAGTTGCCAATACCATCATTTAAATTTCTAAACCTCAAAGCTGATTAACGCATTCGAAATTTTACGTTAACATATGTCATAACTAATAGAGCATAATGAATACATAAAGATTTAGGGTACGTAAATTTCGCCGACTGGGCTCCAAACCAGTGGTACCAAATAAACTTTCAAAAAACAATTCAATGGGAACACAGTATCCGATTCAAAACGTAAAAAAATCCTTTACGCGTTTAAATTTTCTTTTTGTGAAAGAAGAAACTAAATAAACTAAAGAAATTAAAAAAATTTAAAAAGAAACTAAAAAGAAACTAAAAAGAAACTAAAAAGGAACTAAAAAGAAACTAAAAAGAAACTAAAGAAACTATAAAGAAGCTATAAAGAAACTATAAATAAACTATAAAGAAACTATAAAGAAACTATAAAGAAGCTATAAACAAAGTATAAAGAGACTATAAAGAAACTATAAAGAAGCTATAAACAAAGTATAAAGAGACTAAAAAGAAACTAAAAAGAAACTAAAAGGAAACTATAAAGAAACTATAAAGAAACTATAAAGAAACTATAAAGAAACTAAAAAGAAACTAAAAAGAAACTATAAAGAAACTAAAAAGAAACTAAAAAGAAACTAAAAAGAAACTATAATGAAACTATAAGGAAACTATAAAGAAACTATAAAGAAACTATAAAGAAACTATAAAGAAACTATAAAGAAACTATAAAGAAACTATAAAGAAACTAAAGAAACTAAAGAAACTAAAGAAACCAAAGAAACCAAAGAAACTAAAGAAACTAAAGAATCTAAAGAAACTATACAGAAACTATACAGAAACTATACAGAAACTATACAGAAACTATACAGAAACTATACAGAAACTATAAAGAAACTATAAAGAAACTATAAAGAAACTATAAAGAAGCTATAAACAAAGTATAAAGAGACTAAAAAGAAACTATAAAGAAACTATAAAGAAACTATAAAGAAGCTATAAACAAAGTATAAAGAGACTAAAAAGAAACTATAAACAAAGTATAAAGAGACTAAAAAGAAACTAAAAAGAAACTATAAAGAAACTATAAAGAAACTAAAAAGAAACTAAAAAGAAACTAAAAAGAAACTATAAAGAAACTATAAAGAAGCTATAAAGAAACTATAAAGAAACTATAAAGAAACTATAAAGAAGCTATAAACAAAGTATAAAGAGACTAAAAAGAAACTAAAAAGAAACTAAAAAGAAACTAAAAAGAAACTAAAAAGAAACTAAAAAGAAACTAAAAATAAACTATAAAGAAACTAAAAAGAGACTAAAAAGAAACTAAAGAACCTAAAGATACTAAAGAAACTAAAGAAACTATAGAAACTATAGAAACTAAAGAAACTACAGAAACTAAAAAAACTAAATAATTAAAGAAACTAAAGAAATTAACGATGCTAACGAAACTGAAGAAATAAAAAAATTAAAGAACGAAGCCAACGTATCTAGCGAAGCTAACGAAAGTAACGAAAGTACATAAACCAAGGAAACTCAAGAAACTCTAAAGAAACTCTGTTTTTTTTTAGTTTCTGCAACTGGTGAAAATGTTTTAGATTAGTTTTTTTATGATTAAGATATAAAATTCAATATTAACCACATAGGTGCTTCTTTGAATATGATTTTAAAAATGTAACCTGTGGCCAGAAAAATTGCATAATAACTTGAGGTGCCAAAATACAAGGAACCCGCAAAAATGTAAAATACAATATTTAAAGATAAAATTATACAATTGAAAATGATCGGCGGAATCCGAGCCGTGGCCTTAGGACGATGCGAACGGTAAAAAGTGCATAATGCATATACACGCACCGAGGCCGCGGTTGCAGGCTAAGTGATATTAATGAAGCGGTCTGCGGCGGAATATCGATGAGGTTCCGATTCGTTCTCACGCTCGCCCACGCCCCGCGCATTGAGAACTTCTGGTGGAAGCTGCGCTCATTGATTTACAACTCGCTGCTTATTATCTGGTAAAGCACCGCATTGTATTTTGAACTGCCTCCGCGCCCGTGTTATTAAATATTATACAGAGATATTTTAATATTCAAAGCTTTAGGCCACAACACCTCGTACACTGCTCCATACAACATTCTAAGTTATGTTGTTTCTTCAATTTTAGTCACTGTTCAATATTTTTTCTATGTTGATAGTTTTTAGTTTTTTCATTCATAACCTTTCAGTGTCTGTATCTTAGTTTAATCTCTTCTTAATTTTGTATTTTTTGAAAAACGCTATTTTGTCAATAATCGTTATTTCTTAGTTTTTATTTAGTTTTTTATATTGTTTAGTTTCTTTAGTTTATTTAGTATCTTTAGTTTGTTTAGTTTCCTTAGTTTATTTAGTCTCTTTAGTTTCTTTTTAGTTTTTTTTAGTTTATTTTTAGTTTCTTTTAAGTTTCTTTAGTTTCTTTGGTTTCTTTAGTTCTTTAGTCTCTGTAGTTTCGTTAGTTTCTTTTTAGTTTCTTTAGTTTTTTTAGTTTCTTTAGTTTATTTAGTTTCTTTAGTCTCTTTAGTTTCTTTAGTTTCCTTAGTTTATTTGGTCTCTTTAGTTTCTTTTTAGTTTTTTTTAGTTTCTTTTAATTTTCTTTAGTTTCTTTAGTCTCTATAGTTTCTTTAGTCCCTATAGTTTCTTTAGTCTCTATAGTTTCTTTTTAGTTTCTTTTTAGTTTCTTTTTAGTTTCTTTTTAGTTTCTTTTTAGTTTCTCTTTAGTTTCTCTTTAGTTTCTCTTTAGTTTTTTTTTAGTTTCTTTTTAGTTTCTCTTTAGTTTCTCTTTAGTTTCTCTTTAGTTTCTTTTTAGTTTCTCTTTAGTTTCTCTTTAGTTTCTCTTTAGTTTCTCTTTAGTTTCTCTTTAGTTTCTCTTTAGTTTTTCTTTAGTTTCTCTTTAGTTTCTTTAGTTTCTTTAGTTTCTTTAGTTTCTTTAGTTTCTTTAGTTTCTTTAGTTTCTTTAGTTTCTTTAATTTCTTTAGTTTCTTTAGTTTCTCTAGTTTCTTTAGTTTCTTTAGTTTCTTTAGTTTTTTTAGTTTCTTTAGTTTCTTTAGTTTCTTTAGTTTCTTTAGTTTCTTTAGTTTCTTTAGTTTCTTTAGTTCCTTTAGTTTCTTTAGTTTCTTTAGTTTCTTTAGTTTCTTTAGTTTCTTTAGTTTCTTTAGTTTCTTTAGTTTCTTTAGTTTCTTTAGTTTCTTTAGTTTCTTTAGTTTCTTTAGTTTCTTTAGTTTCTTTAATTTCTTTAGTTTCTTTAGTTTCTCTAGTTTCTTTAGTTTCTTTAGTTTCTTTAGTTTTTTTAGTTTCTTTAGTTTCTTTTGTTTCTTTAGTTTCTTTAGTTCCTTTAGTTTCTTTAGTTTCTTTAGTTTCTTTAGTTTCTTTAGTTTCTTTAGTTTCTTTAGTTTCTTTAGTTTCTTTAGTTTCTTTAGTTTCTTTAGTTTCTTTAGTTTCTTTAGTTTCTTTAGTTTCTTTAGTTTCTTTAGTTTCTTTAGTTTCTTTAGTTTCTTTAGTTTCTTTAGTTTCTTTAGTTTCTTTAGTTTCTTTAGTTTCTTTAGTTTCTTTAGTTTCTTTAGTTTCTTTAGTTTCTTTAGTTTCTTTAGTTTCTTTAGTTTCTTTAGTTTCTTTAGTTTTTTCATCATCAAAAAACTAATCTAAATACTTCTACCAGTTGAAATCATCCAGAAACTAAGAAACTAGTAAATCATAACGAAAAGTACTAGTTTTAAGGTTAAAACATCTATCTTACGTATGTCAGATAGTCAATCTGATCTATAATGATTTTTATTTTATTAATAATTGTTTTTTCATAAAGAATACGACCAAACAGTCTTCAAAAAAATAAAAATAGTGAAAAGGTTTTTTTTTTTGATGTTTTGAATTGGTTATACATATACTGTTTTCCCCTCAAATTGTTTTTTAAAAGTTTATTTGGTCCCACTGGTTTTTATTTTTTTTTAATTTTGCAACTTAAAAGTTTTTTTCTTAATTTGAAAGTTGTTGCAATTGATAAGTATTTTATTCTTTAATAGCTTCTTATATTGAAATCATTTCCTCTGAACTTTTTTGATAGTTTGTTGTGCTAGTGTATCTTTTAGACTTGAAGCTTGAGGCCTACCGAATATATCTATGCCAATACAGCGCATTATGCTTTGTTAGAGGTGTTGATGTGTAATCAAATTCATTTTTTTTATCCGGTGCTCTATCATTATGGTTTATTTTTATTTCCTTATAATCACTTAGAAATTTGAATGGTGTTTAGAAAGGCCCTAAGATTCGATGAATTTACATATTCAAATTTCGACGCTTGTGCCCAAAATTGCCATCGATACACATCTATCATAATAACGAAGATTTAGTGAAAATTTATTCTATGTAAATCGAACAATAACGAGCGTAAGAAATTTTATTTGGGTATGTGGGTGACTGGTAACCACCAAAAATGGGCCTTCGGTTATGGGCCACTTTAAATTTGTTTTTATAGTTTTAGGTTCCACGTAGGAAAATTAATATTCCCTAATAAAACTTAACGCCTGTCTGTTAGAAAGTTTCTTAGCCGTGACGGTCTCTCCGGTGCCCTATTAGCACATCACATGGCACATTTACATTCAGCACAATTTTAATTTCTCGCAAATTACTTGGCCCGGACAAATTACACGCCAAAATTTGGCTGCTACGGATTTCAATATTCAATCTACAAGGAAAATACCGCTAGAATGAAAGGGCGGATATTTAAGGTCTTCAGAACTATTATTTTAAAAAGCTTTCGTGTTTGATTCTTTAGTATTTTTGAGTAGTTTTTTTAGTTCCTTAAATAGTTTCTTGAGTAATTTCTTAAATAGTTTCACGAGTAGTTTTTTGAGTAGTTTATTTAGTAGCTTCTTTAGTATTATTTTTAATAGTTTTTTAAGTAGTTTTTGAGCAGTTTTTACAGTAATTTCTTGAGTAGTTTCTTCAGTGGTTCCTTTAGTATTATTTTTTAGTAAATTCTTTAGTTTCTCGAGTAATGGTTTAAGCAGTTTCAAAATGACTTTTCTCATTATTTGCAGTAGTCTTAAGTAGTCTCCTAAGTAGCTTCTTGAGTAGTTTCTTTGGATTTCTATTAGTTTTTATTCTTGATATTTACAGTAACATTTTAGTAACATTTTGGATTCATATTTTTAAATTCGCCTTTTAGGTAGTTGAGTAGATTCTTAAAGGCCGTATTACAGCCGGCAATTCTTTCGGCAATTGCAATGAAAATTGCCATAGGCATGCGCGGTTGAGACATTTCGACGAATCTATTGCAATTGCCGAAAATCGGTCCGGATGGATTTTTATTGCCGTTTCACGGCAATTCTGGGGTGAAACCTGGTAACTTTTATGTTACCAACCCTACTACAAATTCCCTAGAGAGACGCTGTTTGACTTAAACAGTTTAAGGTTATTTGTTTTATGATTGGCATTGTGTTCAAAGTTCTAGTATCCATTTTACTCATTAATATTTATATGTCTCTACTAAATAACAAATAAACTTAGTGTTTACAAAATCGTATATTTTTCTTCAGTTGGTAGCAATGTAATAAATAGCAAGTTGTCTTGCCATTGCTGACTGTAAAACAACATGCAATACGGCCTTGAAAACTTGATGGCAAGAAAAATTGCTGCAAGAAAAATTGCTGCAAGAAAAATTGCTGCAAGAAGAATTGCCGGCTGTAATACGGCCTTAAGTAATTTTTTCAGTAGTTTCTTGAGTAGTCTTTAGTGGTTCCTTGGGTGGCTTGGGTATATTTTAATAGTTTTTAGGTATTTCCTGGAGTAGTTTCTAAATTAGTTTCTTGAGTATTTTCTTAAGTAGTTTCTTGAGTAATTTTAAGAATTTTCTTTAGTTGTTTCTTTACTTTTTATTTGGTTTTTGCTCAACATTGCCATGTTAATGTAAATATGGATGCATATTAGCCTCTTAGGTAGTTGAATATATTCTTTCTTAAGTAGTTTTTTAAGTAATTTCTTAAGTAGTTTCTTTAGTTTCTCGAGTAGTTGTTCGAGCAGCTACAATATCAGATTTTTCAGTATTTTCCAATTAGTATTTTACGTAGTTTCTTTAGTAGAAGATTTTAAGCATTTTCTTTAATTTTCTTTTGGTTTTTGTTCCACATATTCACATTAACATTTTGGATGCTTATTTTTAAATTCGCTTTTTGGGTAGTTGAGTAGATTCTTAAATAGTTTTTTAAAGTTTATTGAGTAAATTAAGTAGTTTTCCGGTAGTTTCTTAAGTAGTGTATTGAGTGGTTCCTAGAGAAATATTTTGAGTATTCCCTTGAGTATTTTCTTCAGTAGTTTCTTAGGTAGCTTCTTTAGTATTATTATTAGTAGTTTCTTTAGTTTTAAGAGTAGTTTTTTCAGTATGTCTATTAAGTATTTTATTAAGTAGTTTCTTAAGTAGATTCTTGAGTATTAGTATTATTGGTAGTTTCTTTAGGTTCTCGAGTAGTCTTTTAAATACTTTAGTAGTAGTTTTTTTAGTAATTTTTTAAGTAGACTCTTAAGCAGTTTTTTGGATAATTTTTTCAATAGTTCTTTGAATAGTTTTTAGTATTTTCATTAGTTGTTTAGTTTTCTTTTGTTTTTTGTTCCACATATTCACTTTAACATTTTGGATGCATACTCTAAATTCGCCTTTTAGGTAGTTGAGTAGATTCTTAAGTAGTTTTTGAGTAGTTTCTTAAGAAGTTTCTCCAGTAGTATGTTGAGAGGTTCCTTAGGTAATTTCTTAGGTATTTTTTAGTAGTTTCTTAAGTATTTTATTAATTAGTTTCTTGAGTATTTTCTTTAGTAGTTCTCTGAGTAGTTTTTTAGATATTTTCTGAGTATTTTCTTTATTTGTTTCTTTAGTTTCCTTTTGATTTTTTTCATTAACATTTTAAATGGATATTTTTAAATTACATTTTAGTTATTTATGTATTTAGTTCATTAGAGTATGTTCTTAAGTTTTTTTGAGTAATTTCTTAAGTAGTTTCTCCAGTAGTGTCTTGAGAGGTTCCTTAAGTAATTTCTTAGGTATTTCTTGGTAGTTTCTTGAGTATTTTCTTGATTGGTTTCTTGAGTATTCTCTTTTATTTTCTTGGGTAGTTTCTTTAGTAAATCTCTGAGTAGTTTTTTAGATATTTTCTGAGTATTTTCTTTATTTGTTTCTGTAGTTTCCTTTTGTTTTTTTCCATTAACATTTTAAATGCATAGTTTTAAATTCACCTTTTAGTTATGTATGTATTTAGTTTATTAGAGTAGATTCTTAAGTAGTTTTTGAGTAACTTCTTAAGTAGTTTCTCCAGTAGTGTCTTGAGAGGTTCCTTTAGAAATTTCCTAGGTATTTTTTAGTAGTTTCTAGTTTATATTCTGAAATAGTTTCTTGATTATTCTCTTGATTATTTTCTTGAATAGTTTTTTTAGTAGTTCTCTGAGTAGATTTTTGGTATTTTCTGAGTATTTTCTTTATTTGTTTCTTTAGTTTCCTTTTGTTTTTTTCCATTAACATTTTAAATGCATATTTTTAAATTCACCTTTTAGTTATGTATTTATTTAGTTCATTATGACGGTGTTATGAAATGGATCGTAAAATAATTTAAAAAAATGTTTATACTTTCCGGAATATGCTAATATTGTCTTTTGTATTGTTTATGTTTCACGTTTCATCAGTCTCATCACTTACTTCAAATACATGGCCATAAATTTTTAAACCGCTGTTTTAAGACCGTGGGTTCTATTGAAAAAAAAATAATTGAAAATGGCCACCGACGACAAGAAGTTACGCATTTTTTGCTCATATTTGCGGCCCGGGCTCATTTGGGAAAAAATTAGGTCTTGTAAGTTTGGCATAAGTGAACAATTAAAATAACTAAATTAGTTTTTTATTTTATAAACCATTTTGAAGGTGTTTTGCAGAATAAATAATTAAAGTCTTAATAATCTCGAGTTTCGTAGTCAGGAGACAACAATGTCCCCAAATAGAACCATTAATTTATAATATCGGATAGTAAAGGTCGACTTGTTAAATAACAAAAAAAAATCGTATACGAAGGCATAAAGCCATCGCCCTTTTGCTTTTACCTGGCTCCCAGTTGTAAAGGGACACCGAATATCAGTGAGGCCCTTGTTTTTTATTTCGCTTAGGTATACCGACGAACTCTGCTATCCCCTCTTTCGTCTACTTTTGATGCAGCCTTTTTCGTGAGCCTAGAAGCTCGTGCTACACGCATGGACCGTGTCAACCAGTACGGAACAGAAAAAAGTTTATATATTTTTTAGTTTCTAAAGTTTAAGTTCTTTATGTCATACAAAGTAAGGTTAGATTAGATCTGACAGTTGTCAAATTTTTTTATTGAACCAAACGGGGTTTTTACAGACTAGGAGGTAAAAAACTAAATTATATTTATACATGAGTTTGTAGTTTGTTAAATTTATTTTGTAAAATTTTAACATAATTTTTTGTAGAAAACCAGCGTTTGTAAATTTCCAAAGTTACAGATTATTTTGTTAATGTTTAACAAATAATTTTGTTGAAACAGTACACGTGATTTCAGGCAGTCAATCAAAACATTTCCCAGTGACAATACGCATCAACAAGTTTAACTGACTTCAGCGTCTGCAACTTATGTTTCTGCTTACTTTATACTAATTCGTAACGCGTTCTTAACAACTGTACAGAGTGTATATAATATATAACCAGAAAACTGTTATTATTGTTATTCGGATTTCTTATACCTATATAAGTATCCAAAAAAAGATACCATCACTGCTTTTCAAACTGAAATTAGGGAATACAGTGAAGTGGGTTAAAGTTACGAAATACATCAGTAAGTGTTGTAGTGGTGCTGATAATTATGTTGTACCAAATTTCTTTATAATTTTATGATTTTAGAATGGTGTGTTATTTTTGTGTTTAATAAACACTGTTTATATATGTAGTTATGTGTTAATTTTTTTGTTTAGGAAATTGATTAATAAAGCAACATTTTTTATTAAAATTCTTTTCATTTAGGTTCCCAATTTCCAACAAATACTTTTGTTACTGGGTTTACAAAAAGGTTTGTAAAAATAAGGTCATTTTTAAAAATTACAAAAATTATGATTAAATTATTTGTTATTAAATATACGTTTGTTATAATTACAAACTACTTATTCAATTAGTTAACAGATTATAGTTGGTTGTAAATTTAATATAAAGTTATGTGGACCTGAATTACCATAAAATCTGGTTAATATTTGGTTAAAATTAAAAAAATATTTTTTTACTGTGTAGGTTCTTCGATTGAAAATAATAGTTATTTAAATAATTTGGCTGAAAACTGAATCTTTTTGTGCTGAATTAAACGATATATAAAACATACTTATAATAACAATTAAAAATATTAAAAGTATAGGTTAGATGTTTTGGCAGTTATCGAATTTTTTATTGGTCCCAACGGGTTTTTTACAGACTAGGATGTAAAAAACTTCACCTGAGGTTAGAGAGCTTCATAATTTTCAGCAGTTATCGAATTTTTAATTGGTTCTAGCGGGTTTTTTACAGACTAGGATGTAAAAAACTTCACCTGATTGGTCTAAATTATTTTTAAAGCCTACAAGATAATTCTTTGGCGGTTGATAATAATTTTATAGAACGCTTGAAAAAAAACTTTTTACACACAAATTCCATGTTGTTTGACACGATCCAGGTACAACGAAAGTGAGTAGAGACCAGTCTCGAATCTTTTCATTGAGAACTTTTTTAATCTTGCCTAGGTAGAAAATAACGCAGGTCAGGTCTACTCGAAATAGATTACGCTAGATGATCCTTTGCATAAACTATTATTTATTGCGCTGCTTTTTTAACTAGGCTCGGGATTATACAATCTTTTGTTCGTCGGTTTTTTCGTACGTGATTGGATTAGAGGGGATTCATTTCCCCTTTTCAGATGCTAATAAAATCGCTTTAAACTAGATGCCCCAGTTTCATGTTTTATACATTTTGTACCTGTAATTCTGTTCGCAAAATTATTGACACAACAAGTACCCTATGTATGTGCATTAATTTTTGTCATGTTTTATTTATTTGGTAGTACCTACCTTCCTAGAGATCCTAGGCGGTTTATAATTTATTGTAAGTTATTCGAACTTAGATCTGCATAGATTGAGTTTTTTTGCGTGATAAAAAATTAGTGGCGGAATAGTTGGGAGCAAACTCACGTTTATCGATATAATAATTGTCCATGAGCGAGATAAAAGAAAAACTTGTCATTTAAAAAAATTAATACCATAACACTAATAAGAATGAATTTAAATATAAAATCGATTTAATATGCAGCGAAAATTATATATTAAAATGCTATTATAATTTAGCATTTTAATGTTTTCTCCTTCATAAAATGCAAATCCAGGCTACCAACTTAATATTTATAGTTACAATTTAGGGATAATCGTAACATTCATAATTATTTTATATAGAAGGTACAAATAATGTATACGAAAATTATGTAAATTATTATAGCGGTTAATGTAAATTTAATGTAATTTACCTTTTAATATAAATTGAGTTCCAGTTTTTTCTTTTTGCTTAACTTTTATAAGCCTTTGTGTGTCAAAGCAAATTTTATATGCGTTGTTGCAATAGCGGCTTTATGAGGTTAATTTTGACCTTTTTTTAAAATGGCGATATAAATTTAAAAAAATAAACTAAAAAAATAACAAAACGAAAAAAATATCAAAGCAATCTAACCCAAAACATAAATTCGTTTTTTTAATTCTTTAAAATATATATCTGGAACTTAAAAATATATTTATATAGATATGGGTGGTTCTTATTTGACCGATGTCAAAATTTTAATCGTGCCGCCCCCTTATTTGTTTTTAAAAAATATTAAAAAAATGTTGCCAAATTTGGATGTCCTCACTTATTTCCTTCTATTGCCTGTAACAACGAGAAGTTTTCCAGGTAGAGGATTTTTGCCTTTAATGTATTAATTTTTTAAAATTACTATTAATCTATGAAAAAGTATAATTTTTTGAGAAAATGTAGAGGTTATAAGTTACTTTAAAACAAAAAAAAAGAAATCATCTATTTGTATCCTAAGGTATTTTTTACTTCGCTCGATTTTTACTTATAGTTTTTCGTATAGGGGATTTTTGCTTTAAAACGCAATAATTTTATAAAATCATTAATAATTATTAATGATTTTATAAAATTATTGCGTTTTAAAGCATCATAATGAATGAACAATTCTAATTTTTTGGGAAATGAAGGGAAAATATGGTACTTTTAAACAAAAAAAAAATAATTCATATATGTCCCATAGTAAGGTCTTTTTTACTTCATTCAATTATTACTATTATTGTTATTTTATTGAAAATGGCATAAAAAACAAAGTATCAGTGATAATTTGCATTTAATGCATAATTAGTGTGTTTTGAAACGTAATGTTGTACTTTTTTAATGTTGGTGCTACCTAAATATCTTTTAGGCAATCTTAAATTACTTGTTTTATAAAACAAATAATTTAAGATTGCCTAAAAGATATTTAGGAAGCACCAACTTTAGAAAAGTACAAAATTACAATTATGTAAATAATGAAATTGATTTTTAGATTGTTTTCGAACAATTTATTTTTAAAGAAAGTAACAGTTAAAATGGCAAAAAAATTAAAAAAATAAAACCCAGATAATTAGGTTTTTGGTAATTTTTTTGCACATTGTAGTATAATAATTTAGTTAATGTTACGAGAAAATTATGTTAATTTCAAAATAATACATTAGTTTAAATAACTCCTAAACAAGTGTTAATTTAACTTAAAAATATTTGTTAAATATTTAAGTACAGAAAATTTTTAATCAAATTAAAACAATTGAGTGTATATTTTATACAATTTAACTTAAGAAAAATGTTACTCTTCTAATTCGCTCATTTTCGCCTTGTTTCGATCAAAATCGGTACCCTGCAAGGCCCTTATTATTATTTTTAGTTTTAAGTTTCTAAGGACCTACCCATTTTAATATATTACATTAATTACATAACACCCTGTAAAAAGAAATTACCCAAATTGTGATGATAAATTAGAGTGAAAATAAAACCAAATAACAGTATTTTTTACAAAATTTTAATATAAAAAATTCCTTTTATTAATATGGTCTTAACTTTTCCACATCTTCAAATTATGACGTAATCCTACTTATAAAGCGTCTTAACTAATCAATAGAGACCCATTAAGTGAAGAGGGATTATTTTTTTTCACTAAATTTGATATATTAAAGCGATACCATTATTAAAGTCAACTCTGGGGAAATATTACGCCATAATAAATCAAACTAGTAACTATACAAGGATTAAGTTTTGACTGTAGTCTACTTTAAAGTATCCAAGCAACCGCGAGAGGATGAAGGAAAATATTTTAATCCTGTATTAAAAGGATTTATCGAGAAAATATTCTAAGGCTTATAAATTAGGACAAAGACAAAGATTGCAATATGAGGATGGCTGCACTCAGAAAAATGTACATGCATTGATAATGAAACTAATTTTGTAAGCGATTGATAAAATAATATTATTTAACTTAAATTTAAAATTGTAATGGCTATAAAAAAATGTACCACCCAAGGAACCTTTTTTATTAAATTTTCAGTATCTTATTGGGACAAAAACCTACGATTTGTCAAAGTAATGAGATTATTTTTATTTACAGAATAAACTTTTTTTACTGTTAATAAAATTCTCATTTACTATAATGAAGCAGCAATGTTGACCTTTATAAAAAAAAAGTTCATCCAACAGAGTAATAGTTGTTATCATATTGTCATGGCAATAATAAATTCTTTATGTTTATATTAAATCTTTTTCGAACTTAAAATGTTTTTGTTAAATCTATAGTTGTGTGAATTGCGCTTACATAAAGTAATGCGCAGTAGTAAAATTTGTTTATTTTACTTTGGCATATTTGTCTTTTTTAAATTACTATCGTTGTAATTCAAATTACTTTATTTCAGTTAGAAAATCTTTGTTAATACCACGTTAAAAATATTTTATTGCTATAAAAAGACTTTTTTAATATTTACTATTGTTATGTAATGGTAACAAAATTTTTGTTAATGCCCTTAAAAAGAGGGGGAAAGGGCCAGCGCTCTCCTTGGTGAACATAACTTTATAATCCAGTCTGTTAAAATCTTATTGATTTCACTTGTGCGAGTGAAGTGTGGTAAAATCTAGCATGATAAAAATATCAAAAAGATCACCAAGAAAATTTTTTAAAAGAAATATTTAAGGTATATTCTATAAACTTGTTGTTTAAAAAGGGAGTTCATATTTTTTTTAGTTTGTACATCATATAATATTAGTTAATTTTGTAGTTATAATAAATAATTTGTTTTAATGCCTTGCAATTGAAGGGGTTAGAATAGAAAGGGTATAAGTGCAATTTCTTTAATTTAGGAGATAAGTTCGTTTTGTGAAAGATAAGGTTCCGACGTATCGAAATGAAAAGGATTTAAGTAATTTTCATACTTCTAGGGACCTCTATTATCCAGTAGAAAAACAATACTAAACAAAATTCTTCACTTTTTTATGGTAACATAACTTTAACTTCAAATATCTCCAAAAAATGAAAATGTTACTTATACCCTTTTTATTCTAACCCCTTCAATTATTTAAAAAAAACACCCAAAAGTAAGTTACAAATGTGACTATTGTTGCAATGAGAATAATGAATTAACAATTAATTTGTTGTTAAATTTACATAAGTTTTATTAATATTATAAAAAAACAAAAAGGGATTTGTAAAATTTACAAAATTTCTAGTTTTTGTAAACGGCATAGAACTGTTTTTTTGGACAAATAATAATAACTATATTTATCAATGCGTTTCTGCATCTGGAAGAGTGTTATTTTTATAAATATAACGTAAATTTACTTTATAATTAATGCAAATGCTATTACTAAAAGCAGCGTTTGTAGATTTTTATAAAAATGATATTTTTGCCGTAACAAACGCAAATGTTGGACGAATACTTTATTAAGACTAGGTTTGGGAAAATTTCACTTTTTGCTTGTACTTGAAATTTTCATGACATTTATGAAATTTATTAAAATTTCATAAATTTCTGAAATTTCATGAAATTTATTGAAATTTATAAAATTTATTGAAACTTTCAATAAATGCACCAATAATATAAATAGTAAATACCTATGTTTACCACAAATTTCTTGAGATTTCATTTTAAAATATTTTTAAAATTACTAAATCTAAAAGAGATATAGCACTTTTTGGTAAGCTAATGAGATTGTGCCACTTTGATTGTTTTATATTTATATATATATCTATTATTTTTTAATATTTTACTGAAATTTTACGAAAATTGAATAAACTTCATCAAAATTTATTAGCCAAAGGCATTTTTTATCCGTTTTCCGATGCAATTATAGCAAAAGTAAAAGTTTAAATTAATCATGACTTTTAAAAAAATAAAAAGTCTGATTTAATTTACAAATTAAATTGGTAACTGAATTAAATTATTTAAATTAATTTATACATATAAGTAACAATAATTACTTATAGTGTATTTAAATCCAAGCTGAACTAAACAAAAACGCCCAGACGCTTGATAACTAGTGCTTATTGGTCGATTCGGAATCTGTTGTAAATTATTATTAAAGGTCCCAGGGGAGGCCGCATGTGAAATTTATGCAAATTTTCAGTAAATTACGAAACTTTTAATGAAATTTCTGAAACTTTCACAGGCAATGTTGAAATTTTCGGATTGAAAATTTCATTTGAAATTTTTAAAAATTTTACTTTTCCAACTAAATGAAATATTTCATTTGAAAATTTCAACTGTCTCAACCCTAATTAAGACAAACTACTTTTTTTGTTGTTTTGTTGAATGTGTGAATCATATTATTATTATATTTAGGTTAAACATGCCAAGGTGCCCTAAAATACTCAAAAGAACACATGTCGAGGTGGTGAAACACTGGAAAACATATTTTAACAACTGTTGTTTGGTGGAATCCTTTTCTTGCAAACAATAAGGCACGCGTTCGTTGGCGCACTTTTTCGCTTAGAAAACCATTCACGAAAGAGCGAAATGGCAGGTGATGCAAAGAAATGCAATACTTTTCGAAGCGAAGCGGCACCACGCAACGACAGATGCATTTTACATTTTATTTCTGCAAATAGGTCAGATTGATTGTATTGATAAATTTGTATTGGGTTAGTGCTCAAATTTGGGACGCGTACTGGATCACATGCTCAAGGCTTTTGTTAAAAAAATATTATAATTATATATAATTATTATTACAATGAATTTGGTTTATATTGTATAATTTATACCCAACAATAGATATACAGGTCATTCCATGAGCCTAGGGGATTTTTGCCCCGAACGTCACATAAAAAAATTAGTATTTTCAATTAAAAAATAAAATTTGTTATCATATACCTTTGATTCCTTAAATATGATATAACAATTATTGTAATCTCGAATATCTCGGAAACGGTTTATTTTATCGAAGTTTGAGATGTACACCTCTTTAAGAGAAGATTATGTGGTACTACCAATTTGGTAGTAAGTGACTGTTTGCAAAATATCACACTGAAAAAAATAATCTTTTAAAAGAAATGAAAATCACTTTGATTCAAAATATTTGCGCTTTTGTTTCTTAATCTAAATCAGAAACTATCTTAACATAATTTTTTTTTAAATAACTTGGTACAAGAACCAAAAATATTTTTTCGGAAGATATTTTTCTTTTGAATGAAAAAAACGTTTTTTAGCTAAAAAACTAAAATACTTTATTACTCTGTATCTTGGAAACATACGTAATTAGAAAAAATAGATTTAATAATAGCATAATAATTGAACTCAACTGAAAAATGTTTGACAGTTTAAAAATTACCGCAGAAACGCTAAAAACGTTTATTTCCGAGTTGTGCCAGCGGCATTTCTCAAAGAGCGAAATTATTACAATGGTCAATTTCACGAACTATTAAATGTCTTATCGAAGCAATCGAGCGAAATCGAGGGTGCTTGGAAATCGTAACTACAAGGATCGCGTTACCTTACAGCATGTTTACAATTGCATTGTTTGTGTTAACAATTTTCAAGATAATTAAGTTTTAAAGTTTTTTTAAAATTATTTTTGGGATTAATTTTACCTGTATTTTTGAAGTAAAAATTTACTAATAACAAAAATGAAGAAAAATGTTAAAAATGGATTATTAATATTATGAATAAAAAGAGTCATTTTCAAGTTTAAACTCGTGCCATTAGAACCCTTTGAACACCGAAACCATAATAAACCCATCAACAGACAAAAAAGCTCAACTTTTGGACATTTTAGCTCCCTAGTCCAACTAAAAGGATTGTAAACTTCTCGCTTAGAATATGCCTTTACCTATTCAAAATAAATATAACCTTCACATTATATATTTTCGAAATAATCCTTTTGAAACGGTTCTTAAGGAAAAAACCCTTTTTCCGGTCGATAAGCTGACATATTCAAGTAGCTTCAAACATGTAAATAAATAAGTTTTTTAGTAAATTTTTTTCAGAAGTTCTTTTCAAATTTTGTTGACATAAAATGCAAATTA
Organism: Brassicogethes aeneus; assembly: GCA_921294245.1. Taxonomy (NCBI): domain Eukaryota; kingdom Metazoa; phylum Arthropoda; class Insecta; order Coleoptera; family Nitidulidae; genus Brassicogethes; species Brassicogethes aeneus. Next base: position 42,607,040 of record OV121138.1, read on the forward strand.
CAAAGTTAATTTCTTTGCCTAAGAAAAATATTATGTTTTCCTTTAACGAAATATTCTTAAATGTCCATCACGTTTTTTTAAACGAATTATACATGGGTCGTTTTCAAAAAACACCCGCCTTCCGCTGTCCGTAAGTTTGAATTCCAATAACTTTGTTAAAAATTATCGGATCTTATTGATTTAAAAACCAAGTGAAAGCCTAACAAGCCCTTAGTAAACTCTTTCAGAAAATGTTTGTTTAGTTATTTCAGAATATTTTTTTTAATTTTGAAACTTGTGAAACACACATTTTCGCATGTCCAATTAGCGTTTTATAAAACTTACATACATGTTTTTTTTAAATATTGAATAACCAGAACTTTGTGTTGCTTTATAGCAATCCATAACATCCTTAGTTAATAAAGTAAACAATTTATATATAAATTAATTAATTTTAATCTACTTTTTTTAAATTTGACTCATGTCCCAGACATTTTTTTCGTTGCGTTACGTCCGTTGCGTTACGTCCGTCGCGTTACCGATATAATATTTAAAAAAACATATATATAGCAACTTTTTTGGCACTCACGTGATTAACAAATGATGGTCGGACGTACACATTACCCAGCTGAATTTATTTATTCAATCAGGAAGAAGATATCGGTTGAAACAGGTGCGGGTAACGCGAATGTAATAATTGTTTGTCCGCTAAGTTACTCAAAAAAATATTAAAAATAAGGTAAGAAAAAATACAATTTTTCATGTTTATGTTTATTTTAGGGTACTAAAGCTTATTGAGAGTAATTAATGACTGTAATGTTTTATTATTATTTTTTAAATATGGTTTCACAAAACTTTGTCCACTGCGTTACCGAGTCCATTACGTTACCTTATGGTAACGCAATGGAATTTAGGGTAACGCAATAGAATTTTTCGTCAACAAAGTGGATATTTACCGTAGCTTTTATTAAAAGTAGTTTATGATAAACCAATTTAAAATTATTTGTGATTACAACTCATGATATAGATTACATCCAAGGGAAAATTCCACGCAATATACAAGTACTAAAAGACACCAGCTTATAGTCAAACAAAAGGGGTGTCTAAAATTTAGAAATATAAGTTGTTATTCTGCAAGTGAGCACCACTACAAGGGATTTTGTTTATGCATTACTCTAAAATCGTACCACCCTATATAGTTTCTTTTTTACGTTATCTGAAGTCCTTTGTGTACCCCAGTCCGTTGTGATACCAATGTCTATTTCGTTACTTTTTTTAGTTTTTGTTAAAAAAAATCCTTAAAATGATTTTACTATCACTTGGTAATACGTGTTTATAAATTAGAGTTTAACTTACTAATACAGTGACTAAAAGAAAATATTAATGGTATTGTTTTTTAAACAATGAATCGGAATGGTTTCTTTTAAAAAGTAACTTAACGAACATACATATTTAAAAAATAAAATTAAAAATTGGAGTCAAAAGTTTGTGAACTAAGTACATTTTATTTCAAATTATTTTTATAACAAGTTTTTTTATTGAATTAAATTTTGGATTTCAAATTGGTAACACAGTGGAGATATATAAAGCTAGCTAAACACATTTTTCTGAAAAAAACGAAAAAAAATTAAAAAGTGCACTGCCTGTCTTAAATGTAAGTAAATAAAACTCTAAACATTTATAAAAATCCAACCAAAAGTCAATTTAAGCAAAAAATTTTGATCTTTATTTTCCTGAAAGCGGGTGTTTCTTGAAAATGACCCATATAGAACTCGGATGATTGTTACAAAAATCCTCGTTTGTTATAGGCCTAATATCGGCCTTTAGTGGTTACATTTTCAGATAGGTATAATTAAAAATATGTTTTATAAAAGGAAGTCATTGTTATATAATCTTTTTACCATGGTAACGTAAATTCTAGTGTCCAAAATAATCCCATTTTGTTAACAGGATTTTCTCTACTTATAGTTTACGCAATGCAAATTTAAAATCCCCAATGCTGTTCACCTTTGTAGCGAATTTCTCAAGTATGTGAAGTACTTTTTCAAAAAAAAACCTAGGATTCACGCTGGCCGGTCCTTAATGTTAAACCTATTTATCCACAATGGTAATCCTTAAATGCGGTTAGCCACAGTTACCAGGGCCCTCGAGCAAACACTGCTCTTAAGTCCTGAGATAAAAACCAATAATTACACCACATTATGGGATAAAGAGACGGTGAGCTTTGAGGTTAGGAGCGGTGATCGAACGGTATTGTTCGGGTAATGAGAATTTTAATTAAAAATAATATTTTCGCATGGCAAGGCGGTGAGTTATGAAAATAAGATTATGGTTTAACAAAAGAAAAATAAGCTAAGTCAATAAGTCAAGTAGTCAATGCTATCAAAACAATAGGGAATATTAGCTTTGCACAGGTAGTTTTTTATAGGAAAATTAAAGATAAGCAAAAAATTTACATTCGTATTGTATCGAAGAAATTTTAGAAACCAGGTGTTTACTTGTTGTAAAATGATTTAAAAATGTAGATGTCAACTTTTACTATTATATATTATGTACCTATCAAGTTTGATAAATGCCATTTTAGTCAAAAAAATTTCACCATTAACATTGCCAGTTATTATTTTAATTAAACTTAACAATTACTGATAAGTACTTTAAAATATTAAAATATGATTATATAATTAAAATATTTTAAGGAATATTATTTATTTAAAAAAGGATATTTGGATTTTTAATAATAGTTTTATAAAAACATGCAAAAAAGTATAGTAATTGGACATTTTATATAGTAATTGGACACATGGACTTATTGGACAAACAGTTTTTATATAAACATAACAACTTTACACCAAATAAAATAAATTGTTGAAAAAATTTTAAAGATAAATTGCTGTTTTAGGTAATTTTTTTGTTTCGTTTTTGTAAATATCATATAATTCATATATTTATTTCTCGGATTCCTCATCCCTTTTCTGGATTCTGAAGGTAACTACTAATTCCTTGGTCTGACTTCTGAAATAGTTTGTTGCAAATATCATTAAGTCTGGTATATCTAGTTTGTGAAGCATTTATAATGTTTAGGCCGGAACAGAATGATTTATATCTAATATTTTTTGGGGTGGTATGTTAAAAGTATTTTCCGAATTTATTAATTTTGTTCCCATTAGTTTTTTATGTTCTCTATCATGCACTGTATTTAAATCAATGTTATTCTGCAAGATCACCTGTGACAAAGAAATCACTCTAAAAAAATGAATTAGTTAAAAATGTCATTGCGAAAAAGCAGCCACTAGTAATTCTCGTCAATAGCAATTTGTATCCAGGACATTTAGCAGTCAATTCCTATGAAATATTATTCGCTGAATCCGAAAATGTCGTCAAAAGTTATAAGTAGAACAGTTTTTGAAATATAATCAATTTACATATAATATGGAATTGACTATATGTCAAAAACTGCTAACTTTTATAGTTTTTGATGGTCTTTTGATTCAGGGGACAATTTTACAATAAGAATTGGAACACATCTATACCACACACTGATCTGTACACTTTTTAAAAATATTTTTTATTGTAATTTAAACACAAAACAAACAGAAAAACAAAAAACCGGCATTAAAATTTTAAATTTTTCTGTGTAAATCAAAATTTATCCCTTGAAAATAGACTAACAATCGATATAGAAGCAGTTTTTACAGTAAAAGAGAATATTTTATGGGTACTGTACGCAAAATTTTTAACGCTTTATCAGTTAAATCTAGTTAACTGCACTAGTAGCTACTATAGTAGTATACTACTCTAAAAATATGTCAACAAAATTTGGATGAATAAATAAAAAAAAATACGGATATATTTTGACATAATGTAACCTCCTTGGAAAGTAAATTGTTTTAAAAAAATATTACAGAAAATAAATAATGTTTATTGTCGTTGCTTGTAATGTTCATAAAGCACAGTACAAAAGTGTACATACATGTTTAACGTAGAAACAAACGGGAGTCAAATCTTTGTTTATCCGTTTTGTTAACTTCAAAGCCCCCCCGTCGTTTAACGGCTGCTATCAAAAGTCTATCAGAAAGATTCATGAATAATATACAAATTTGTTACGTGTAAAAATCTTTAGTAAAAGACTGTTTCACAGTATCGCATTATTAATACCACGTATAAATCCTTACCGTGCGTTACTTGTTCCACGTGAATTTTTACGTTTTTTGGTCTCTTGCTGGGAACACAGTTACATTTTCACTTCCAGATAAGAAAATGAGATATTTATGGGTATTTTTATGTGCGTACAACGCACTATATCATATCATCGCATAGAATTATGTCTTAAATGTTTATCTAGAAACTGTTTATGGTCTAAATTTTAAAGAAACCATAAATTTTGATGCTGAAATTTATACAATGATTTGATTAGAATAATTTTAGTTTTAGGTATTTGTTTTGAATGCTTTTTACTGATATTGCGTTTTTATTATTCATGAAAAAACCGTATAGTACACAGGATGTCCAAAGTTGTCTGCTCATAATTGCTTAATTTGTTATTATTGGAGCTACAAAGGAAAATTGGAAAAAGGAAATTGATAGCCCAACAATAACTCAATTTATTTCCAATTCTTAACAATTCTTATTTATCTTATCAGTTGAGCTTTATTGTCAATAACTCATCAAAATATGGAATATTTCCAGCATCATGTATATTAGGGTTACCCTCTCAAATGTTTTTATTTAATATAAAAAAATCCTCACCAAATATGGGCGTTCCAGCTCAACTCTAAGAGGTGTTTTTATTTAATTAACATGGGAAAAAATAATTTTATGTTTGGAATTTAATACCTTTGTATCAAAGTAACTTATGGCAATGACCATTGCGTTTCTTATATAAAATGTAACGCTCTACAAAGAAGGTCTCTTATTATTTTTCGATAAATTGATTTCTTTTAGAGTTACTCGAGGTCAAAGTTTGATTAACATCAAATTTTCTGTTTTTTTTTTAATTTTATTGTACAATTAGCAGACAGGAGGTGAAGGGGGCAAAACAAGGCAACGCGGGGGGGGGTCAAAATGGGGTACCCAAAAAATGAGCATATGAAAAGTTTTCCAAATTTGTACCATCCTTTTTCTCACTTTACAGGCTCAGAATAATTATTTTCGATTAAAAGCGTGAACTTGTGAGTCAATATATTTTCAAATGATTTTTGTACGAAATTTTTTGGGTATCCCATTTTGCCCCCCTCCCCCCGCTGCCTTGTTTTGCCCCCTTTCACCACCCGTCTGCTAATTGTACCATAAAATTAAAAAAACAGAAAATTTTATGTTAATCAAACTTTGACCTCGAATAACTCCAGAAGAAATCAATTTATCGAAAAATAATAAGAGACCTTTTTTGTAGAGCGTTACATTTTAGAAACTGCAATGATCATTGCCATAAGTAAATTTGATACAGAGGTATAAAATTACAAACATAAAATTATTTTTTCCCATGGTAATTAAATAGGAAACTAAAATAAAAACAGCGACCTTTTAGAGTTGAGCTGGAACGCTCATATTTGGTGAGGATTTTTTTATTAATTAATAAAAGGCCAATAAGTGTTTTGTCATCTTTTAGCAAAATTTTTGAAACTGTTATGTGTAGTAGATTAATTGAATTGTTTAACCATTTTAATTTATTTAGCAGTCATCAGTACCATTACATTGTCCCTTTTGAATAGAAACACCCTGTATGGTTTAGTATTTAGTGAAAACAGAATATTAGATTTTTAAATAAATTTCTGCACAAAAAACATACTTATAGAAATCAAGCTGACGAAATCTATATCTACGGTAGACATCAAATTTTATCCAACTCTTTTTATCCATTTCTCATAAAAAACTAAAAACACACAGCATCAAAAGAGAAGATTTATCGCATCTCATATAATTCACAATACAATCAAGAAATAGATCGTGATAAATATTTTTTCTTTGTACCTGACAGAAATTAAATACGGTAACAATTCACTCCCACAATATATAAATGCTCTGCTGTTTAATATCTGATCGAAGGTGTAAGAAAGGGTTCATTGTTAGTTTTTAACGTGTTAATGTATCAAAGTGTTTTATTAAATGATCTTTCTATTGCTACTGTCATGCATTATGTTTATGTTTCATTGATGAAGCGGAAATACCAACTCAAATATTAATAAAGAATTGAGGAGTTAACTGAAGTTTTGGTAAGGATGAGAAAATTGTGCCAAAACTTGTTTTGCCTTTAAAATGGATTCCAGTTTTCTGAAAATAGGTCACACAGGAACAAAAACGCCCCATATTTCCCACAATATTTTTAACCGTTAAACACAATAAGAGGATTCATTTTCATACCTCTTTATTCAAAGCAACTGTATCGTATTTTGGTAGTGTTATTGTTATATTGGCAGTTGTGGAAACGATACTTTTCGCAAAATCTGTGTGAAAATATAACCGTTTTAAACATGATAAATTATTCACAGGTGTAGTTTAAATAAAAAAAATGCAAATTTAAAAAAGTTTATTTTACCCAGAATATAGATTGAAACATTAAACAAAAATAAAATGTGTTAATATGAGAAGTGTGTGGTCGGTAAAATTTAATTTAATTTTAACACCAACTCTTAGCGCCTTTTGAGTTTGCCACCTTTGAAAGAGGAATTTAATGTATCAACAACACGTTTTTATTGGTGGATAATTAAAGAAAATTAACAGAGTCCTTCGTAAAAAAATTCTTTATTAATTATTTTAATATCGTCTTCCAGATAAACCCATAAAAAGTCTGTAAGCCTTAAATCGCAGAACCTTGGTGGCCATCTAACATCACCACAAAGCGAAATTACTAAACCTTAAAAGTGATTGTTGATATAGCAGATACCATTTTAATTTATATAAAATGAGTATGGGTGGAAACAATTATTCAAAATTAATATTCAGGTTTTTCAATGAAGTTGTCTGTTACAACTTATCACATAAACGAATCTATAATTATTTTTCGAACCGGAGATTAATGAATATGTTAATTTAATATGAAAATTGTTCATTAAGTAACGCCTAATAATAGAACATTGAACAAATTATTCTCTCTGATAGCAAAAACTTGTAAGTGGATGATTTAATGAAAAATATATTTCAAAATAAAGAACCTCGTGATGGATTCAATCCAGTCAATGAATTAATCCTCATGCATTCATTAAGTTTCCTCCACACATGACGAATTCATGAGACGTCTTACAATTTTTTACTACTAATGCTACTGACTATGATTTGATACGCTTATCCGTTGGATACAGGTTTATATTATTACAGATTAATTAATTGGAATATTAAATCAAGTCTGTTATATGGTAGCGGGATTTTTACGTCTATATATGTGTGTAATATTATGAATTAGGGTGATGCAAAAATCTACTAATCTTTTTTGGACATAATATAGACAAACTTGTTGATGGACACCTTAAAAGAAGCCTATTTACGTATAAGCCCTTAACTATTTTAACCTTTTTTTAATGATCATTAAAATAAAGGTAGTCGACTTCCGTAACAAATATTAATTTTACTTTTTGATTCTGGAAATGTCTTTAAAAATTTATGTTTCATAAATTTAAGTAAGTTTTTAACTATTTTCACATTTTTTTCATTTTGAACTAGACCATACGGGATAAACTTGATATTAAACAAAACTTATTATTTTTAAAACGCTTACATTTATTGAAAAAACCGAGGAATTTTTTTTTGTAGATGAGCTAATTTACAACAAAAATATATACTACTCATTCCAAACTCCTACTGTCTAAAAATTAATTAGTCAAAAATTACTAATTTAATTGTTATTAGTGGCTGCTTTTTCACTGGTACCATGGTTAACCATGGAATACCATGGTATCCCAAAATTTAACAGCCAATTCTTATGCTAAATTGTCCCCTGAATCCGAAAATATCGTCAAAATTTAAAAAAGTAGAACAGTTCTTGAGATATAGTCAATATTCCATTTAATATGGAATTGACTATATCTCAAAAACTGCTACAATGTCATAATTTTTTATGGTATTTTCGCATTCAGGAGGTACATAAGAATTGGCTGTTAAATTTTGTGATGACATGGTATTCCATGGTTAACCATGGTACAAGTGAAAAAGCAGCCACTAATAACTATTAAATTAGTAATTTTTGACTAATTCATGTTTAGAGATTAACTATTCCACAATTTTGAAAAAATGAATAGTAGATTTTTTTATCACCCTAATATGTATAGAAGAAAATTATGTGAAAAATGCAAATTTGATAGAATTATGTCCTTAAACTTACTTACCAACGAGAAACCCATATGGTCAAAAGTGTGGGAAATGTAAACCAAAAAAGTACGTTGCTTGGTTTTGGGTGCCATATGGATAAAACGTCTGATTTAAACCACTAATTATTTAAATTGTTCTGCTAGAAGGAGTATATCATGATATTAGGGTTGAATACTTAGTAACAACCTGTTACAAATTATTCAAAGTCAACTTCATGGAAAATGTCAGTGATGTATGAAATTTATCCATCATTTAAAATTTACTTTTTAACTTGTCGGTATAAAAAAATCACCTGATTAAATAAAAACCTAGTGGGTAGAATCAATGGATCTGCTGATATAAAAGCACAATAATAGATATCAGAAAGAAATAAAATGTTTAATTTATATCACAATACATCCAGAGATAATGGATACTGGTGTTTATACCCACTACTAACTTGTTAGTTAAATTAAATATCTACATTTTTATTTACAGACAACATAAAGTTTTTATCTACTATATTCTCTATAAACATCTGCGTGCTTCTACATTTTAGCACCCCATTAGAAGTAGTAACAGTAAAAAGACCTAGTCCCGTTCTAAGATTACAAAATGCATTTGGACCATCTTTTGACCCACTTTTTGCCGTTTTGCAAACATAATAGAGAAATAAGGGTGGAAGTAATTATTAAATCCACCCTCCCAAATCAAAAACGAAGCAGTAATGTTGGTATGTATACCTGTATTGCACCGACCGTTATGTTTTTATATTTCCACTTTGGCACATATGTTGCGAGGGTGCACGTTATCTAACCGTTATTTCCCATTTCAAGCCCCCTTGATAATGTTGATAAAACGGGAATAGTTCTACATACAAAACAAGGGTGCCGGATATATTGTGTATGTAAAGTGATGCCCTGATTAAATATACTTAACTGTACTATAAAATGTTTTGTACCAAACCTCAAGTGTCTATGAATAGGAAAAATGATTTTTATCCAAATTAACATATTCTTATGATACATCTTGACGTTGGTCCTCTTAATCATATTACTAACATCCCTTATGTTGACGTTTACAACATTTACCACCCTATTCTATAATAAATCTTCTTAAAAACAGAAGCAGCATGACCTTGTCGGGTTTTTTACACGGATACGGGCGAAGGTGTCATGTGTCCACAATACATTTTTATAAATGAGACAAATACATGATAAGTTTCCTTTGTTATGTCATATAAGGTTTTTGGGTGTGACCTGGGAGTTTTATGTTCAGAAGATATCTTCATTTTTCTGAACCTCTAATGAGGATTAAAGCCCGCTTTAAGAGCCTTAAATATTTGCCAGTAAATTAGAATCAATTCGTGTAGTCTATTCGCACCTGTAGCAGGCTAGCAACGACTAGTTACCTCTTCATGGCAACCGAGATATTTATAGAGTGCGTTGCAATTAACATTGCCAATAAAAATAAGACAGTAGTGCAATAGACGTACCCGTAGACTTGCCAAGTAACCCAGTGCTGTTGTTGTGCTAGTAGTATGCGAAAAAAATCGCGAATTGTTTCTATAAGAACCATGAGGGTACCTGTAGAACCGCGAGTAGTAGACGTTCTATGCCGCGTCTACGATGACCAAGTAATAATAAAGGTGATCGTTAAAATATGGTTTTTTTGTATGGTCTTGTAATAGCACCATTACTAATGCCATTTCGAAAAAAATGAATATAATTATCTATTAGTTCGAAGAGGACTAGTATTGTGTTTTTGTTGTAAAAGATGTATAGGTATGTTACACCTTTAATGAGGTCTTGGTATCACATACAAAGTTGAAGGCATGTTTAAAATATGTTTTTTTTTAATACAAAAGCATTATAATATGGCTAGAGATGGGACTTTTTTGTTTTTTCAGGTTTTTTTAATTGTTTTTTTTTCAAATGGTTTTTTTTTCACATTTTAGGTTTTTTCTCAAGATTAGTCCTATTTGCCTAATTTTTTAGGTTTCATGGAATAAAATTAGCCACTAAATGGCAATTAGTAAATCTAAATACAGTCTCGCGCTATGCACGCGCCACCACCACCGAATTGACCAATAAGGGCCGCGCTTGTTTTGATTTGGTAACTACATATAATATTTTTGATTCAGCGCTTGATTTTTCAATAAGCTACCAAAAGCTTAATTTTTCAAATTCATGTAAAGTATGGAATTTTTTTTTCAAAAAAACAATAGCAAATTCTTGTAGAACATTTATTCATTGGTGGTTAAGTCAGAACATTCCGTGGACCAGAAAGCCAAAAATTTTTTTTATTACGGGATTCGTTAGAATTGAGCGTTGCACATTTTTTATCTAAAAATCTCAAAACTAGAAACTTCAAGCTTCAAATTTATTTTTTTACGGCTCCAATACGACGATTTTTAACAAAGATACAGCTATCCGAAGAATAGCAAACCAATTTTTTTTATCCTTTAATTTTTTGTATTAGTGTAGAAGTTTTACGTTGCTACTAACGTGGAAACTACCAAATAATAAGAAATCAGATTTTTTAGTCTCGGTCAAAATTTTTAATAATGTAAAATTTAATATTTTCTACATTTCACTTTATTATTAATATATATTTTACTCAAAATTTCATTTTGAAAAAAAAACAAAAAAACCGTTTTTTCTAGGTTTTCTTTCATGTTTTTTCACATCTGAAAAAAAACAGTTTTTGTACATCTCTAAATATGGCTCTAAACTTTCTCCAAAATAGTGAGTAGTAGTATTATACTATAATAGTAAATATTTGATCCAGATTAAATAGTAAATATAAACTGGAAAAATATTTTTACGGTTAATATACCTTAAAATCAGATTTGTTAACATGAGTTTGTAGTTTGTTAATTTTATTTTGTAAAATAATAACATACTTTTTTGTAGAAATCTATGGAACGCCGTTTTACTATTTAATAACATGACATTGTGCTATATATATATAGAAAAAAGTAAAGTTTTTATAGAGAAAATTTAAATATTATACATAGTTTTTACAACAATCGTGTATTGTAAAAAGTCTAAAGCCTGATTTATAAATTGCCTTCCTTCCTTCCTTCCTTCCTTCCTTCCTTTCTTGTTCCTCCCGTAGAAGATGAACAATATAAAAACCGTTGTGCTGCTTAAAGATTCCCGTACGATTTTCGTATTGTTCTACGGGAGGAAGGAAGGAAGGAAGGCAATCTTAGGAGTTGTATGTAGCTATTCACATTAAAAGGTCACTAATACTTTTGTAGACTTGCAGGTTATTGTATAAATAGTTATTGCAACACTCGTGTGTTAAAAAACCTTATTAATTAAAAGAATATAAAAGTTATAATTCTTTTTGCAATTGTCATAGATTGCAAAAACTCACTTTGTAATTATTAAGGTTTATGCGATTGTGCTTTATGTTTTGGCAATTATCGAATGTTGCATAAACCCAAAGAGAAATTTTGAAAAAACTTAAACTCTACTTAAAATCCAAGTATTGCATTCGACTTGGCAATAAACGAATGTTGTAAAAAGTATGGCAGACCTGTCTAGCGAAAACAAAAAACACTAGATTTAAGGTTTTTAAGGTGTTGTCTCTGGTATTTTTCAATGATTTTAAAACTCTTCAGATATTATAGGTTAGTAACCAAGCATATAACAACACCAATAGCCTTAAATCAAGTGTTTTTTGAATTGAAAAAAAAAGATAGCCTCCTAGTACTTACTACGTAGTAGGATTTCTAAAATTTATATGTCACGATCGTGTCGACAAAGGTTTATTTCAGGAAATGTTTATAGTAGGTACTTAGGGGCGTTGAACGGGGGGGGGGTGACAATGCCCACCCAAATAATAAGGAGGAGAGGGGGGTTACTTGATATAAAATGTACCCTCCAAATTCTTTAAAAAAATCTACTAATAAGACACGTCGTGTATGTTATTCTTAATTACGATGAAATGCTAAAATCGTTTGTATCGTGTGCTAAAATGATCAGCTTGAGCTTTATTAACGTAATAACGATATTTATTGCTAATAAGACAAGAAATCGCATATTACCCTTGTTACGGTAATATGCAAGAATGGCCTTTATTATTTTTACCCATTTGGTGCTAAACAATAAGAATGGTAGTCGGTTGCGCCACCCCCCAACTTAATAATATGCCAATATAGGACCAACCTTGGATAAACATTGGCAAGATATACTAAATTATCATTTTATGACACATCGGCTAAATAAATCCAATATTGGCCCCAGATAAAATATTGGGCATAGACGCGCCCCATATAGGTCTAATATTTTGTGCTACTGGGTACTGTTGGTTGTAAACTTAACACAAAGTTATGTGAACCTGAATTAACATAAAATTTGGTTAATATTGTGTTAAAATTAACAATATTTTTTTAACTGTGTATTAGGTTAGTAAAAAGCAAGAAACTGGTCTATAAATGCTTTAAAAATGAGAAGAATGATTTACTAGCAATATACATAAAAAAATTGAATATTCTTTTCATTTACCCCACCTAGAGATGAAAAAAGAAGTCATACTAAAAACCGTGTGGGTTTTTGATTTGCATTGATAGTATAAATAAGCTTTTTATTTAGAACACCTAATTGCCAATTAATATAATATCCTGTAACGACAATCATTATAGCATGGAATATTTTAACGTTTATGGAGACTTGATTTATTTAATATAAATTGTACATGACTACCTTGTCTTCTAAAGCTTCAGATGATTCTAAAAGATGATTTTACTACAATATTCAGAAATTGTTTAAAGTATCGAACTTTAATTTCTGTTCGTTTTACTTGAGAAGAACCATGGGAATTAATGTTTGATATATGGACTAATTGAATCAAAATCCCATCAAATGGTTTTGAAACCACTATCATTTCTAAGTAGATATCACATTCCAGTATACAGATTAAAACGATACAATTAACGATAATTTAACATAAATCTTATTTTTTTCCACGTGTGACTTGATGCACATGGTGAGGGCGCCCGCATCGTTTTTCCCATATGCAAACATTTTTACCACCGCGTAGATTTTTTCCTTGATCAGCACGAGCTCGGACGGCTTACACACCTTACCCGTCTCCAAGACGACAGCGAGCTTAGATATAAATAAAGATGATGGTCCGATGGTGCGGCCTTGAAGCCATCCACCGGCCACCGTCGATGGAGACGAAGAAAATGTGTATTATACTGACACCATTACACAATTTCTTTGCCCGTGTCTCTTGCGAATAGAGTGTGCTTCTTGAAGTAAGTTTTAGCAATAAGTTTAAAGCACAATAACCTTAAATATTGACAAGGGCATCTCATGTTTATTGATTTCGTTACGTGTGTAGCTAATCTACACCAAGTTGTTTGAGATTCCAGGAAAAACTAATTCAGTAGGGTTGAAATTAATTTGTAACGTATCTGTCGGGTGCCCAGTGGGTCAGTGTGACAAAGTTGTCGGAGGTCGTGTCGAGCAAAAAGGGTTCGATGTCGCACACACAGCGTCAGCAACAAAGGCATCCAGCGGCGTGGGAGTGTTGCCTGTATCAAATTCACCAAAAATAATTTGAATAAGACGTCGCACTAGCGTACGTTCGTATGGGGACAAAACAGGTTTTTGGCAGTTTTATAAATACACCGTAAAAAATATTTGTTAATTTTAACCAAATATAAACCAGATTTTATGTTAATCCAGGTCCACATAACTTCCCTCTGAAGGGGAAGTCCTAGGGACTTCCCTAAATTTCCTTGAACTTTCCCAATCCTCCCTTACTTCCTAATTTTTGGATAATAAAATAACAGAAAACAAAAACTATTTTATTAATAGAAATAAACAATATGGTTACTCTTGCTTTTGGTAAAAAATCTCAAAACAAACATCTAAAAAGGAATATCGCTTTAATTAAGCAAAATATTTTATTGATATAAATAAACAATATACTTTTTTATTTCGTAAAAAATAACAAAACAAGACATGTGAAAACTAACATTCGTTATTAAGCAAGCTTTAAAAGTTAAAAAATAAAATAAAGTTTAACTGTCATATAATCATATACATTTAATGTATAATTAGTCTGTATCCAATTGGATACAACAATTAAGACGATACAGCGAGTTTTGTAATGGTCGAGTACGAGAAAAGGAATTATGACATGACTTCTTTACACTACTTTATCTATTTTACAGAAATTTTGAAAAAATATCAAATTTTAATTCATAATGCGATTTAGGGATTTATTTTGCAGTTGGTAGTACCTAACAGTAAAAAAATTGAGGTTATGTAATTGTCACCAGAGCTGGCCAAGTACTTTTACTCGTGTTTCAATTACGAGTAAAAAAGTACGAGTACTTTTTTACTCATAAGTATTTTTCATTTGAAATTCTTATTACTCGTACTTACAAACCAAATTAAGTAAATGCCATTTGTTAATATAAATACCGCCACTTAATAAAAATACGTACTAATTCTAAAGAACCTACTGTGTAGCGAAACAATTGTTAATCATTAAAAACATAAATAAAAGTACTTACGAGTAAATATTTTAAGTACTCGTACTTTACGAATACTTTTTTTAGTACTTGTGCCCAGCTATGATTGTCACTGACAATTTTTCAGGATTCCAACCTACGAAAACAAAATAGTTTTGCGTCCTATAATGAACCTCATTATAACATGCAAAACAGTTTAATTGTGTGTTATAATGAGATTATAAACGCAAAATATTTAGTTGTATAAGATTGTATACGTTTATATACGTCTATAGAGTTGCATGCAGTTGAATATACCTTTATACAATTGTATATGCCTTTATTCAATTGTACCAAATTAAGTGGTTAAATTGGACAGAATTCTGTATGGTTTGAATAAAATTTTATACATTTAGATATAAATTATTTTATTAATATAAACTACATATTTATAAAAATGCCGTTCACATATTAGTTTGTAATTATAATAAATATTTTGTAGATTTAATAACAAAATCCTGTCAATAATTTAACCATAATTCTTGTAATTTTTAAAGGACCTTATTTTTATAAATAAACACAAAAAAACCAGTAATGGCATTTGTTGAACAAATAGAATAAAGTAACTTTTTTAACGAAATAATTTGTTAAACATTAACAAAATAATTTGTAACCTTTGAAATTAACAAAATGCTTACAAAACTTCATATTACCTTTACAAAACTTTCGGTAAAATGTTTTTCTTTGTTAAAATAATTACAATCCATGGTTTTTAACAAAAAAATATTTTAAAATAAAATTAACAAACTACAAACTCATGTTAACAAATCTGATTTTTATAAAAATTTAAAGAACACATATTTAAAAGAATTCAAAGTGCCCATATAAATTTTGGTGGAAAGTGATAAAATAATTGAAATTGCAGAAATATTCGAAACACACTTGGAAGAAGTAATCTTTTTTCAATTAATTATACAGGATGCATTTTGCAGATAAAGTGTAGTCTACATTTCATTTCGTTTTTTCAATATTGTGTACGTTTTATGAAAAATATGACATCGAGTAAAATGCTCGATTACAAGTGTTGAATAAAAAGGTTTTTCAGAAATTTAAATTTAGAAAGTAAAAACGAGTAGAACTGACCCATATATCACTGTGGCAAAAGATCGAAATCTGCAAATATTTGCCACTTGAGAAATTTCATTGAAAGAAGAAAGGATTAAAGCTTTTCATCCGATTTCTGGTTAAAATAAAAATAAATCAAGCCTGGTTCGGTTGTTTGTATCCATGCGAACCGCAAAGCTCACATGAAAAAACCTTTTGTTGCCGCGTTTTAAATGTAACAATCATTTTTCCCGAACCCTTTGAAATTGTGGTGCATGTGAACCGAAATGACATCTCGGCATTGTTGCGGTGCGGTTTCATTGTCGAGAATGCTAATAGTGGGCGATCTGAGTGCGTAGAAAATGTCAACCGAACACAAATAATAAATAATATTCATATTTTTGGCAGAGATAATCATCGACTTCCGACAGTAAAATATATCGCAAACAAACGCACTCGAAAGATTAAAACCAAGATTATCCTTTATTCATGGGCAATTCGCACTTGAGTAATTTTTAACATTGTATGTACAACTAATATGGAAAATACAATCCTTAATTTTATATTTTTAAGCTTTAAAGCGTGCTTTTGAGAATTTTTCCTTTTTTTTAAATTTTACAGTGCCTGTAAATATGTAAATATAAATGTAAATATAAATTGTACAGATAGATACAATGTAATGATTTACGTAAAAATAGTAAACATTTCAATTCAGTAAAAATCATAAAACAAATAGGTGGTCTAAATTCAAACAGCATTATGCATTATTAAAAGCGTTGATTAAGAAAGTTAACGGTAAAAAAACAAAAACAGATTTCTTAAAAATGTCCAAACTTAAATATTAAATAGGTATAATATTAGATAAAGTTCAAAAATTTAGTATTTTATTTAATTTATAACTTTTTGACATGTTTAACCTTTTTTTTTTACCTGGTTTTACCGGAAATGCTCTTAAGTAAGTATATTAAGTTATTAAAGATTTTATAGTAAAATGTAAATTCCTAATTTATTACTTTGAAAAGATCTAAAAAGTATACCTAAGTTAATTTTGGTTAAAATATTAAAAAGTAAGTATTTTATACCTAAAAGTAATAAATTAAATGCACAAGAAACTTATAAAAACGCGATTTCGAAGAAATTAAGAACACAAACAATTCCGAAAATGTTTGGTCGGTTAACAGATATGAGTGAGGCAGTCGCAAAACTCTTTTTGACTGAGGCTCTATCAGGAAGGAAACGTAGCCTAAGAGATCCAGAAACTAATGCGCAGGTTAATTATGTTTAGAAATAACATTTTATAATCGTTTCAAAATATTTGAATTATTTTATTTAGTAGTTTTAAAACCAAAAAGTGTTTGATTTTAACCACCTCAATTATTACACAGCCACACAAAAATTTTTTTTGTCCTGATCTGGGACCTGACCATATTTGCTATATGTTTTTGGGGTCGCTGAATCCGAATCCGAGGTCTATTTAACCCCATCACATCAGGATTTTGCCATAACCTTAAAAAACATAATTTAAGCTATTAAATGCATATAACCCTAAGAATACAGTTTTAATATAAAAATCCAAGCTCTTACATATCACATATCACAACTTCATAACTCATCTAACTCCATAACCCCATAACCCATTTAACCTCATAATTCAATGTACATCAACCACGTTTGTCAGATATGTATATATATGTTAATATGTAATTTTAATAAACGCATATCTTTAGTCATTGCACATTTCCCCTAACCCCATAAACCACATTAAGGGGTTTATGGGGTTATGGGGTTAAAAGGGTTATTGGGTTTAATAGCTTGGGTTTTCAGATTACAATTTCATCCTAAGGATTATATGTTTAAATAGATTATGGGGTTAAGTGGGTCATGGGGTTATGTATGGGGTTAAGTGAGTTTTAGGGTTATAGGGTTTAGGAGCTTGGGTTTTTAGACAACAACTTATGGTTGCGTGTAATAGCTTAAATTATAGATTTTATGAGGTTATGGCAAAATCCTGATGTGACCTCTGATTCGGATTCAGTGACCCCAAAAACATATAAGAAATATGGTCAGACCCCCAGATCAAAACAAAAAAATGTGTGTGTTGTTTTTATTTTATTTTATAAAAAGTTTTAGCGTATGTTTTCATAGTAAAATAAAATGTTAATATTCACTTACCAGCAAAACAAACTCACGTCTGTCAAATCTTTAAACACAAAGGTTTTAAATCCTTCTTAATTTATTCACTTCTGTACACAGTTTAAAACCTAATAAATATTTGAGTTTGAAAGCGAAATTATTAAAAAATCCTTAAATAGGTGTATGGGAGCAAATTTAAAAAAAGTGGATTTCTTTTATGACCAACTTTAATTAAAAAAGAATAGTTTTGGCATAAAGTATGGTTTTCCAATTCCTAAAAACCAGCATTGCAAAAAAAGAATAAAATTGTAGTTTTTCCAGACGAATTGACCCAACATAAAGCAGAAAAGCCAATTCAAGGCACTCTAGATATAGAAATAAAATTTAATCAAAAAATGATTTGACCTGTCAAAAAGTGACAAATGACATATGTACCTATGTATTCAAAATTTTATTTTGAATCGAAGTATGTAAAAATGCAGTAAATTACTTATTTTTTTTATATATATTTTTTGTATGTATTAAACATTTACCTACAATTTAAACGATCAAAACATTTTGGCCCAGTTATCGCATTTTCAAGAATGTCAAAAATGTTCTACGGGTAAACAAAACAAAAGAAAAGCAAAAAAAATACGGGTCTCATTGATTTCGGTGGAAAAACTGTAAAAAAAATTGTTAAAAAATAACGAACCACCCTTATAATGAGTTAAAAGATGTCAAATAATAATAATAATAATAAAAAATATCATAATATATATTATATAAAAATATACAACCTAGTACTAAATCATTAAGATGTGCGAAATTGACCTGTGCAAAGAAGTTGAAAACTTTCGGTGCACGAACTAAAAAGGTTAATCATATAATCTGACATAATTGGTCGAGGTTTTGTCCTTATGTAAAATCTTTTTACCCTGTTGAAAGCGGGCGCCAATATCAATTAAATCTCTGGAAAAACAATGAACGAGGCATTGTGGTTCGTTGCTCTTCCTCTGGTAATTGGTAATTTCTTTATGCCTTCGATTGTCAAATGGGCACATGTACATACGCACGGAATGCTGAAAACATTTATTAATTGGACATCCTCATATAAGTTTCATATCTTGTTTGGCCTGCTATAAAAAGATTGCAAATGTCATACTCATCATTACCAATCTCCATTTACAGAAAAATAACAGTATTTATTTCTGATTCTGATTAAGAAATATTTTATTGATTTCATTTAGGTATCGCGATAATTTTTATGTTCGAAACCTGTTAATTTATTTATAGATTATCTTGCAAGCACCACAAGTTACCAGGCAATTTCTGCAAAACATTTTTTCAACTCCATTCTAATTCGAAATATTTATTCATTTAAACTCTTTATAAATATTCAAATAATGTTCTGGCGTGGTTAAACATAAGCAACTTTTAATTTTTTTATTCAAAGCGTCTGCAATTGCGAAATGAATCAGGTTCCCAATCAAGACGGCGAACCATAATAAATCTACGAATATGTTCGCAAGGCCCCCAGTCGCACTGTCGGCATGGCAGCGCTCTGTTTCTGTCCGTTTCCGATGGTCCACCCTCGCTTTTCACCTGTTTTCTGAACGTCATTTGCAAGTCTAATCGAGCCGATGCAATGTGTTCTCCTTACACATAAAACACTTTTTAGAGATGTATAAATGAAGCTATAAACAATTGGGGCAGTTAAGGGTTCCAGCTGTTAAAATATACTTTTTTCAAAAGAAGAAAATATTGTTGAGTATGAAACAAAATAAAACAGAAGACGATAAAAAATACAGCAATTGGTAAGGTAAGGTAAAAGTCAAAAAATATAGAAATCGGTGATGTCTTTGATACTTTAGGTTTAAAAGAAAATACAAATTTCAATGGGGCACTTCAAAATCCCACATATGAGGTGTGATCAGAAAATAACGGGAATTGTTAAATTTCGCGGGTTCGGAGGGTCCGGTTGCATGTCATAAAATTTTCTTTATTATGTTGGTATACATGCCCCCAAAGTATGATAAAAACTTTAGCTGTTTTCATTGTTTACTTTGTCTGTGGCAGCCGCTAAGGTTAGACGTGTTTTATGAGCTCGGCGATTTTTCGTTCGTTAAAAGAAATGGATCAAAGAATTTGTATCCAATTTTACTTAAAAAATTAAATAAATTCTTTGAAATGTTAACAAAGGCCTATAGTTAGTATGCTATAAGAAAAACAAGAGTTTACAAGTGGTATAAGAGTTTCCAAGATGGCCGTAAAAAAGTTGAAGATGACGAACGCCCCGAACTCCCAAGCACATTAACAACTGATAAAAACATGGAAAAAGTGGAAGAAATTGTTATAAACCATCAGAGAAGTCGCTGATGATGTTGGTATTTTATTTCAGTTAGAAAATCTTTGTTAATACCTTACGTTAAGAACAATAACAAAAATATTTTATTGCTATAAAAAGACTTTTTTATTATTTTCTATTGTTTTGCAATGGTAAAATTTTTTTTGTTATTTTACTTAAAAAGAGGGAGAAAGGGCCAGCGCTCTCTTTGGTGAACATAACTTTATAATCCAAAGTCTGTGTTATAATCTTATTGATTTCACTTGTGCGAGTAAAGTGTGGTAAAATTTAGCATGATAAAAATATCATAAAGATCACTAAGAAATTTAAAATTTCGACGTCTTCTAAAAGAAACATTTAAGGTCTATTCTATAAACGAAGCAGACTTGTTGTTTAAAAAGTGAGTTCATATTTTTCTTATTTTGTACATTATATAATAATCTTTTTGTTATAATAAATAATTTGTTTTAATGCCTTGCAATTATTTAAAAAAAACTACCCCATATCCAGCAGTAGGTTGAAAATGTGATCATTGTTACAATGAAAATAGTTTATTGAATTAACAATTAATTTGTTGTTAAATTTACATAAATTTTATTAATATTATAAAAAAGTTTTATTTTAAACAAAATGTAAAATTTACAAAATTTCTATGAATAATACCATTAGAGTTTCATTAATACTAGAAAACGTTCTTGTAAACGGTATAGAACTGTTTTTTTGGACAAATAATAATAACTATATTTATCAATGCGTTTCTGCATCTGGGAGAGTGTTATTTTTATAAACATAACGTAAATTTACTTTATAATTAATGCAAATGCTATTACTGAAAGCAGCGTTTGTAGATAAATAATTTTTATAAAAATCTTTACTTTATTAAGACAAACTACTTTTTTGTTATATTTAAAAAAAAAATTCTGAGTTTACGCTCTTTGCTGGTAAGTAGGAGCTTCACAGGCTACCCTGACGAGCCGCCACTGGTGTTAAACGACTGAACAATAACTATCGATTTGTATCGATATACCGACTGTCGAAATGATTGTTGGCAGCAAAATAAAAAGTCAAAGCCCATCAAATCGGTCGCAGGTGAATTCGCGAATGCAAAATTCGCAATAAAAAAATCTGGGTTAATTTTAGACCGTAAATTTAATGTCCAAAGTAATACGGCTTTGAGCGAGCATTAAAAAAACGGCCCATATTATTTTTAATTTGATCATATTCGAGATAAACGAATTTCTAGCTATTAAGTGCAGTTGCTGTTTACTTTGGGCGATGTTTAATGTAATCACCATAATTTTTATATATAAATTAAAGTTTATCTTTAGATATCTCCTATATTTAATGTCTTTATAATCGCACGCTTCGAGATTTCGGATTTTTTTACCAAGGTAGCAAAAAACTTTGTAAAATATAAAAAATACCACAAGAATAGCTAAATATTAAAAAGTCGTTTACCTGCTGATGTGTGATATACAATGTTTAAAGGGTTCAGCATTTATTAAAATTAAATTAAAAATTCAATTTACTTTTTAATATAAACAACCCCCAGTGAACGATTATCTCTCCCTTAAACACACACCTTCAGGGCAATATTGAAAATATTCTTACTATCAAAACATCGATAGTGTGAGACCAAATTTTCTGCTTTTTCATATTTCAATTAAGCAAAGGCCAAACCAATCAATCTTAATTCACCCTCGGCTAAAACACAGAGGACCTCGCGCTTCCAGTCACGTTACGTTTACTTTTTTTATCATCTAAGCTTCATTATTTCATTATTCCCGGTTTAAAATTGATTGAATTAAGCACGGCTAGCTGTCGGCAGTATTAAATTTAATACTTTAAATTCATAAAAGTATTAGTAGGTATTTGTATTCATTGAATTTAATACATAATTATACGGTTAGTGATTGTGTATTTGGTCGAGTCAAACTGAATTTTTAATAGTTATAAATAAGATTTACATTTGAACCTTTATTAACTTCGATGTATCGTGTTCTATATTGACTTTGAAAATGCCTTATTTAACTGAATCTCTCTGATGATGATTGAATTTGGTGACACTAAAAATGTTGGAAAATCGTTACAAATTTCATTTTACACCTTTAAGCATACTCATAATTCACACGAAAAAATTCAAAATAACGCAATCGAAAAAAAATTAACTTCCCCCAACATAAAATGTTGATTTAAATCAACTCGCATGTCGTAATTTCAAAACGAAAAACGTCCGTTTGGTGTAAGGATAATTGCTATCCTGGACAGGTGATGGGTCAAAGTTTACCCCATGTATATATTAAAGTATAAAATGTCATTATAAGTAAAAAGGACAATACGGAATATACCACCCTAACTCTTCCGTTCGTTGTTTTCGAAAATGTTATGTTGTGGTATTTGATTGAAACTGAATCGATTTATATATAGATAAGCGTGAGAAATTTGTTTATAAATGGCCAAATTAATTTTAAATTAGTAATATTTGAAAGCTGTCAAAATATTAAAAGGGGAAATATATCATTTCAGAGATATTATTGTTTAATATTTCATATAACTTGCACAAAGAAAGTAGGAAATAAAATATCCTGTTTTCAAATTGTTGTGACAGATGTGAACCAAAATGTCACCATCAACTTGACAAGATTTCTTTTGTGTTTTTCCTTGAAAAGAATTATAGACGTTAATATTAAAATACAATGGTGGTTTGTTCTGCATTTGGTTGTAAAAGTTTAAGTGACAAGAAAAAGTCAGAAATAGCTTTAAATAAATTTGACAGGAAAAACTATATACCCTGAAGAAGTATCGCTAGTAGCGCCACCACTCGGCTGTAATCATCGTAACAAAAGTACAACTTTTTGATAATCAGTTGTCAAACGCGTGTGTTACAAACGAGTGTTTTTGAGAATAAAGCCGAAAAATGTAAAAAAATATCGAAAAAAAACCGTGGCACGATTTGTTGTGTTGTTGGGTCTATTTCGAGAGGAAATCCTGGGTTTTTATCGGTTTTCCAATAAACAACTGTTAACACTTGTTAATCCGAATAAAGAAATAAATACATACAGTCTCGGTAAATATAAATTGTACCTATTAGATACAATAAGTACACATTTTAGTAGTGATTAACGTGAAAAGTGTAAACATTTCAATTCGGAAAAAATCGTCAAACATATAAGTCGACTAAATTTAAACAGCATTTAGCATCATTATTTAAAGCGTTGATTAAGGAAGTTTCCACTTAACGATAAAATACCATTATATTATGTATTATATATAATATTATGTTGCCATGAATTCGTAGGTATATTTTGTTGTTTAAAATGCAGTTTTCGGCGTTTTTTAGAGAACTCAAATATAAAAATGGTTAATTTTAAGGTTATGTTTGTGCAAAAAATATTTTTTATAATTTCTTAAAAATGTCCAAACTTAAATATAAATTTTATTAGGTAAAGTTATCATTAGTTAATTCTGCATCAACAAATGTACAAATTTAATTCTTTGGCAAAACATGAAAATGCAATTTTATTTACAATTAAAAACACAATAATTCACCATGATCCCTTTAATAAAATACACACACTAACGTAACTATATAAGCATTTAAGCGTTGAGTTTCTTAATCAATGATATAAAGAATAATCAATCGAAATCGAGTACTAAACCAGTTTTTTAGTTTTTTTCCTTGTAACGTAAAACACAAATAACGTGCGCGATTTAGCTGTGCAATTGAACAAAATTTGTCGAGTAAGACTTCTGCGTTCTTCTCTTTTGTGAAAAAACTACATATTTATCTAAAAATGATGTACAGTTCGTATGCTTTAATGTATTGTTGACAATTCTTAAATTCACGTAATGCTTTTGAAGTCCACCAGATGGCGCGCGCGTTGCGAAAACCCGATACTTCTTTAGCGTATAATTGTTATAAAACCTCTATGAGAAATTGGTTTATTAACTTGGCCAAAGACACTATATTAAAGCTTAAAAAAGCGTGATTTTTTTATGAAAGAAAGTTTTTGTGTGATGATAACTGTATTTTAATTTTATACTTTGTTTCAATAGGTGGAGGCAGCTTTTTTATGTGCATAATCGAGCGATTTATTTCTTATTTACGGATTCGAAAACGAAATACTGCCGAATTGAATAAAATAAATATCGGGCCGCTTTTTAACATGATGTTAACAAGTGAGGCGATAAGATCTGGTAAATTGTGTGAATAGTCGCAGCGACTGGACCCGAAAATAATGAAAATGGCTTTTTTATGCTGAACGCGGTGTCAAAAAGCCGACGAGCTAGGAAAGGGTTTAGATCCATCACGCGATCAAAATCTTGCATATAAATTGATCGGGGTGGGCTGCTCTTAACGTCCGCGATTCCTTCTGAAGTTCGTCAAGTTGTCGCCCTGACGCCCAACATACGTTAAAGCGTGACATTTCAATGTGGCCACCGTTCGGTGGCCGTTCATTCATCCACTGAGCATTTGCATCTCAAAATATTTCTCTCAGATGAATTCGACGTGGGAGATTTTTGGAGCGCTAGGTCCCCGGCGAAACCTCTCATGCAAAGCAAGCTTCGCTCTTTATTTAAATCGGCAACGTTGATAGACGTGTCCGCTCAGCGATGCCAACCTTTCGCATTTCGAATCCCCCAAAAGATCGTATCGACGCCCGTTTCTTATCTAATTCACAATGAGATTTATTTTTGCTCCTTTTTAGATTGACTTATACCCGAAACGATAACAAATTGATATTATGTTATTGTCCTCTTATAGAAAATATATCCACTTTTAGATTAACAAGCCAAATTTATATCTGCATGGCCCAAATTCAAATCATTTTATTTACCAAAAATATACCGATACGAGATTTTTGATAAAATCAATGACTGCAGTCCATGGAAGGATTTATTAAGTTTACAGCAGAAATCTTTATTTTGTTTTCTCAATGGTAAATATTGTAATCAGTTTTTGGAAATGCCTAAAGTAACAGAAGGAAGGAAAAATTTCCTGGTGAAAACTTTCATTAAAAAAATTAAATATCTTAAATGATCTATATATAGCAAGATGTCTTTGGTTCATCTGATTCCAGTATTTATTAAAGCATTTCATCAACACATCCCTTGATGTACGCCATTATATTTTTTATATCATTTATTTTCTTTTCATTACATGGTGGTTCAGTTCTTTTTTCTTCGACAATTTTTCCACCACGCTGACGTGCAAACTTTCGATTATTAATTTTTTATAGTTCTGGATTTTTCCTACGTCTTGTGTCATTTTGGCTAGTATCAGATGATGACATTGTTGTATTTTACACTTAAGCAGCATAAAATACCAACTGACAGCTTTCATGAGCATGACCACCTTAAACTTTTAGTAGGTATATAATGTCCATAATCAACAAC
The DNA here is from genome assembly GCA_921294245.1 of Brassicogethes aeneus. Taxonomy (NCBI): domain Eukaryota; kingdom Metazoa; phylum Arthropoda; class Insecta; order Coleoptera; family Nitidulidae; genus Brassicogethes; species Brassicogethes aeneus. The sequence continues at coordinate 42,632,734 of OV121138.1, forward strand.
AACATTTATTGGGAATAAGAACAGTTCAAGTCTAGGACTTGTACTGCTCTTATTCTCAATGCTTCACAGTTAGCTCTGACAAACACCTTAACAAGCCGATTTTGAAAATGTTCTTCTACTTTTTCGATGCTGCTTCGAATTTAAAACAAAATGGCTATTTTAAATGAAAATGTCAAATTTTGTTCCTATTCTTACCGATTCAATTATAACCAAAATTTTGTAGATTTAATAAGAAAATCCTATAACAATAATTCAACTTACAAACCTTTTTGTAGACAAAATTGTTAATATTTTACAAAATATAATTAACAAACTACAAACTCATGTTAACAAATCTGATTTTTATATCAGTGAAGCATTGTATTCGTCAAAGCAAAAATAATACGGTGAATATATTCAGATGAGATCTCGAAGATTTGTGTTATGTTACTGCGAGAGATTTTTCAAGTAGCATAAGTAGTGCTGACCTTGAAACTGCAGTAAGGTAGAATAGAAACACAAATATCTACGTCTTTTTCTGAACACTCTGAAATAGAAATAAGAGCTTTGTTTATGTGAGATGCAATGGAGCTTTCCTAAAATGATATTCAGCTCTTATTCTGAAAATTTGAAGAACAAGAAGATCATCATTTGTTTCTTTTAGAGAATTTAATAGATTTGGAAATTTTGATGACGGAGTATCTACCAAAACTGAGGAAAAATTGCCACCAAGAAAAATGATTTACTATATAAAATGTTGCTACCAAAAGAGCTAGCTTCCTGTGTGATATCCTTATTACTGAAGGAAAGTGTTCTAGGATAAAAGTTGTTAATGATGCTGCCGGATGGAGAAACAGTCTTATTCAAAAATACAACCAGTTATTGACCAAGGACGAAGAACAGATGTTTCAATTATATATATGTAGATATATATACATAGGGCAGTAAATTTATTAGTAAATGCACACACCATGAAATGTTTTACTTGACAATGAAATGAATGTTAGCACACTTAATTTAATTTATATTCGGTCAAGCGAATAATAGTTTTAAAAGAAAATTATAGTTTACCATAAACTACAAAAACTGTTTAAAATATTTGAAGGCGCCTTTATATCCTTGAATTTTTCATGATTAAATTGATACATGCAGTCTTTACGATCGAAAGACCCACTGCATTAAAAAATCCCAAAATCGACCGCCTAATTATGTAAGAATGTTTATCATGTGACCTTGCATATTCAAAACGGAGCCCAATCGGGCCGTATATTTAGCATAACGGCCTGGATTAACGCCGGCCATCATATTCCGAATAAAAATTAACTTTAACTGGTGGACATTAAGACCACACCACAGTTCCTTACGAGACGGTTTAGAAAAAATGTTACTTATAATTTTCGCTGTTCCCTAGTTACTAGTTATTAGTTACTAATGGCTGCTTTTTCACTTATACCATGGTTAACCGTGGGATGTACAATTTTTCCCTAAATCCGAAAATACATGTATGCATGACTGCAGTCAAAAATTATGAAAGTAGAGCAGTTTTTAAGATATAGTCAAATTAAATGAAAAATTGACTATATCTCAAATACTGTTCTACTTTTCTAACTTTTGACTGTTAAATGTTCGGAATACAAATTGCTATTGACGAAAATTATTAGTTGCTGCTATTTGGCCATGACAATTAGTCATTTTTGACTAATTAATTTTTGGAAGGTAGTTTTTCAATTTTTTTTTATATTAATACTCTTTAGGTTACTCAGAAATCTTCTTATTTCATGATTTAATAGCTAGGAATTGGTTTAATGTTCAGTTGCTCTTTAATCCAAAACATTAAATTTGTTCATTGGTGGAACGCACTCAAAACAAAAACTCTGGCGAGGTGTTCAATTCTTTCTCTATATTAATTTCATAATTTTGTTTTGGATACCAACCTTTAAGGAATGTTACTTTTACATTTTTAGAATGTGAACCCAACCAAACATTATCGCAAATTATAAATTATTTTAATTTAACATTTTATTGGTGTTAAGTGAATATGCTAAAAGAATGCTTAAGAATGTTAGCACAACAATTTTAGAAATATTACTCCGACATATCAAGATTGTTAAATTAACCAGATTAGCAGATCTGCTAATCTATTAGAACAAATATTCTCATTTTGTTCATTTGACTGTTATTTGTTGTTTAATTAAACAATACAATTTAATATTTTTAGATGGTTGAGTAAACGTGCAAAAACCATTGCTTGTATTTAAAGTGCATAAAGAGTTGTTTCAACAGCTTATTTTTTATTAGTTTTTATATTAATACTTATTTATGTTACTCAGAAATCTTCTTATTTTAAGAAAGCCCAGAATGCAGAAGTCGATTAAAATCGATTAGGATTGTGGAGAGCCGATACGGAGGCTTGAGGCATTCCGTTATAAATTTGAATAATCGGCGGACTTATTAGCGCAAACTGAAAAAAAAACCGGCGATTATAAAGTTTTGCGAAAAGGGATTTTGGCGCGTACGCGTACGTACAGGTGATCCGAGGACGACTACAGATACCGTTAATTCGCTCACCTGCCACTTCAGCGTTTTTGGCTCCTTGCAGAAAAAACCCACTGCCCAAATGTGTGAGTTAAGTGTCCCATCCGGGCCGGCGACGAGATTTATCATTTTTATTAACGCCAATTAAAAGGACCGTGTGCTCGAGAGCTCGCTCGCCCGCTCTGATTACCGTGTTCATTAACTTCAAACAGGTGTCGTTTGCAATTTACTTTATTAGGATTTATAAATCGGTACTTTCGTCTCTAGATGATGTCCTTTTTTGGATTCTAGATGTCCTTTGATCATTTTTATCAAGGGATTATATTTACATCTTGCATAAATGATTAAATGATTTTAACTCCATCTTAAATAACCTCATTAGCTCTTTGGCGAAGAAATTATTAATCAAACATAGACAAAAATGTCATCTAGCACTTGTAGAAAAAGGTATTGGAACCAAAAATAAAGCAACAAAAAACATGCAGTATGTTAAATGCAGCGAAAGTCTCGAGAAGGGCAGAAAACAAAAATAAGAAAACCATAAGAGGTATACCTCTATAGAAGGATTGTGTAATTATTTAAAAAAATAACAATACAATTGTGTTTTTTTAATAATTTACTTTCTTCTTCTTCTATACTTTTTATTTTCTCTTTCGAGAGAATTGGACTTGAGCCTTGAGCCTCTTACTTCCCAGTTACAAGTTTTTAAGTCCATGAGCTTTTCTATTGCACAAATCACAAAATACCTCACTGAAAGGTCAAAGATTGCGATATTGTCGAGAAATACCGGTATATTTCTATACTGGGAACCCAATTTTATCCCTCCTGGGTCAACGTCAACTATTTTCAGACTTTTTCATGGAGCGATGCACAGCACATGAAGGATTAAATCGAACTACAATAATTAACGAAATTATGGTAGTCACCAAAAAATCAAACCAAATATCCCTAGATAATCACGTGTTCGTAATCCAGTATTGCCGGATCTTCTAGACGAGAATGACAGATTGATAATTTTGGTTGGACACAGTCAGTATCTAAGATACTTAAGATACTTTATCTTAGATACTTTTTATATTGGACAGAAAGTATCTTTAACTTACTTTGTAAAAGTATCTTGTAACTTGTATCTTAAAAAGTATTTAAGTTACTCGGTAAAGTAACTAAGATACTTTCAAGTAACTTAGATACTTTAAAGTAACCAAGATACCTTTTAAAGTAACTAAAATACTTTTTTAAATAACTTAGATACTTTTCAGTGTAACTTAGATACTTTTCAGTGTAACTTAGATACTTTCCTAAAGAAAATTGGGGGAATTCCAGAATGATTCCTAACATACAACTTGTTGAGTTTTCATAATTTTATAGTTTTTATTCATACTTTCTTAAAGAAAATTGGGGGAATTCCAGAATGATTCCTAACCTACAACTTGTTAAATTTTTATAATTTTATAGTTTTTATTCAAACTTAAAAGTAACTTAGTTACTTAAAAGTATCTTAGTTACTCAAAAGTATCTTAGATACTTTTATATAGTATCTTAGATACTTTCGGATAGTATCTTAGATACTTTTTAAAGTATCTTGTAACTAAAGGTACTTTTAACTCAAAGTATCTCGTTACCAGAGGTAACTAAGTTATTTTATTTAATCCTATAAAAGTAACTAGATACTTTTCAGAAGTAACTTTCCCAGCTCTGGACACAGTCAAATTATCGTTTATTATTGCAAAACTGTGCGGTGTAGGCCAATAGCTTTGATTTTCTCTATATATATGAAAGGTTATTAAAAAATAATTAGCTCAAAAATAAAAGATTTTCTCCCACCAAGTTCGGTATTTTATCTTCTGTCAAACATGGTTTTATCAAGGGTAAATCCACGAATACTGCAATAATGAATTTTTTTACTAAACATACCTATATAAAAATAAATAAAATAATAATAACAAATGTGTCGGTATTTTTCTAGATTTTCCTTTGATTTGTTGAATAATTCATTGTTGTTGGAAAAGTATGAAAGAGGTAGAATTTCGGATTGGTTGGAAAGTTATTTATTAAACAGGGAGCAAATAGTGGTAATCAAGGGTATTAAATCTGATACTCTTAAAATTGAGTGTGGTGTGCCTCAAGGATGAGTTTTGGGGCCACTTCTTTTGATAATATTTATTAATGACTTGGCATATGTGGTAAATTCTAGAGACCTAGTTCTATTTGCAGACGACACGTCGATTTTTAAAGCTGAAAACAAAATATCAGATACAATTTTAAAATCTCAAGAAATATAAAATAATGTTGTTGAATGGTTTAAAAATAACTATATATTTATAAACCCTTCATAAAGGTTTTTTACTAATTGAATTAAAATCATTTGCAGATAAAAGCTATTTGATAAGAATTGATAATAAAAGTATCCAACAAGTGGGAACATCATACCAATGAACTATGTACTATGTAGTTTACTGTCCTCTAGCTGTTATGTACTCTACCGATTAAATCAGGTTGCTAGTAGAAATGTAGTCATGGCGTAATATTTTGCACATTTTTACTCAAGAATGAATTATGCGACAATGTTTTGGGGCAACTTCAGTTCTTCTCAAAAAGTTTTTACGTTGCAAAAAAAATAAGGAGCAATCAGACAAAAGCAGATAAATTCATTTCGACTTTTTGAATGATTCCTATTTCTTTTGGTCAGATAGATCCTTTGGAAATATCTATAAATATATAAATATATTTCAAGCTAAACTTGATATCATATTATATAATAATTATTAGTATTTATATAATATAATAATTTCAGCTTGAAATTAACTTATCCAATTGATTTATCTGACCAAAAGAAATAGGAATCATTCAAGAATTCAAAATGGATTTATCTGGCTTTGTCTGATATTTAATATCGTCTCATAGCGAAAAAACAGCGACTGATAATTATCGTCCACAGCAATTTGTATCCCGGATATTTAAAAGTCAATTATTATGTAAAATTGTCTCCTGAATCCGAAAAGACCGTCGAAAATTATGAAAGTAGAGCGGATTCAGCGGACAATGTACATAGGAGTTGACTGCTAAATGTCCGGGATACAAATTGCTATTGACGATAATCATTAGTCTCCGCTTTTTCTCTATGACAATTAGTCATTTTTGACTAATTAATTTTTAGAGAGTACACACAAAGATAATGTATTATCTTTGAGTACAAAACTTGAATTTTTTCAACAGTTTTCATAGCGACTAAACAATGTAAGGCTTTTGGTGTCTTAAATTGACAAAGATATTACAACATATAGCAATTAGGCTCCATTAAAAATTTTAAATTACTTTTAATTAGTTAAACACATAAGCCTAATGTCATTAACTGGGTCAGAATTTTAAGTAAAACCTTAAAATATAAATTAATAGCGGGAATTTTAAAAATGCAATTTCTGAATTAATTTTTTCAAAACATTTAAGTGCTTATGCGATGCTGTATAATATATTAACATTTTATTAGCGCTATGAAATTTTAACATGCATATTTAGATTAATGATAAAAGTTTTATATTTTTATTTATATGGTAATAGCATGCAAATTAAAAGTCTATATAGGGTCCAAAGTTAGTTGCAGTATACAAGATAATATAAGTTTATAAATAATTAATAACAGTCTTGTAAAAAATATTAAAATTCTTCAAAACAAATAATTATAAAACATTGTAAAATTAATATAAACTAAAAACAAAATTTAAAACGTATTACTCGCGCCTCAGGCTAACCGACACTCATTCGGTCTCGTGTCAACCGACCAATCAGCGAGCAGAAAAACAGCCTGATGTTTTCGTTTTTAAACCACCTGCCCCTGTTGATAATCTTCACCACGGATGGAGAGCGGTGGTTGGCTCGAAATTTTCGAGAATATCCTCGATTGCTTATTGAAATTTTATGTATTTAGGTGCTATATACATATATACAGTATGTCCCTGGATTGATTTCGCAATAGGAAACATTTTTTATTTTTGTTTCTTGAAGAAAATTCACCTTTGAAAAATAACATTGGCATAAAAAATTGAAATTTGATATTTGGTGTTCAAAAATATAGTAAAGTTTAAAGTTTAAATACAAAAATTACAACAGAAATTAAAAAGTTGATTTATTTTGTTTTCCAGGACTTTCATATATTTTTAAAAAAATGTTTAATGTAAAAAAATAATATTTACCTAGTAACTAACTTTTATACACCCTGTAGTTAAAATCCGAAATTTTACGTGAATGTTTTTATTATTATTATTATTATTAGAGTTCTAAATAACTTTTTTAAATTAAAAATAAAAGTCTCTCTTGAATAGATTTCATGTTTTTCTTATTTTTGAACAATCTGTAGATAAAATACTAATTTTTTATGTCTTTTATTTATTCGACAATTAAAACTTTTTATCAATATTGACTTTTTGTCGAAAAACCAACAATAAAAAAATACCCATAGGTAAACTCAATCACACACTTCATACATGTACATAAAATCACTTTCACTAAATAACTGCTTCAACTAACTTGTAGTTTCATAAAAAACACTTTTATATTTATTGAAGCACAAGACATTTTTATAAATATTTTAAATATTTAAATCCAAAACATTTTTTAAGATAATTATTTTGTAAATACCATTTTCCAAACCATATAATTGAGATATTTATTTGATCGATAAAAAAATATGGGTAAACTGGACAATTTTAATAATGAATTACATACTTATATTGAATTTATTTGAGAACAGATAAAATATATACTATAATTTATAAAAAATAAAAAAAAATATTAGCTTACTAAAAACATATTTTTTGGCCATATAAATATAGCGATTAACCGGTGAAAAATCACTAAAACATTTATATTTTAATTTTCACACGTTAAACAACAATATTTAAAATAAAATATTATTAATTAATTAGAACTAAAATTTTTATAATTTATAAAAATTGGAAAGAACATTTTCTTAAGTATACTTTAAACATGATAGTAACAAAATTTCTCTTTTGAAAATTCACTTGCAACCCTTTAAATCCAAAATAGAAGCCGTTTTTTAAAGTGAAAGTGAAGAGGATATTTTATGGGTACTCCACCCAAAATTATAAATGATTCATCAGCAAATGCTAGTTCAGTGTCGGAGAAATCTAAAGGTCAGTACAATAATAATATTTATCCGAAATCGGCAGTAAAGTAGTCAACAATCGGCAGTAAAGTAGAACTTTACTGCCGATTTAATACGAGTATTGTATGCAACCCATTATACATTTTAGGATGTGTCTACTGCTCCTCAGCAGCAACTAAATGTTATTTAAAAAAAAAACACCGTTGCGGAGGTCGATTGGACCCTTTCATAAAATGTTGTTAATTTTAATAATTAGATTAAAAAATCGCCGCGGCGGGCAAATATATAATAACCGTCGCAACAAACAGTATACGTAGACTTCCAACATTCAAATGACATTTGATTTGATCACCAAATGACATTTGATTTAATCATTCGCCTCGGCAAATAATTTCCACATTCGTGATAAAAATACGACTTTACTGCCTTGATACATAAATAACTATTATTTTGACGATTTTATGACCTTTGAAAACAGTCAACTAACCTAAATCTAACTTTGGCATGTACGATAAAAATCTAAAGCCAACATTTCTGTATAGTTTTCATCGACTTCTGTTCAGTACCATTAATTCGCCAAGCCCATTTTCAACGCAGATTCAACTCATAGTACTTAGAACGTGCTAACCAATCAACAAAAACGCTTATCGCGCGTATTACTGAAAGTCTCCGGACACTTGCAAATAGAAATCCAGCCACGCGTCCTAGCAGGTGCTACCGCTGGACCACCTGGTAACAAATCCATGTGCTACCATGTAGGACGGCAAAAGCATGCCAAAAAGGACCATCAATGGTAGAAATTACCGTTTTGTGTGCAGGTATGAGACATTGTCGTGTACTTGTCAATGGAGAAAGGTCTTCATGTGGCACCGCGAGAAAAGTTAAGGAAAGGTGCAAAAGGGTTGAACAATGAAAAGAATATAACCGAAACTAAATAATGTGTTTGTGGGATGAACGGTGAGCATTTGTTGAGTTTATAACAATTTTATCAATGAATAGTTATTGGACACTTAAGAAATATTATTTATTTAAAATTTATATATGACGTTGTTTTAAAGATTTTAGTTTTTTTCTTATAAATATATAAAAAGGAACGTTTGTTTGTTTAAACTTTATTTAGGTTTACTTAAAAATAAGAATATTTGAGTTTTTAATAATAGTTTTATAAATACATGCAAAAAAGTAATTGGACATTCTATATAGTAATTAGACACATGGACCATAGTTATTGGACATACAATTTTTTTATTTCGTTTTTGAAATATCATATAATTCATATATTTCTTTCTCGGATTCCTCATCCCTTTTCTGGATTCTGAAGGTAACTACTAATTCCTTTGTCTGACTTCTGAAATAGTTTGGTGGTATCTCTAGTTTATGAAGCATTTATAATGTTTAGGCCGGAACAGGATGATTTATATATATCTAATAGTTTTTCTCGTGGTATGTTAAAAGTATTTTCCGAATTTATTAATTTTGTTGCCATTAGTTTTTTATGTTCTCTATAGTGCACTGTTATTCTACAAGATGTCCTGTGACGAAGAAATCACTATATTACTTACTCTCTAAAAATGAATTAGTCAAAAATGTCATAGCGAAAAAGCAGCCACTAATAATTACTATTCTCGTCAACAGCAATTTGTATCCAGGATATTTAGCAGTCAATTCCTATGAAATATTATTCGCTGAATCCGAAAATGTCGTCAAAAGTTCTAAAAGTAGAACAGTTTTTAAAATATAATCAATTTTACATATAATATGGAATTGACTATATCTCAAAAACTGCTTAACTTTTATAGTCTTTTCAGATTCAGGGGACAATTTTACATAAGAATTGGCTGGTAAATGTCCGGGATACAAATAGAGTATGATATTGGACATATGTCCAATAATAGAAATTTACATTTTTTACCAATCAGTAATTGGACCCTGGCCATTTTACTGTTTGTTTTCAGAATTAAAATTAAAACGATTTAAGTGACAATGTTTAAACCATGAGGAACACATTTATACCACACACTGATCTGTACACTTTTTAGAAATATTTTTTATTGTAATTTAAACACAGTCCTGCTCTTAACAAAAAAAAATATTACCACCAAAGTAACGTGCGAACTTTTTTGTCCCATATTGGACACAAAATAAAGTAGTTCTATGTTATTACCGACAGATAGTTATAATTGTATACAGCGTCATCTAATGATTTGACTTTAAGGTAACTATTTAAAGAAATCTTGTTTTTAAAGTATTAATGTTAATTGTCCGATAACTGTCTACTTTACCCTACTACATTTATTTTGGTGTGATAATTTTTGATCTATACAAAACTTTCCAAATTTCTCATCACTGAACCGGCGCCTAAACTTATGAATGAAAAAATGAAAAAAATCCAAAAGATATTGATAATTACTTTTATGAAAGTCATTGTTTATTCTGGATAATATTGGCAATTTTATGGCATTTTATACCGTAGAATATTAGTTTTAAGTGAAAATGACTTGTACAATTTAATAACCATGAAGTATTTGTAAAAAAAAATTATAATATTGATTTGAAGCGATAAAAACATACTCGTTCTTATTACATAAAACGTATGAGTGAGTAGCGTTTAAAAATTTAGTTATTAAATTTAATTTTAAATGCTTATAATAAAACGACAATTCGGGAATAAGTAACAGTACATAATTGGTATAAAATTACAGAAAAGCCGGCCCAGAAGCACCAAATAAAGATTAGCTCACATAGCGAGCCACAGCGATCAAAATTTGTGTGTCGCCAGATTACATGTTAATCAGATGCAGTTATGCCAACAACAAGAAAATCCCCCAAATCTAAAGAAATCCCCCAATTTGTCTTAATGTGACGATAATTAAAATTAAAAATACAGCCTAATTATGTAGATCAAAACTGAAGTAGTATTCACAAAATTTCAATAAGCACAATATTAAATTATATACGAGGTGTGTTCAGAAAATAACGGGCATTGTTAAATTTCGCGGGTTCGGAGGGTCCGGTTGTCATAAAATTCTTTATTATGTTGGTATACATGCCTCCGTAGTATGATAAAAACTTTAGCTGTTTTCATCGTTTACTTTGTCTATGGCAGCCGCTAAGGTTAGACGTGTTTTATGAGCAATTTTCGTTCGTTAAAAGAAAGCGATCAAAGAAATTTGTATCCAATTTTGCTTAAAAAATTAAATAAATTCTGTGAAATGTTAACAAAGGCCTATAGTGAGTCTGCTATAAGTAAAACAAGAGTTTACAAGTGGTATAAGAGTTTCCAAGATGGCCGTGAAGACGTTGAAGATGACGAAAGCCCCGAACGCACAAGCACATTAACAACCGATAAAAACATGGAAAAAGATGAAGAAATGGTTATAAACCATCAAAGAAGTCGCTGATGATGTTGGTATATCGATTGGCTCATCCCATGAAATTTTTTCGAATGTTTTGGGTATGAAACGCGTGGCAGCAAAATTTGTTCTAAAATTGTTAAATTTTGAACAAAATTTTTGGCCAAAAACAATACTGTAATGATGCCCCAGCCTCCATATTCGCCAGACATGCCTCTGTCTGACTTTTTCCTATTCCCAAAAATAAAGAAAACCTTAAAGGGCCGTCGTTTTGCAAGCATAGATGACATTAAAAGCGCATCGCTGAAATAACTAAAGGCTATCCCAAAGATCGAGTTTTAGAAGTGTTTCGAGAATTGGAAGAAGAGCTGGCACATGTGCATAATATCCAATGGGGACTATTTTGAAGGCGACAACATTAATGTAGACGAATAAATAAATATTTGTTTCAAAAAACGAAAATTCCCGATATTTTCTGAACATACCTCGTATCTTCGAATAAAAGGTAATAAGTTATTATATTAAATATTTTATTTATGAATAACGAAATGGTAAGATTATATTTATGAGTAATTTGTCGGTGTATTACTTACCAAATTATTTTATTAAGTGGTGCACATCCATATTTTAGTAAGTTATGAAGAAAGTGTTCCACATTTAAGTACAGTGTATTACAAGCCTTATTGGATGTTCCGCTCAATAATTAACTTAATTTTGGCCTGTTTATTATAATAATAATAAAATTTCCAATTGAATAAGTTTATCCATTTTAAACGTAAAGAAGGAAGTAAAAAGCAAATTTTGGTTATACAGAATTTTATACATCATAGCTTAAGATAAAACCGACCTACCTACCTAGGATGTTCCCAAATTGATATTCGGTCTACATACCAAAATGTTTCATATTTTATTGTAATACACACTTTGAAACAGGAAGCGTCGGACATTTAAAAGAGGTTGAAGCGTGAGGTTTTTCCTTAAATCCAGGTAAAACAAGGAGGTCTCGAATTTACTTGACATTTTTAAGACCACCGGGTCATATTAAGTTACAGCCACTGTTTTACGCGCACCGCATTTTTATCATATTTATAATATAACCTAACATTCTTATGATTTATTTGCTCACCTAATAACAGGGCTGGAAATAATGTTATACTATATTTAGTCGTTTGCGTGGTGAGATTTTAAATCGGTTTGATTATGTGTATGATCGATACGTGATAATTGAAGTGCAAATACCAAAGACATGTAATCAAAATCTCTTCATTTACATACGCAATTTTATTTGCCGCTGGATATTGGTATAAATATCACTTAATAGTACATTTTGCAAGGCTTGAGGTGAAAGAAATTTAATTTGGTTTTCTACTGTCCTTTCATTAAACATAACCACAGAAATGTCCTATTTGTATAGTTATTAAATATATTTAATGTGTTTTGAATTTATATTTATATGCAGCTTTTAATTGTTTTATTTTGGTATACGCTAAAGAAGCATTGAATTCTAAGTAAATTATCCAAAATCTAAATAAAATAATGTTTTCTTAAACTTGTTTTTTATTTAATTAGTTGGATTCAACCATTTACATTTTTTAAGGTTACTATGAACTAAAAAATAACTCTTTAAATTTACCAACAAGTTGCTATAACTTTAAGCTAAATCCAAAGGTTATTTTTTAGTATAATTTAACTAATATATATTTGGTATATTTATAGTCAATCTAAAGTCTTGAAATAACCTATATATAGGTGCATTTAGGTTATTTTAAGAAAATAAATTGACTATAAATAAACTAAATATTTAACTAGTCAGTAACATTACTTAAAAGTTCAAATGTAGGATATTTTAGATTTTAGAACTGCAGAACTTTTTATGAGGAATAACTTTTTTCTTAAAATTAATAATAAAAATAGTTTCCCATATGTTGCCTGTATATATATGGGTGAATATTTTGAGATGTCCACCAAGTGAAAATGATTTTTTTTTATTTTTGGTTGTTTCACTGTTAGTCTAGAATGGGGTTTTTGGGAAGCCACCAGGTCTAGTAATAACATAAGTGGTTCTGCACTAATGCAAAATTTTTAAGAAATCACACATTTCGAATATTAGAGCTTCACGGAAGATAGCTTCACGGAAGATAGCTTCACGGAGGTTAGGATTTCGTATGTTTTTTTTAAACATCCCTTTGTATATTTGAAATAAGTTAATGTATCTTTTGACACCTTAATATTTAAAAAAAATACAATTGAATATACATAAAATATTTATAAAAAAAATCTACTTACTGAGATATTACACTTCACGGTGGATATGTTTTTAAATAGCAAATTAATAAACTTAAACTTTTGAATTATAAAACAGCAACACTTTCATTTGCATATAAATTCTAACTGACCTTCAGAAATCACATGCATCTATAATGTTGTAAATAGAGGTTTTTGCTTATTTAAAATGATTAAAGCGCCATCCGTTGCATAAAATTTAAAGGAAAAACAGATTCACGGAGGATAGAATCAATTTTTGTAACACCTACATGAATGGTTATAAAAATTATTAAATTTTTAATAATATTTTATATTGGATTCGATTGCTTTGGATGTGTTTAATTTACTTAGTGAACTGATGTTTTTACTACCTCAGATATTTGAAAACATATAGGTTAACCTATAAAGAGTAACAGTCACGGAGGATAGGTTTTAGACTTTTGAAACATTGTAAAAAATAATTAATTGCAGTTAAAAATCTGGAACCTGAGCTTTAATATCTACTTAATTATGATCAAAACACAATAAAAGTGTAGGTCAAACTCATTTAGTTTAAATAAATATAACACCATTTCGTGAGATTCACCCATTTAAAGAAGTTTTTTGTTTTTACTTGAAACGCTAAACACAAATAACTTGCGCGACTTAGATGTGCAATTAAAACTCTGCGAACAAAATTTGTCGAGTAATACTTCTGCCTTACTTATTTATTTAAAAATTATGTGCAGTTCGCATGCTTTCAATGTATTGTTGACAAACCTTATAGTTCAATAACGATATTGAAAATGTTTTTTTGACAAAATATGGCACAAGTATATATAAATTTTGTCAAAATAATTGTAAAGGTGTCTTAACACTTTCATTTAAACATGAAATAATATTTAAATTTTTGGTAATAAAATATGATTATAATTTAATGATTGACAATTTATTATTATTTAAAAAATTCGAGCGTAAAAAAATACGCATATATGGTGTGAAATAATAACACGTGTTGGTCTTGAGGTAGCATACTCGTATATATTTATAAAATAATTTTACACCGTGGTACGTTTATTATGTATTTATCACATCATGTAATACCGGAGTGATTCTCGTTAACACACTTTCCGTAACAAAATACGACATTGATTTAAATAAATAACGAGCGCGCGGCTCAAAATTAAAGATATTAGTTTGAGCGTCGAACAGGATTATTTATTCTTTACGAGCTCACGTGATGGAAGCGAATTTAAGCGCGGTGTGCATGTCGAAAGCAAATAACCGCGCTTGGCCCTCACTTAAATTAAGCATTAGCGGTTTAAATTTAATTATATTAACATTAAAAATAATTGGAGCGCATTGCGATGGAGTTTCATATTTTTCAGGCGGGATGGGCTCCTGGATTTTAATGGTGAGTCGGTGCACACGAACAACGCAACTTTGATCGGTCGTAAACTAAGAGCTGCAACATCTACCACTGCTCGGGAAATTACATTCGAACTAAATATGCCTTAACCCTTTCAATACTGCGGGGATATATACGTCCCAAAGAAAATTAAAAAATGTCTCTACTTAATTAAGTGCGTTTAAATAAAACAGGGTCGGGACAATTTAGTATTTCTATGTCTTGACTTGGGATATCAGTAATAAAAACTTAATTTATTTAACGTCATGTGAACAATAACCAGCTGTTTTTCGGCCATTGCACGCTCTAAATTGAAAAAGACCAGTCACATAACCTATTTTGTGCAGTTTTTGTGTAAATTTTGCTTGAATTTTTGTGATACTTTATGTGCATTGTACGTCACAACTCATTCCTCAAAATATACGTTGGGACAAAAATATCCCTGCAGTAATATGACAGGGGATAGTTTTATCCCATCAGTGTTTTTTGATAATAAACATTTTCAAAAATAGTAGAATTTCTTTAGTGTGGGGATAAATATATCCCAGGGCATATTACTGCAGGGATAAATCTGTCCCAGGCCTTTTTTTCAAATACCACCAAAGTTAAAAATCTGTTATTCAGTCAATTAACTATTTTTAACCTAAATATAGTTTTAACACTAATAAAAAAGTTTTAAATTAATTTCCGAAAAGTCGTATTGAAAGGGTTAAATCAAACAAGGCAGCTCTTGAACGGTTAGCCATTAAGTTCAGAAATACTGATGTGATTAAAAAAGTCTACACTCTAAGAAATTATATTGTAATACCTAACAATATAGATTTGTTATGCAAAATATGGTTCATTTAACTATAACTTATGGTTATAATAACAATATACGAAAAATTAGTTTTAAAACTAATTTAACAATTGTTATATGTACTGTAATCATTTTGTTATAAAAATTTAGTAAAGTTAGATATTTAAATAGGCTATTACAGTCATCATACGGCTAAACTGTTAGTACTACACTAGATGATTAAAATTATAAGATTATCTGGTTACAATAACAATATAATGTTGTCACACATTATTAACAATGTGTCGTTGTAGTTTTTACTATACAGAAAGTTTATACATACCATACGTATAGTATATTTAACCATATAGAGGGTTATAATGTACTTGTAACCCTACGCATTTGATTACACTGTGCAACACCAAAAATCAAACCGCACCGGACTATTTTTTTTTTGAAAATATACCTATCCAATAGCAAAACCCTCGCTGTGTTTGTAAAACTGAGCTTGATTTAGTTTTTTATGGCCGTTTGTATTTTCTAGCTTCATATACCCCAATTTAGACCTATTAATCGATTTTTTTCGCATATATTAGAATTATATCGTCAAGATTTTTTGTGGAAATGTAGTTACTGAACAAATAAACCCATTTAATGAACAACCTATATCCCAAAACCCAATTTTTGGGACCAAATATTCGAAAAATTATTTTTTTTCTTCAATTTTTCGATAATATTTAAAATTTTATGCTACTTCTTCTGGCAAAAATGTTGTAAAGTATACTAAAAGAAGTAATTTATAAAATACGCATACAAAACTGAACTTTAACTTATTTGCTGGAAAACAATTTTTAAACAAGATTTTCCAAAATATTCATCTTTTCATACTCAACACCAAATTTTTTGCCGAAATCTTTGAAAAATCTGTAGGAAAAAATTGAATAGATAAAATAGAATTGTCCGAATATCAGGACCATTTAAAACGCTTGAAATGAAATGAATATAAAAAATATATGAAATGAAGGGATGGAATTCTCCAGTGATGAATTAAAAAATGAAAATGAAGAATAAGAATATAAAGGAAAAGAAGTGGAAGGGATGAAATTCTCCAGCAATGAATCAGATTACTCAATGTTTTGATATAAAAAAGTTTTTTAATAATAAAATTAATACAAAATAAAAAATCAAACTCTTTGTACTTTTCTACAATTCTATTTTATCTATTCAATTTTTTCCTACAGATTTTTCGGCAAAATATTTGGTGTTGAGTGTGAAAAGATGAATATTTTGGAAAATCTTGTTTAAAGATTATTTTCCAGCAAATAAGCAAACTTAAAGTTCAGTTTTGTGTGCGTATTTTATAAATTACTTCTTTAAGTATACTTTACAACATTTTTGCCAGAAGAAGTGGCAAGAAATTTTAAATATTATCAAAAAAATTAAAAAAAAAATATTTTCGAATATTTGGTCCCATTTATAGGTCTAAATTGGGGTATATAAAGCTCGAAAATACATATCGCATTATTATATAGCTGTCTAAAAACGAACTTAATAGTATATCGCTTGCTCTTGATTTAAGCTAATATTGTAATTATGTAAAGATAGTTTCTGATTTAGATCAAGAAACATTTAAAAGCGCAAATCTTTTGAATCAAAGTGATTTTCAATTCTTTTAAGAGATTATTTTTTCATTGCAGAAATTAAAATATCCCAAATATAAGTAATAAAAATTATGTTATAAAATAAAAAATATAATAATTAAATTATTTTAAAACAAATTGAAACATGTTGTGGTGTAAAAACTCGCCCAAAATAAATCACTTCAAATAAAATTTTAATTACAAGACTCACTAATTAATACTAATTAGGCAGGGCGCCTAATGCAGAGAATTCGGTATTTTTAATAAAAACCTAATTTAAATCGGACCTCCCCTGTGAACGGGAGCGACTTTTTTCGACTATTTGGATTCCAACCCCTCGAAAGAAATGGGGTTTTATTAGGCCGTAATAATATCTCGTGAGACGAAAATTGATTGGCGGACCACCCGGACGGACCTTGTTACGTAACCCGTTCAAATATTTAGACGTCGAGAAAAAATCGAATGATACGTAATTAGGGTCTTTTGTTTTAATTAATTTGATATTATAACCGTGATTAAGTGCGTTACAAAGACGTATTTGCTTTTTTATTGCCTTAATGACTCCATCTAGCCGTACACGTAAAAAACACGGTTATTTTTTGTAAGTACGTTTGTTTGATTTTCTCGATAGGCCCTAATTAAATTTAATCATCGGCGTACAGGAATTTCCGTGCTATCGACTTATTTATCGGGACACATGATGGATTTTTGTGTACGAAATTGTTATGGCCGGCGA
The DNA here is from genome assembly GCA_921294245.1 of Brassicogethes aeneus. Taxonomy (NCBI): domain Eukaryota; kingdom Metazoa; phylum Arthropoda; class Insecta; order Coleoptera; family Nitidulidae; genus Brassicogethes; species Brassicogethes aeneus. Next base: position 42,650,529 of record OV121138.1, read on the forward strand.
TATGTATCGAGAAATGATGAACAGCTTGGCGTTCGAGGTGTTAAACTTAACAGATTTGTTTAGCAAATGGGTTAATACCTCACGGATCGATGAAGAAGGTGGGACAAACTTATTATTGACAGCTTTCGATCGAACATGTCGAACAACCAATTAATTATAACTGGGAAAATAAAGTAAAACGTGGAGACCCCGATACCCGAAACACAACGAACCCGATTAGTTAAAATCCAGATTTGAAAGTTTAATTTTCATAATACCTAAACAGTAAAAAAATATTTGTTACTTTTAATCATATATTAATTAGTTAAATAAGTAATTTGTAATTATAACAAGCATTTTTTAGATACACACACACCTTTTTGTAAGACAAGTATTAGTTGGAAATTGAGAACTTAAATAAAAAGAATATTTATAAAAAATGTTGCTTTATTAATCAATTCCTAAACAAAAAAATAAAACATACCTACATAAATAAACACAAAAATAACAAACAATTAAATAACACACCATTCTAAAATCATCAAATTATAATGAAATTAGGTACAATATAATTATTAGTACTACTACAACATTATACATCAGGTATTTTGTAATATTTGTATTTTGGATACTTCGCAATTCGCACACTCGTTAAATAGGTATAATTATACCTATAATTATAATTATAATGAATCCGAATTACAATATTAGGATGAATCTCACGAAATCTCAAATATCTGAGGTAGTAAAAGCATACTAAAAATATCAGTTCACCAAGTAAATTAAACACATCCAAAGCAACCGAATCAAATATAAAATATTATTAAAAATTAAAAGAAATAATTTTTATAACCATTTATGTATTTGATACAAAAATTGATTCTATCCTCCGTGAATCTGTTTTTTCTTTAAATTTTATGCAAAGGATGGCGCTTTAATCATTTTAAATAAGCAAAAACCTCTGTTTACGACATTATAGTTGCATGTGATTCCTGAAGGTCAGTTAGAATTTATATGCAGATGAGAGTGTTGCTGTTTTATAATTCAAAAGTTTAAATTCATTAATTTGTTATTTAAAACCTATTCACCATACAGTGTAATATCTCATTAAGTAGATTTTTTTTTATAAATATTTTGTTTTAAAAATATTAAGATGTCAAAAGATACAATAACTTATTTCAAATATACAAAGAGATGTTTAAAAAAAACATACGAAATTCTAACCTCCGTGAAGCTATCTTCCGTGAAGCTCTAATATTCAAAATGTATGATTTTTTAAAATTCTTGCATTAGTGCAGAACCACTTATGTTATGTTATTACTAGACCTGGAGGCTTCCCAAAAACCCCATTCTGGAGTAACAGTAAAACAACCAAAAATAAAAATAATCATTTTCACTTGGTGTACATCTCAATATATTCACCCAATAACAGATCACGTGACTTTTTTATGCTTTTAAGGGGGCTAAATTTACTTTTGATATTATTTTTTTTTAATTATTTGGTATTAAGGGTCTAGCCAAATAATATAAAATGAATTTTTTCAATATTTGTGTTTTTTATGTTTCATATTTCCTATAGGTACAATTTGTCTCCCCGAATTGTGAACGGCAAAATTTAATCGTGTAATATGGGCTTTGCATCAGTGTTGTCGGTAGTTGTCAAACTTGATAATAGTTGTCAATTGCAATATTAAAAATGCCACCCCACTTAACTGAGGCTCAGAGGTCCAAGGCAATAGCCAAATTAGAAGAAAATTGGTATTTAAGTGAAGTGGCTGCAGATTTAAATGTCAGTAAAAGCTGCATATTTTATATCAAGAAACCTTGGCAAGAACAACAGAGAGACCTATCAGACAAGGTGTAGGTAAAATCTTCAACGAAAATGAAGACAATGCTCTTGTCGCACATATTAGCCAAAATCCTTTCAATAGCGCAATTAAGGCCCGAGAAGATACACAATTTCCAGGATCTCTTCAAACAGCTCAAAAAAAGATTAAAACAAGCTGGCTTAAAAAACTGAGCTGCTGCTCATAAGGTTTTTTTTAACTGACGAAAATATGCACAGAAGAGTCGCCAATGACTATCTAAATTATGGAATAATGTTATATTTTCTTATGAAAAAACGTTCCAATCTTGCAATAATGTTGTCTAGTGACGCAAGATTTGAGGAGAACTACACATTCAAATAGTGGACGCTTTTCCATAAATGTTTGGGCGTGGATAAGCGTCCATGGTGCGGGAATATATTGGGAAATTGATGGTAGATTAACGGCTGAGCACTTTGAGACGATTTTGAACCACGTTATGCTACCTTCAGTTAGACATGTGTTTCCAGAAACAACAACCACATAACTGTTTTGCTAGGAGTCCCGACTTAAACCCCATTAAAAACGTGGAGGGTTTTATAGTTAAAATTTATATTAACAGGACTTTAGGCCAGCAAACCAAAATTAACTACGGAATGCTGTTGAATATTCTTCGGAAGACATTTAAATCTGCAGCTATTTCGCTTAAAGACCAATTTTCTTGTGCAATATGTTATTTTTATTTTTTATTTACCTACTTGTTAATATTGTTGTACAAAACCAAAATAAAGTTAATTTATTTATAATATTGTTTATATTATTTTTTGTTAAAATATTCAAAAAAATAGAACGATTTATGATATTTTTTCTTAATTTTTGTACGGTTGTCAACGTGTGTAGCTGCGACAGTATCATAACCTATCCCAAAATTGTTGTCAAAAATGAAAAGACATGGGTAAATGGAACAAAGGTAAAAGAAAGCAACAAACTCCCAGTCAGTCGCAAATATCTTCGCGATCGCCATCTCCGAGTCGGTACTCAGCTTCGGCCGTGCCTCAGCACTACGCGAACGCGAACATCGAGAGAATCCTGCAGCTGGCGCAAATAAACGCGAACGAAGTCGTTATAGACGCTCGCAAGGAACGCACCAAGAAACTGAAAACGGCGCACGCCGAAGCCGATAAAGACGTGCTAAAGCACAGAAACGAGAAAGATAAGGAGTTTCTTAAAATTGAGGAAGAGTTAGAGGACAAGATGGAGATGATCACCAAGAAAATAGATGGTGAAACTAACGCGCAAATCGACGTACTAGCCGGAAGTGCGAATCAGAAGAAAATAGACTTGGTCAAACAGCTTGTCAGAATGGTTTGCAATATTAAACCATCAGTACACCCAAACTTTTTGCTAATGAAGTCGGCAAATGCCCTTGATAATTAAGTTCATGCTATCAATTTATGAAATTTGTATTCGTACTTAATAAACTTAAACAAATTAGTGTTTATACTTAACAACACTGTCATAAAAATCAGGTTACGGATCATTTTGTTAAAGTTTAAGAAATTATTTCGTTGAAAAAGTAGTAGTCATTTCAGGCAGTCAACCAAAACATGACAATATGCATCAACAAGTCAACTGACTTTAGCGTCTGCACTTTATGTTTCTGCTAACTTTATTCCAATTCGTAACGTGTTCGTAACAACTGAGTGTTTATTACCAGAAATCTGTTATTAACAAATATTTTTTTAATTTGTATTTGAGGCCTGTCAGAGCAAAGTCAACAATCTCTCATCAGACTAAAACTGAGTAAATTGAGATAATGGATTTTGGTATTTTAAATTTTAGATTTTTAATTTTTTTATACATTATATTGAAATGTTGTTGTTAGTCTAGTAGCCAACTACAAGGTCTCCAGGATGCATAGTATAGGTAAAATCTATAATAATAAATTGGAGATTGCTGACTTTGATATGAAATGCTGGCGATTGCTCATTTTGTTGTAAACGTTTAAGGAGATTTAGAAAAATAAACAAAAAAATAATTTTTTTTATTCCTTTAATGGGTAAAAAATTTAACTATACAATCAATGTGGGAAAATTCTGAACTGGACCACATAAATCTGGAGTTTCTTCTAAATCTGGGACCAGGTTGCCTCGTGCAAAAAACTTTTTATAGTATAACAACTCATCATCTTCTTCCCAATTTGCCCCCTAATGTTTTACTTGCAATGTTTTGACATTATTAGCCTTTTCTTGCTTTACCTTTACGTCTTATTATGATATAATAGCACAAAATAAACAAGATAACTTTTTTTTATAATTCTTTAAACAATAAAACGTATATATACCTATTTTAAATATATTTTTAAGTGCCATTTACTGCAATAGAACTTAAAGTATGTACCAGTAAAAAAACACAAAATTAAATCTCTAAAATACGTTATAACATTAATTATAAATGTTAGGATATCAGGTGACACAAATTACTAATTTCTAATGGTGGAATGGGAGATTGTATACTTTGCTGCAAATCTATCAGTGGAGATTGTCGACTTTGCACTATATGTCATTTTTAAAATAGGATTTAGCTCCTTTTGCAGCACATAAACTTTATCATCTTATAGATAATTAGTTGAAGTACAGTCTCCGCCAAAAATCTAATTTTTGACCAAAAGTGGAGATTGTCGGTTTTGCTATGACAGGCCTCATTTGTAAACTTTGCGTCACAACCAAAAATCTCAAAGGAAAAAGAGCGAAAAATGTATTCATCAGGCGGCAACATGCTTCATCCGGCCTTGGATGGTTTTTCACAAAATTCATTTGTACTGGACATCAGTCAATTTCATATTGTAAATTAATCCTACGTTCAAAAAATTCATCTGCCTATGTGGGTGTATTTCTACAGGCTTTTCACGACTTGAACTTGGAATTTGCATGATTAATTGGTATTTCAACGACAGGCTAGTATTTATTAATTTTTAATCATTTCACCAATTAAATTCACAATTACTATCATAAGTGGTTTAACTTGAAGGTATTAGTAAAATTTGTAAAAATATTGAATGCAACTAAGTTGAGTACCACATTCTGTACTCTAATATAAAAACCTTTATGCAACATTCAGAAATAAAATCCACCTCTGTCTTCCGAAAAATTAAAAACCACCCACGTAAAGCAGAGCTCAGTAGTGAGGAACAGTCTTGTTCACTAATTACACGACGATTAAGATTAAAATCAAATTTAATACCTACTCATATGCGCAGCGATTTTTTAAATGTTTATTGTTCATAAATAGTATTTCATTTGAATAATAGCCCACCAATATGGTGATGATGTAACCATTAAATATATTTATTAGGTTACTAAATGGGTTGTGATTTACACCGCGGTCCAAGATCTACATGGGTTCTTTTTACGGAACTAGTTTTTTGGTAAAGTGATATTTCTTCTATAAAAACTTTTTAATTTTATCAAAACCCCATAAAAAGTATTTTAATAAAAACTATAACTAGGTATATTTAATATTCATTTATTTCAAGGTCTAACTTTTTCAGTTTATTATTGTTTTTCATTATTCTACAAATACCAAGTGATTTAGTTGAGCGTTCAGTGAAGTATCTGTTTCTTAACCCCAGTAGCACAAAGATATTGGCCCATTGACATTATACAACCGATATTGAAAATCCGTATTGGCCCGAATTGAAAGAAAAAAAAGATAGCCACCTATAGAAATCCTACTACGTAGTAAGTACTATAGTACTTACTAAGTAGTAGGATTTCTAAAAGTGATATGTCACGATCGTGTCGACAAACGTTTGTTTTCAGGAAATGTTTATAGAAGGTATACCTATAGGAAGGGGCGTAGAAGCAGGGGGGCGGATGACAATACCCACCCAAATAATAAGGGGGGTTACTTGATATAAAATGTACCCTCCAAATTCTTTGAAAAAATCTACCAATAAGACAAGTCGTGTACCGTCTATGTTATTCTTAATTACGATGAAATGCTAAAATCGTTTGTATCGTGTGCTAAAATGATCAGCTTGAGCTTTATTATCGTAATAACGAATTTTATTGCTAATAATACAAGCCTTTATTATTTCCACCCTTTTGGTGCCATCACAAAATTTAGAAGACTTGAAAAATCAAATTCGGGAAGAATATCGCTTTATTAGTGCGAAAGTCATCCAAGACATTCTCAGAGAATTTAAATATATATAATTTAGGGGGAATTGCCTTCAAGGGGCATCGATTATCAAACTTGATTTTAATTGGCCATAAACTATTAACGTATTTCGCTTAAGTACTAATTAATATCTGCATTAAATAGTTTTTTAATTAACTACATGTACTTCGTTTTGATAACATAAATAATGATGACATTTATTGATTGCGATATAATTTGGGTAATAAATAAAAAATGAACTGATTTAAAATAAATTGTGTTGGGAATTGTGGAAATTTAAAAAAATTGAAAAATAATATTGTTATGTTATATTTGGGTCGTTTTCAAAAAACACCTGCCTTCCGCTGTCCGTAAGTTTGAATTCCAATAACTTTGTTAAAAATTATCGGATCTTATTGATTTAAAAACCAAGTGAAAGCCTAACAAGCCCTTAGTAAACTCTTTCAGAAAATTTTTGTTTAGTTATTTCAGAATAATTTTTTTTAATTTAGAAACTTGTGAAACACACATTTTCGCATGTCCCATTAGCGTTTTATAAAACTTAAATACATGTTTTTTTTAATATTGAATAACCAGAACTTTGTGTTGCTTTATAGCAATCCATAACATCCTTAGTTAATACAGTAAACAATTTATGTATAAAATAATTAATTTTAATCTACTTTTTTTAAATTTGACTCATGTCCCAGACATTTTTTCCGTTGCGTTACGTCCGTCGCGTTACCGATAGAATATTAAAAAAACATATATATGGGAACGTACACATTACCCAGCTGAATTCAGGAAGAAGATATCGGTTGAAACAGGTGCGGGTAACGCGAATGTAATAATTGTTTGTTACTAAAAAAAATAATAAAAATAAGGTAAGAAAAAATACTATTTTTCATGTTTATGTTTATTTTAAGGCACTAAAGCTCATTGAGAGTAATTAATGATTATAATGTCTTATTATTATTTTTTAAATATAGTTTTACAAAACTTTGTCCACTGCGTTACCGAGTCCACTATGTTACCTTATGGTAACGCAATGAAATTTAGGGTAACGCAATAGAATTTTTCGACAACAAAGTGGATATTTACCGTCGCTTTTATTAAGAGTAGTTTATGATTAACCAATTTAAAATTATTTGTAATTACAACTCATGATATAGATTACATCCAAGGAAAAATTCCACGCAATATAAAAGTACTAAAAGGGACCTTCACCAGCTTATAGTCAAAGAAAAAGGGTGTCTACAATTTAGAAATCTAAGTTGTTATTCTGCAAGTGAGCACCACTACAACGGATTTTGTTTATGCATTACTTTAAAATCGTACCACCCTATATAGTTTCTTTTTTACGTTATCTGATTAAGTCCGTTGTGATACCAATGTCTATTTCGTTACTTTTTTTAGTTTTTGTTAAAAAAAAAATACTTAAAATGATTTTTATACACTATCACTTGGTAATACGTGTTTATAAATTAGAGTTTAATTCACTAATACAGTGACTAAAAGAAAATATTAATGTTATTGTTTTTTTAACAAAGAATCGGAATGGTTTCTTTTAAAAAGTAACTTAACGAACATACATATTTAAAAAAAAGCATACAATTTTTAATTAAAAATAAAATAAAAAATTGGAACAACTTTTTTTATTGAATTAAATTTTGGATTTCAAATTGGTAACACAGTGGAGATATATAAAGCTAGCTAAACACATTTATCTGAAAAAAAACGTAAAAAAAATTAAAAAGTGCACTGCCTGTCTTAAATGTAAGTAAACAAAACTCTAAACATTTATAAAAATCCAACCAAAAGTCAATTTAAGCAAAAAAAAATATTTTGATCTTCATTTTCAATATAATGTAACTAAAAGACTAACTAAATTTTAAAACTAAAATAGTTTATTGTAAATAATCTACAACAATTGATTGAAGGCTGATTATGAGACATCGATGCAAGAACACAGCATGACAAATTTACATACAAATTGTTGAAAGTTGCTTTATTACTGTTCTCGCAGCCTTATAAACTTTTTATTTTAATTTTATTTATGACTTTATTACTTCAAAATGCCGGATTAATAAGCGGGTAAGCTTGTACGTCGAATTAAATACGGCACCGAGGCAAAGGCAAATAATAAACTGCATGGTAATCGGCAATTTTCGATTACGATCATAATAAATATCGTCACTGAAATAATATTGATTGGACAGGGGCATTAAAATTCGTAGCGGTGAATTATGCAACCCGAAAATATGGTAATTTTTTAAAAGCCAGTGACATATATAGAGTATTGCGTACGCGTGTTTGGACAGGGCAATCATAATAAAATAATTATTGTTCGACACTTAAAAATTCATTTATCTTTATCAAGAGGGGGATATTTTATAAAGTAATACGAATTATGTCATGTTACTAAAACCAAAACACACCAATTCTGATTGATTTATTGCAATTTTGTGTACTTAATTGATTTGGAATTTTTGACAAAAGATCCACAAAAACGAAAGAAATTATAACATCTATATGGGTGATTCTACAAAAGTTGGACAACTTGATGTCATCAGTCAATAGAGTAGGTATTTTAATATTTTTTGTAAATATTTTAGTATATTACAAAAGATCCAGGTTTTTTTAACTTGTCCACCCAATTTTAATGTATTTTTTCAATAGCACGTTTGTAGAAAAACATAATAAATATTCAAAACATCAGTACCTTGGCGTGTCACAACTCCTGAATCAAATATTTGAGTGATTTTATTTTAAAATATATTCAATTTATCTTAAATTTTTTAATTTCACTACAAACTATAAAACATTATATAATGTATTTTTCATATTTTATCATATATTCGAATAATAGCAATTTTTTAAAAATTGATAATCTTTGTACTCACTTTTACCAGTCAGTTCTGTGTCCAATGTTAAAATTCAAAATTCCTGCGAAATATTAAAGTTAAAACGTCAAGTCCTCGTTTTAACTCAGGTGTTGCTAAAAAAATTACATACAGACTCGCCCTTTGCACGATAGTCATCTTGAAAACAATACATGCGGCGAAGTTGTGGTGAATGCACGAATAGTTTCAGTCAAAATTTCAGTACTGTGGTGAGTAGTTATTTTCTTACGTATATATATTTCATTGTAATTTATATGTGATTTGTTGATAAGTAGCATCCACTAATAAAAAATATCAGGAAAATACTTAATTCCGAATTATAATCTCAAATTTGTATCTCATTCATCAGTATACTGTGTCGTCAGTTCCATGTTCGATGTTTCGGATATCTTTTTTCGCAAACTTCAATTTAAATTCTGCTTACGCAGAACTTGTTTAATGTCATTATAAACTCATATAAATTTGGTGTATGTCCCATATCTAATAATTGAGATATCGGTATACCCAAAATCCACCAGACGCCACTGATGTGTGGTATTATTTGATTTTAAGATATTTAATGTATAATATGCTCAAAGTTGCAATAAATCTTATATTTTCCAATAAATTATGTATTTAATTAGTACCCTGATATACTAGTCACTTCCCTTGCATTCAAATTTAGAAAACACAGATATTTCAGAAACTGCTTGAAAAAGTGACTGGCCCGGTCTGGAACAGTATATTTATTATATTATCTATGTTCTCATAACAAAATACTGTTTAATTTTCTCCGAAAACTATATAAACAAAATGAAGTCAAAAGTTGCCCAACTTTTGTAGAATCACCTATATGATAAATGTTTTAATTTAAAAACAATCCATTATTTGCTTAGTTATCCAGCTACCGTACGCCTACCTATTAAATTAAATCAAAAATAAATCATCCGGGCAATTTTTTTCTATATTTAACTAAAACTGGTTTACGACTTAGTTTTGTTTTCATTAATATACTTGTATTTACTGCAACTGCTCTTTTGCATCATATTTTATAACTTCATTATTATAGATTATTTATATAATGCAACCTGCAAATACACCTGTCACTTGCATATTCCATCTTCTTTGAACTACATTATAAGATTATAAATATAGGTAATTGTCTTTAATGAAGTACAGAATAATTAACATCAGGGACGTTTTAAGGATTTTTATGACCCGAGATATATAAACTTATGTGCTGCAATGTTTTCTCAGGAGTTATCTGCCTAGATTCTTGAATTACTCCTCCTTTGAGTTCTTGAATATTCTTTGGTGGTGTTTTGTAGACTTGTGTTTTTAAATGATCCCAAAGAAAAAAATCAATTGACGATAAATCTGGAGATCTTGCCGGCCATTCTTGAGCACCTGTTCCACCAATCCATTTTTGGGGAAACATTTGGTTCAAATATTCACTGACTGGTAAGCATGCAAATTCAAATGTCCTTTACATACACCATTTTAGACCATTTTTCTAGATCATATCATCAAGATCATATTAACTATAACTTAAAAGTTATTAAAAGTGGCTAGTTTTTTTATTGTACTACATTGATAATTTTTTTTTAGTAAATACCTTTGTGTTTATTAGAAAAAAACCAGTGTAATTTTTATTCTGTCTTATCACAATTCAAAAAATCCTGCTTCAATTTTAAATGGCATTTAACAATGTCTACTTTTGAGATGTCTTAATGCATTCAAAGGATTTTGTTTATTTTTAACATAAGATTAAAAGTGGTCTTGTACGGGCCACTATCTGAAAATCTTAATAAATTAATTAAAATAACTGTAATCTAGATCATTTATCTTTTGCACTTGTTTGTAACCTCTTTTGGCAATGCCTCAGTTCCCCTTAAATGTTCACCAGTGCGATTTTAAAGTGGTTTCTTACACCGTACTTCAAATGATATATATGGGTCATTCCTACAGGTGCAAATATAATTTTCTTTTTATACCCTTTACATTATATTATTATATTGTATACATATATTTACATTGTATTGATGATGGCATATGCCATATATTTTAATATTAACGACTTGCATATCTAATTATAGCTCGTGCTAATTGACGTTCGCAACATGGTAAATCGAGTTTTGCAAAATGGATCTTTATCGCAGAATCCACTGGTTACAGAGTCCGACATCTTTTCATCTAGTTTTATTTTTATTTTGGCAACGAGAGACCTGTAATTAGGCGACCAATTAATCAAAAATCACTTTGTCTTAAGTGAAAACGCAATCTATACATCTATTGCATCTAAGTTTTTTTACCATCATGAAAAAATATCTCTAGTTTGGTAACACTATAATTTTACGTAAATTTGGATTTAGTATGGTCAAGTTATGTCAAAAACTTTCGAATATTTTTGCATTTATTATGTGGTTATTAAAAGAAAGGACTGCTCATATTTACTGATAATTTGTTTGTTTATTGCTTATTGACATGAATTTAAATTTGCCTGAAGATATCGAAAGAATGTAGAAATATTTGTAATAATTTAACTATCAAAATTTTTAAGTTATATGGTTAAATGGGTAATTTTATAATTTGTGTTATATTGTATGTATTATATATATAATATATATTAAGTTACAAAAAAACATTTAAATTTAAGAACTTTTCTTTTAGCTCCTGGCAAGGAGAATTGAAAAATAATTACTAATAATTTTTTATGTAAATTTCGTTCGTTTTCAAAATTTTAACTTGTGTTAATGTTTTTTGGTTTGTGACTTGAATTTATAAATATCGATCGTTGCATAAATATAAATACAGCCTTATTAAATATTTTCACCGTTTCGCAACTGGTATTGTGAATAAAATAATAGGCTTTATTAATATGAGACATTTTGCAATGTTCAACAATTATATTTCGAGAGTATGTTACATATAGGTAGCGATTTTAAATAAATTTGGTGGTAATATTAGTTATGAAGTTAATAATACACACCATTATCACGACCTCACGAATTTGTCTCCTGGCAGTGTAAACAATTTTTTACTGAACATTGAAGATTAAATTTTTATTATTTTTATAACTGTAAATAATAATATAATTTATAAAGAAATTATTTTTAAGCCCCAAGCCAAACCCCCAAACTAAACAATTAAAACGGTTTAAATCTGAAACATGTAGTGAAAAAACTATATTTAACTAAAGCGCATATCATACAATTTTACAAAAAAAAATCTCCTTTTAATATTTTATTAATTACCCATCCTATACCAATACATATCTAGTTGAAACATTCATAAACGTGCTGTGAGTAGATTTATAATTAATGGAACAATCCTAGACTAAAATAACTGTAATAAATGCAAGATTATCTATGTAATACATCTACTTCAAAACGAATAAAAGCTCCGTACCTTCCTGTCTAGTCTAGCCGCTAGGCTAGACAAACTAGTCTATGAACACTTTCGATCGTTTGTACAGGATGGTAGTAAATAAAAACATTTTCATTTCACAACAGTTACTTTTTATTTTACAATGTTTACTTCATTTCACGGCTGTCATTTTAAAATTTATATTAAAGAATTTGTATATTTCTTCCACGTTTTTTATTGATAAAGTCTTGAAATTGTGCAGAAAATTGATTCTGTTCAATGAGACGAAGAGATTTTACTTTTCTCTACTTCATCATTATGAAGATATTTTTGGTATGCTTTTACTACCTCAGATATTTGAAAACATATTGCTTAACCTAGAAAGGAGGATAGGTTTTAGACTTTTAAATTATTGTAAAAAATAATTAATTGCGGTTAAAAATCTGGAACCTGAGCTGTAATATCTACTTAATTATGAAAGATCAAAACCCAATAAAAGTGTAGGTCAAACTCATTTAGTTTTATTAAATATCATGGGGCACACCATCGAGGGACATTTCGTGAGATTTACCCATATGTAATAGTATATTTTTCCTGGCTAGCAATTTGTGAGTGTTTTTCACAGCTAGCCTACTTTCCACATGGAGACAGTAAAATTTCAACTTAATCATAGTGTGAAAAAAAATTGTTTTGGTATTAATCCGGTTCTGATTAAAATGAAATTATTGAAGACAGCGCGCTTAGAAAAATTGTAAAGAAGAAGCGAACAAGCGGGCATGTGCCTTGGTTATGGACAGCTGGCGCTACGAACACATGCATTGACCATAAACAACTAAACTATTATCCATTTCATTAAGTAACACTATTATCTACAGCTTCGAGCGGTTATCTATTCAAAATAACTTTCGAAGTTTCGATACAATTAGTTATTTTTGATAGACAGTCGCATTGTTGTGTTTAAGAGTTTGTCTATAGTATACTGGGTGTCTTCTTGAAAGTCATATAGAGATTGTTGTTATTTTTGGCTTAGTTTTTCCCAAATGTCGCAGAAAGAAGGATATAAAGTAAAGATTTGTCCTTCATATTTTTAATAAGTTATTTACATAACCCGGAACTCTACCAAACTATACATAACATATATTTATAAAAATGGTTTGCTATATTATTAAAATATCAAGGATTTTCCCGATATATCGTATACGTATACCTTTCATATAAAGGAAACAATATTTTTTGGAATGATTTGTATCTCCAATATGTCTAATTATTGCGAGATTCGCGAGTCAACTTTTTTTGTAATAAAATCTCTTGGATATATTTCTGCATAAGTTTAGTAGAGGTTTAGTTGGCAAATTCTGGTTAACCTAAATTTATATTTAACCAAATATTAACCAGATTGTATGTTAATCTAGGTCTACATAACTGTTTGTTAAGTTTACAACCAGCTGTAATCTATTAACTAATTGAATAAGTAGTTTGTAATTATAACAAACATTTTTTAGATTTAATAACAAAATCCTTAATCAATCATTTAACCATAATTCTTGTAACTTTAAAAAGGACCTTATTTTTACAAACCTTTTTCTAGACCCATTAACAAAAGTATTTGTTGGAAATTGGGAACTTATATCAAAAGAATTTTAATAAAAAATTAAATATATAAATAAAAAATAATAAATAATAAATATCTTTATTATTAGCATAAGTTATTTACAATTTCTCATCGTTATATATAAAAATATTTGTAATAACATCAGAAATATCACAGGTCAATTTTTTCTTTTGCATATTTCTTCAAACTAATTAAAGAAACACAGTTTTTAATTTCATTTGGTAAATTTTTAAATAATTTTAGCCCATTAACAAATTTTGTAGTACGCACTTTGTTAAAATTAAAATGTTTTGGACTAAATGCAATTTATCGTATACCTAAGTATGATGGTTTAATTTTAAAAATAAATATTAAAGTTTTATAATTTATATATTGATTTACAGTTTCTATCATTAGTTTAATGGGGGTATATTTACTACATTTTAACACAATTCGTAGTACTTTATTCTGTAATTTTTGCAATATTTGCAATTCTTGCATTTCATTTTTGTTTATATTGTGGAACAAAATTTAAAGTGCGGGGATATAATAGCTTTATATAATAAGAATTTTATAAAAAGTGATAAGCTTTCACTAATTCTACCCATAAAATAAATCTTTTTTGAAATTTTATTTGACAAATAATGAACATGATCTTTAAAATCATTATACCCAAATATTTTATAAGGTTTACTCTTTCTAGTTTATTACTATTAATACATAAATTAAAATTTAAATTTTTAGTTTTATGAAAAACAAATAAATTAACACAAACCTACATAAATGAACAAAAAAAAACATAAACAAAAATAAAAAACACACCGTTCTAAAATTATCAAATTATAAAGAAATTTGGTACAATAAATTATCAGTACTATTGTATACTACAACACTTACTGATGTATTTCGTAACTTTAACCCACTTCACTGTATCCCCTAATTTTAGCTTAAAAACCAGTGATGTCATCTTTTTTAAGATACTTCGCACACAATGAAGCCAGTTAAACTTGTTGATGCGTATTGTCAGTGGGAAATGTTTTGATTGGCTGCCTGAAATCACGTGTACATTTTCAAACGAAATAATTTGTTAAACATTAACAAAATTATCAGTAACCTTTAAAATTAACAAAATGCTTTGTTTTTGTTAAAATAATTACAAACCCTGGTTTTCTACAAAAAAAATATGTTAAAATTTTACAAAATAAAATTAACAAACTTTAAACATGTTTTTTAACAAGCATGTTAAAAAATCTGATTTTTATAACATTTTGAAAATTTCATATATAAGTAGTTAAAAATGCAATAACTTTACCTTTGACAAAGTATATAAAATAAAGGCCTTTAACAGGAGTACCAATTTTAAATAATAAAAATACAAAGTACATTTACAAACTAACATAATCAAATTTTTAATAAAAAACGCTTCGATGACCTTAAAGAGACCTCGTGAAGTGGCGATACTATTGCTGTAACAGTCGTGTCAAGACTTATATGAACATAACCTAGAAACAGATGGTGGATATTCATTAGATAATTCATTTATTAACCATAACTTAAATCTTGAAAAGCCTGTTACACAGATAGTTTTTGGAGGAGTGCCTGTTAA
This sequence comes from Brassicogethes aeneus, assembly GCA_921294245.1. Taxonomy (NCBI): domain Eukaryota; kingdom Metazoa; phylum Arthropoda; class Insecta; order Coleoptera; family Nitidulidae; genus Brassicogethes; species Brassicogethes aeneus. The sequence continues at coordinate 42,665,919 of OV121138.1, forward strand.
TACAGCGTTGCCATATTGCTCTACACGAAAAGGAGAAAAATTCATACTTTATACAAATATACAAACCATGTTAGTGCGTTTTTGCCAATAGAATTATTTTTTATTTTGTTGTTTGCGAAGTTGTGCTTCCCTTTGACCTTTGACCTTTGACATTAAACATTTTGATCTTTGACCTTTGACCTTTTAACTTTAAAACTGTATAAACTATAAAGTTTTATATATATATATATATATATATAATCTGCACAAGCTGAGATCCGTTTATGATATTTTTCGTTCAAGATGAGATCCGTTTGGAAAGTCGGGATCCGAATTCGGATCTCATCTTGCATCGTGTGTATATTTTTGTCAGAGTGATCAGTGGTGTTAAATATGATTGTTTAGCAATTTTTGTCTGGATCTCATTTTTCACATTTTTTTCCTTTCTTATATAAATTTACTTTAAGCGTTTCATGCAAGGTGGCGCTCCAAAACATTTTGCAGCAATGATAAATAAAGCATAAGCTGAGATCCTATCAAAGTGGCAACGTTGTGCCGCAGATGCTATAAAATGGGCGAGTAAAGAGTCTTACTAAAGACTCGTTTCTTTTTTTTTCTGTTAAACATCTCTAACTCTGTGCTTCGTTGTAAAAGGTAAGTGTTTAATTTAATATTGGATTAGCATAACTTCTAAATTGTAAATATTTTTTATTTTTGAAAGTGAATTTAATTTAATAATAAATAATAATACATATGCTTAAATAAAATAAGTTTACAAGTTTATTAGTTTATTTGTATTTAGTAATATTTTTAAACCACAGTCCTTTTTTTAATCTTTAAAAATAACCTAATTGTAATTTAAAAATCCATTAATTATAATTATTAGGAAAAAGTTGTGTCAAAATAAGTAACAATAAGTAACATTTTATTTTAGATGTCGACTGTGACGAATTTTTACGTGTTTTTTTATTTGTTTCTTCCTGCATTGGCCATTAATTATTTGCCGTGTACCGAGAATGTGGATCAACGACATATGGACCAAGCAAGGGAAATTATTCAAGATGCAACACCGGCAGGGTACATCTTGGGTGAGGTTGAAGCAATGACGACGGGAAGAAACCCTCATCGGTGGATTGCCACATTTACTCGAGATAACAACGAATATGAAACTGGTTGTCAGTATATTTCTGCTGTGCAAAGAGAATTTAAAAGGAAATGTCCCCAAGGAGCTGAAATAAGATGTGTGCAAGTAAAAAGTAATCCAAATGAGCGAGGTATTAAAGTGGAATTTTTAGTAAATTGTTTCTGTACAAACATTCCAAGAAGACGAAGGCGATCCTTGTGGGCCCAATGTCATGCCAGAGGGTATACACGGGAACCTGCATTGTGTAATTTTTAAATTCAATTTTATATTTTTAACCAATTTTTAATGTACCCATTTTAATGTTTTTAAATTTGTTGTAATAATTGAATCGGTGAGAAAAAGAACAGTACATGTCCAAAAATATTATTTTGACAACTCATTTTCTAAAATCAATTTAAAAGTTTAAAATGCATTTTTGTGATAAGATATCAATCATTTTACAAAATATGATTATTATATTTTATAAAATAATTGAAATATTCCCACAAAAATATATTTTGAACTATAAAACGTATTTTATGAAATAATTTGTCAAAATTTTAGCTTTTGGACTTCTTCCGTTTTATAGTTCAACATATATTTTTGTGGGAATATTTCAAATATTTTATAAAATATAATAATCATATTTTGTAAAATGATTTATATTTTCCCACAAAAATGCATTTTAAACTTTTAAATTGATTTTAGAAAATGAGTTGTTAAAATAAAATTTTTCGACTTGTACTGTTCTTATTCTCACCGATTCAAATATTATAATAATTTGTAATAATTATTATCAACACTTCCATGTTTTGTAATATTTTTTACAACGAAGTTAATAAACATGTTTAACAGAAATTTTTGTTTTTTTTTATCGTAAATTAAACAAATTACAGTTACAATTTGTAGCAGTAAAATAAATAAATAAAAATATATTTTATTGTTTATTAAAAAATAATATTATTAAAAAACATTTTTATAAGATTCATACTTCCACATCGTCATGATACATGCAATAATATTAAAACCATTCCCCACCTCAAAATCTAATCTAATTCAATTATAAGACTAATTTTTGTGTTATACTAACAAAGGCTGTTTGTAATTGTCTTAGAATAAATTCATCAATCAAGTTTTTCTGACACCCCTGCATTATACTTACCAAACAAAACAATTTTTTTGTATAAATTTTAGGTTAAAAAAATTCAAGAACAAATAGGTTTAAGCATATTTTATTAAAAAGAAATATTTATATAAAATAATATATTTATATAAAAAAATAATAACATATAGGTATTTATATGGTGACCATATTTAAGTATTACAAAATAAAAACTTAATTTAAATATTATTACATAAAAATATAAAAATGACAATATTAAAAAATAAATAATATTATTTATATTATTATTAATAGTACATAAAAATATAAAACTGAAAATATTAGAAAAGACAATATTATTCGAAAATATATTATATTTAAACAAACACCAGTAAATAAACAGTTTGCTTAAATAAACAATTATTCATTAAAAAATTAAATTATTTATTAAAAATTTAGGCGCGAAAGGTTTATCGGACCGATAGTTACAGAGAAGTCTGGCCGATATCTTGTTTAACATAACGTGCTTAAATTAACAAACAAAAAATGCAAAACACATTTTATTTTTTAATAAGTTTAATATTGAAGTATTTTAAATTAAAAAAGGCAAAACTTTATAAAACACAACTAGGATACCAAAACTCAAAACCCCCAAAGGATTTTAAAAAGTTTGCTCGACTTTAAAAGCTATGGCCGTTTAACCCTGCAGTGGTCGCGCATGTTATTCGTACATAAGTAGTCGCGCCGGTGTACTGGACCGGGATCTTTTTTTTCGTATTAAAATGGCTCTTTGGGAAAAGTGTTTGTATCCGTTAGTATAATTTTAAATTTATTATAAGTAAATAAATATATATTTGTGTTTTAAGGTACTTTATTGGTAACTGAGAACAGTTTAAAAATTAAAATAAAAAAACTCGTCTTCATATTCAGTTTCAGTCTCTACTTCTTCAAATAATCTTTGCAGTCGCTCTATTTAATTTTCATAATCCATTACTTTTTAAATCTAATAAACAATTATTCAATGTAGTATTATAAACAAAGAAAAACAAAAATATTTTTCCGTATATGCCAGTTTAACACAAATAATTCAAATCCAAAGTACCACGTTAGTAGTCGCTCACGGTGCAGAGGACCGTGTTTGGCAGTAACTCGAAAAGATGTTCACTATTTGGCATGCCCTTGTATACTGATATTGCTTAGGACATGCTCGAAAGGTAGAGTGGATAACATTCGGTTCTCTTCTGTATTGGTTTAGTTATGACTGAAAATAATAGCACCCGGTCTCGTACACCGTGCGCGACCACTCGAAGGTTAAAGTTTGTCTCGTTGGCGTACCTAATCTGTATTACTTTGCCATTAATATTTATTTAAATGTTTTTTTAAGGAAAATTATAATTGATGATCAAATGCTAAATTTTTATAACCAATAAAACATCCAGAAAAGTCGCATTTATTAATATTTTACATAAAAATTTTACGTTTTATCGTATTTTTATATGGTTATATGAAAAATATGACTTATTTTGTAAAAATAATCATTTAATTAACAGCAAATAATTCCTTTTAAAAATAATTTAAAAATATTTTCAAAATAATAACAATCAATTTAAATATTAAATTTTATTTTAAATAAAAAGTTTTGAATTCAATAAGGTAAACAAATTCACACGAACTATTGCAACTAAAACGGTAAATCAAGTATTTAAGCATAATAGTAGAGTGTTAATATAAATAATATTTTTAAATATATAAGAATATTTTTATAAATGATTTTTTTGGGTAGTTTTCTAGTAGAATTCTAATATTATATTATAAATATCTATTTTCCATTTTAAATATTTTTTTATTTTAGTTTATATTTCTAACAAAGGTTAATATTATATGATATTAAATCACATTTGGTAAAAAATTAAATCTAAATCAGTTTTGCCTTAATTACTTCATTTTTTTGACAGGGTCAGGGCTTAAAATATCACTTATGCTTTCTCCAGGAATATTGCTTGGGTCATTTTGTAGAACAACAACATTTTCCATGTAAACATCAAGGATACCCAGTGTATTTAACATTTTTAAACCTAGTAGAGTAACCACTTCTCTGGCAGATTTTGGATTTATTCCCTCCCCAAAACAAAGAACTGTTGGATTGATCGACATAGATAACAAAGTATAGGATTTTTCGTTTTTTTAATTTTTCTATGTCAAATCCAAATAATTTACTTCAAATTGTTTGGAATTTGCGAATTCCAATAAAGTTGTTTGCCGTTTGACGTTCTTGTATTTTCGAATAAAAATAAAACAAAAATTATATTACTTATTGGTATAAGGCGAAGTATGTTAATACAGATTACGCGAACGAGTCATTCAAATGGTCATAACTTTTTGGTCTACAAAGATACCATCAACCCATCCAGACCGCATCCAGGTAATTTTTAATGTACATGAAATTGTGTAATTAAGCAGTACAAAAAAATACTTTTTTTATTTTTGAAACTTTATATTTTTTGTTTTACACTCTGATCCTCCAGTTTTACTGCAGCGATTATTTGCAAAATCTTCAGATGTATACATCCAACCCAATTATGGTTGGTATGGCGTCGACTTTTGCTTACGGTTTCACGAATAGGGTTTTTAAATCAATTTAATTTCTACACAGGGACTTTATTGTTAAAAGATCAGTTTATAAAGACAAAATAAGTTTGTTGTGCAATTCTGCCGTGCTTAATGAAAACGCCGTAACCAACAATTGTGCGATTTTTGTTTTACGGCATTTTCTACTAGAACAATTCATCCTGCGTCTATCCCCGGTACTCAAAAAACCGTATATATATAGATACGGTTTTTTGAGTACCGGGGATAGACGCAGGATGACGTTTTCTAGTAGAAAATGCCGTAAAACAAAAATCGCACAATTGTTGGTTACGGCGTTTTCATTAAGCACGGCAGAATTGTACTTGGGGATTTTATTATCTTTATAGTATAGAAAGCCCTTGTTATTAACTCGAATGGGTCACTGGAATTGGTATGAAAACCCATAAAAATTTATAAGAGACAAAAAATAATCAACAATAAGTGATTACCTACCTGAAAAAATACCGTTTGGAAGTCACTGGCGCACGTACTAAAAAGAGTGGGGGTCAGTGAGTACTGTACCACCCTATTTTGATTTTTTGACAATTGTTTTTTGTTTTGTTGTCCTCAACTTTTTATGTTGAAGTAGTGTACCGAATTTGAACTTAATATTTTATCAATTACTCGAATTATTAAAATAAATCAATTTTAAATTTCAAACTTTATCGCCCTGTATATCGAACATGAAGCTGTAAATTAAAAAATGGTATTATAAAAGTGTATTTGTTTTAACTCAAGGAATATATGGTTAAAGGATTGGCCTCTTTTTTCCAGACACCCTGTATAACAATATCAAGTGTAAAAAATGTGAAAAAATATATTTTTTTGACGATCGCGAAATTATTTAAACATATAACGAAGAAAATTATTTGCTTGAAATAACAAACGGAAAACGCAAGCCACTTTTTATTTGTTTGTGGTTTTATTTGAAATGTAAAAGTCCATTTGAAAATCCAATTTGTAACTTTAAAATTGTAGTACCTATTTAGAATTAAAAAAGACAAATACTTTATTAATCGAACAGTTTGGAAATCAGAAGTCATATCGTCCCCTTAGTTCAACAACTAGATAACTTGAAATTTATAGTTTTGAGAAAATCCACTTTAAAGATTTAAAACGAAACAAATTACAGCTGTTAAGTAATCAAAAATATTTAACATCTATGATATTATCTGATTACTTAACAGCTGTAATTTTTTTGCGTTTTAAATCTTTAAAGTGGATTTTCTCAAAACTCGAGTTTCAAGTTATCTAGTTGTTGGGGCGATATCATATCACTGTTGACTCATGGTTAGGCGGCAACGCCATAAAAATATCCTCCAGTGACAGAATAAACACTGGCAACACTGTTGGACCTCAGCTTAATGTTATAATATCAACTTATACAAGGGCGGATCTCGTCTATCACTAACTTTTTAAAGGATCTCGTGTTGTGTTATATACTTGGTGTATTATTTAATTGCAAAAAATGTTTCCCCTCTGTTGGTGTACTTGCTAACAATATTGTTTTAGTTAATTTTGTATTATTGGTTTTTTCTAATTTGCTATATTTTAAGTGGATCTCAGGTTGCCTAGGGTTTATCAGGATCTCACCTTTATATGAATACGTGTATATATATATATATATATATATATATATACATCCCACTACACTTATGGCGTCCTTTCATGGACGTCACTTATGGCTTCCCCCTTAAGGAAGCATATATATTCATTTTTGATTAAAGTATATTAGCTAACCCATTCTCCTTGTGCCTCCACTCGTTTAAAATTTTAGTTATTTTTTTTTAAATATACGGCTTTGTGACCTCCTTTTATAATCCAGACATATGAGCCCCACGAAATATATGATTTTGTACATTTCACAATATATATGAACTCCGGCAATGTTGCCATATTTCATAATATAAAAAACTATTATATTTTTATAAAACTTAGGATATAACTTGAAATATTATAAATACCCTATATTATTTAGACTTTCTTAACAATTTTTGAATAGGTATTAAACGAATGGTGAGATTAAAAAACTTAATTTTATTGTTAGAAAACAAATAAATTGTTTTTAGTTATTTTTAATTTGGCTCGATCTAGCATAAGAAAATTTGCGGTAGGTATATAAATTCAATTAAATAAAGGTATTAAACGAATGGTGAGATTAAAAAACTTAATTTTATTGTTAGAAAACAAATAAATTGTTTTTAGTTATTTTTAATTTGGCTCGATCTATAGATCGAGCCAAATTAAAAATAACTATAGCATAGCATAAGAAAATTTGCGGTAGGTATATAAATTCAATTATATTCAAAACTTTATATTAAATACCTACCTATAGGTATACTAATGTTAAAAAACTGTTTTTCAGAACACCATTTTACTTTGGAAAAAATCATATTTATTTATTTGACAATATAATTCATTAATATTAGAACCAATAAAATGCCAGTATTCCATAGTGACGTATTTTATCACAGCGGCAATAATTTTTATTATTGTTTACACGTTACTATGAACTTTGACGTTTTTTTGATTTGACATTTGTTGTCATTTAAATACTGTGTTTGTTACCTAAATGATTAAAATAATGAATTATAAACTCTAAAAGATCGATGGGTTGGTGTAAACGATAATAAAATTAAGGTAAGTTTGAATAAATAAGGTTTATTAAAGTCTTTTTATATTTTAAAGCACATTTTAATTTCAAATGTCAAACTAAAAATTCGTTAAATCCTAAAATTCATTATATTTTCTCACTAAATATAACTCGTGGTATGATTAATTATCGATGATATTTACTCATTAAAACCGAAGCAGCACATTTCACTCGTCCTGCGGACTCGTGAAATCTGCAGCTCGGTTTCAATTCGAAAATATCATCGATGATAATCATACCACTAGTTATATTATGGGTGACAATATTTATTATATGAGACGTATGTATACTTTTTGCTTTTTAACAGTAAAGGACAAAAATGTTGTGGCTGTAATTAAAAATAAATGTGCTAATATTCAAATTGTATTACAACAATTGTAATTGCAATACCACATTTATTTTTACTTATCATTACAATGTTTTTTTGTGAGTTTTGCATACGCCTCATCTATGGATATAGGAGATGACGTTTTTTGTGATAATTTATTAGTATTCTACGAACTGTGAGTCTAGGTACCTATCTATAGATATTACGCTTTGTGAATTTTGTAATAGGTACCTACTAACATTTAATAACGTGGGGGTGGAAAAAATAGTTGTTTAAATAACTGTATAGGTACTATTTATATAGAATTATTATAATTATAGGTAAATTTATATAACAATACAGTTATTTACACCACAATTACCGGTTACAACTTATTAAATTTTAGTATTGTAAATTAAACATAGCATAATATTTATAGATACCTACACTTTTTAAAATAATATCTGGCAGTCATAACAATTATATATTATTATTAACACTTTGTCGGGTGGTTAATATAATTTTTAAACTTAAAACTTTAATAATTATTAAGATCTAGGTAAAATAGTGTATATCAAAAATCTTAGTATTAAAATTTTTGAAGTGAAACTTTTTAAGCCTGATTTATAGATTGCCTTCTTTCCTTCATCCCTTCCTTCCGTAAAAGTTGAACAATGGTCAGTGTTCAGGTTAGTTAGATGTAAGAAAGGAATTTTATATAATTAATGTAGTTAAAGTTAATAATAATATAATATATAATATAATAGTTTATATTATTAGGACCCTTTGTTAATACTCATCTTGCCATACTATTTTTTCATTGTAAAAATTTAAAAGTGGATGATTAATGTAATGTAAAGGTGACCCATATACTTAGGGGCCGTCCGTTCAAAAATAGGGATGAACCGGATCAGGTATTTTGCCGATCCGGCCGGAACCGGAATTTCGGCCGCTGGCCGAATCGGATCGCCAGAATTCCGGCCGGATCGGGACCTAAATTTAAAATATATGTGCATGCCTGTTTTTATACGTAAAACATTGAAAATATTGAGGCTGATTTATTTGTACTTTTTTTAAAACTAGCTACAGTATGCAGAGTATTTATTACTATTAATTTTACCTAGATAGAAATTAGTGTTTATCTAAATATTAATTTTTGATTAGCGTTAACAAAATTAAAACAATTCTACTCATTCAATTGGAGAATAGCAGCCACCTGCCAATAATAAAAAAATTAAAAAGAAGTCGGGGAACCACAGCCGCCTATCATAGGCAAGGAAACACGCACACCCTTTACTGTTGACCAATTACAAAATATATCTGGAAAGCGATCCGGCCGAAGCGATTCGGCCGGAACGGTAGTTCCGGCCAACTGGCCGGATCGGCCGGATTTAGTGGTACCGCCGGAATTCCGGTGCATCCCTAGTCAAAAATATTAAAAAAACGTGTGACATCATTTATGGACGGCCCCTTATCTCAGAAACTACTGGAGTTACAAAAAAATTGTAAGAAACAAATATTCACAAAGTAAAAAATATTTTTTTAAATATTATATTTTCATTTATACAGAATGTTCGGTTTTCCTTGGGCGATACCCAGGACCGGATTAAGAGTTTTGAGGCCCTGGGGCCGAATTTGGTGGGGGCCTCAATATTTCTAAAATTTTTGACACTTGGGAAATTAAAACTCATGGTAAATTTTTAACTAGAGGAACTTTCTGTGATTTTTTACTATCCTTGAATCATTTATTATTTAATAAACCATATAAATTTTAATAAAATCGGCCAAGGCGTTTTTAAGCTATAAATAAAAAACGAATTTTTTTTTAAACGAAACACCCTGTATCTCGATAATGAAGCATTTTTGGACACGTGTTTATATTAACTTTTTTTCATATTTTGATGAGAGGAATTTCCCCTGAGCTTTTTTCACCACAAGTATGAATCACCCTGTATATTTTGAATTATACGAACATAACCTTATATACATTTTACCCAAATCTGAGAAATTATAAATTCGTATGCAAAACGTGTTTTTATATACTTATATTTTATATATTTTGAATAATACGAACATAACCTTATATATATTTTACTCAAGTAAAATATAAATTGATCTATGTTTTGTTTGTAAGTACCGCAAACTGAAAAAAGTGCATCAAAAGTCGTATTATTTGTCTGTTTTTCATACAAAATCAAACAATAAAACAATCTTTTGCCCAAAGAAAAGCACGAAGCAGTATTTCGGAAACAACGGAAAATATCCCACAACACTTCAATGTAGGTACCAATAAAAATCTGGGACAAAAACTAACTTTAATATTATATTTATAAGTAATTGACTGTTTGCCTGTATTTACAAAAACGTTACGACAAGCACTAAAGGAGTAACTGCTTAAAATTGTTATAGTCATAACTTATGACTACAAACTATATAAAAACGTCTTCGCGCGCCAAAATTTTGAGTGTGATAATTTACATTCTGATTTGCAAGCGGATAAGCGATAAAAAATCCGCGAAAAAATAGAGTTAGATCTACGAAAAATTAATTGAAAATTACAGGATTCGCGCGGTATAACTGACCCAATTTTTTGTTTTTTCGACAATATTTTTCATATTTGTTCCATTTAAAAGCTATATATTGCATTGGTGGGGGCCCCTAAGTGGTGGGGGCCCTGGGGCCGTGGCCCCGCTGGCCCCGTGCTAAATCCGGCCCTGGCGATACCAACTATCTTATTTTCAATGGAAGACCCTGTATTTTTTTGCATTTTTGGATTCCACCCCTTTTTGAGTAAAATTAGATTTATTAAAATTTCGCTAAAAGTTAAAAATAACCAACTAAAAGTTATTATTTTTTATATTATGTAGTATTAATCTCTTTAATAATAAGTAAGCTACAAGTTAATTAATTTTGAATGAAAATTTAACCAAGGTAATTGTAAAAAATTGTGAAAAATGAGTATTTTTTTTTCTATTAGGTTTAGGTATAGGACATATATATATAAAAAGAAAGAAAATTACTTTTTATATCCAATTATGCAAAAATATATAGGGTGTTCCATTGAATAAAAACAAGATTTTAAACTTTTAAAAACGCCATTTTGAACGGGGCATAGAAAACACCCTGTATAATATTTTCCAAAAAATATAGTAGTTAGTTTATAGCTTACTTATTATTAAAAATATAGATACTACATAATATAAAAAATAATAACTTTTAGTTGGTTATTTTTAACTTTTAGCCAGTGTCTACATTTAGAGAAATTTTAATAAATCTTAATTTTACTCAAAAAGTATTAACATTTTCTGAATGAAAATATAATATTTTAAAAATATTTTTTACTTCGTGAATATTTTTTTCTTACAAATTCCAGTAGTTTCTGAGATAAGTATATGGGTCACCTTACGATGCATTTAACTGATTCGTCAAAAATAACACCCAAATTACACCGCATTAAAAAATGTTAGAAAATTACACCACAGTCAATAAATTACACCGCAATTGGCAACACTGATTTAATTTTCATCGGAGAATATATTCGACCACCCAGGCGGCATTTCAGGGGTGTAATAACCCAGCAATGTCCATTTAAGAGATATTTTAAAAATACGCTATTATTAAGTTAATTTCTTGCGAAAAAGATATTTAATAAATTATATAATAATAATAAATATTTAAATAATAATTTAGTAATATGTGCAACAACATTAGTACGGCACTGGACACATATTTTTTCGATTATTTTTTGACGTTTCTAAAAAACAATAAAATTTTATGTGTGTATTTTTTATTCAATCAAAACATTATTATAGTAAGATGCATGCATTATTACCGCGAAAACAAAACGGCATCTGTCATTAAAATAAAATCTGTCACTGACAGACTGTCAGTATACTATACTATAGGTAGGTACTATAGACTATAGTAATAAATAAAATAAGCAATTCTACATCGGAAGAAGAAATAAACAAACAAATAAATGAGCAAATAAGGAAAAATACATCCAAAAAACCCAAATTAGTAAGTTATATTAGTAAATTCTAATTTAGTAATACCTACATGTCAAAAAATCATCTATCAGAATACCAGTTGAGAGTTCAATAAATTAGAAAATATTTTTTCAGATATTTCTCAAACTTGTTGTCATAAGGCAATAACCACGCAAGCCCTATGGACAACAAGTTTTCGAAATAGATACCTGTCAAATTATTTTCAATTTATTCTCACTAGTAATATAACTGTTGAAAATTTTGAAAAATGTGATGGAAATTGCCAGTACAAAATATGTGACTTTGCCGTTTTTGATATTAGACCCCTGATTAATATGAGAAGTAGATATGAATGTGAATATTAGGGTGTCCGTTGTTTCCCAAGTTGTTTTTTTTTCACTTTGGTATTATTATTTGTTTACAGTCTAAAAACAATTACAAAAAATAATTTTTAATAAAATATACATGAAGCAATACACAGTAGATATTTTTGTAGAAAATTGTATGCTCTACAAAAAAGATCTTTCAAATTTTTTTCGTAAAACCATCTATTTAAATAATATAATATACATTAATAGTACTTATAAAATTATAATTATTAAAACGTACTCGTACATTATACATAGTGATATTGCGCCCTTAAAATCTCATAAAAACGCTTCAAAACAGCGAACGCATTTAAAATAATAAAATTAAATTAAATGATCCATGGTTGCCAATTTTACGGACGCCAAATATGCGAAATCATGAAAACGGAATAATAATGAATATACAGACGGTCGACTAGAGCGCAACTAAGCCAAGCGTAATAATGCAGAACTAAAATATACAAAAACGTACATAACACCGATCATGTGGCGTCCCGATGAAATTTTACCAGAAATGTTTTTACTAAAAAATAAACTGAATTGTGTGGGTAGTCGATATGGCGTCCATATACGGAAGCCGTATGTCAATCGGACGCCATATCCAATGTAATACGTCAATGTATGGACGCCATAAGTATAGCGGGATGTATATATATATATATATATATATATATATATATATATATATATATATATATAGTATAAATACATTTTATATAACAATTATAACAAGACTGTGCGTTTTTGTGTTGAACATGGAACCCAATAAACATTAATAACGTGTAAACGTTTATTTGCACATTAATTCGCAAGGACATGCTGGTAGGTTCTTTTTCGTGGTATTTTCTTGTGCGTGGAAGACGCCAACAAATTGTCATGATCGGCACGTAAAAAACCGTTTAGGTGGTGAATGATGCCGAACGGGAGCATTTAAATTCATCGAGCGTATGGGCGCTACTAACAGCGTGTTTTTGGTTTTCGGCCATTTGAATAATATGACCACCTTGCCGAATAAATTCGTCCTAATGGTTATACAACCAGAAAATATTCGACAAAAAACATGTTGGTCATCTTCAGGCTTTCCTTGTTTCATTCATAACTTTGGCACTCAAAAAATCGGCAAGCAATTAAGGCTGTGTTACAGTTTTTCTCGGGACGGTATTTCGATCCAATTAAAAATCGCTACCATTGTTCATAAATTATGAAAATATCATTCGCAACTTTCTTTTTGCATGTGCCAAAGAAACCGATTTAATTGATACGCGGGACGAGATATTTATTATGTATAATACAATTAGTGCGAACATTATTAATGACATATTTAATATGCAAACACGAAGCATAAAACCATTTATCCGATTCTGCACGGGTTTGCATCCACTAATGATGTATCGCCGAACGATATCAACCAAAATTTACACTGTACACCATTTATTTATTGACCCATTCAGAATTATCGACTCCATATTGATCAAACAACAAAAAAGTAATTAACCAAAAGCCAAATCAATTCATTATTAACCAATGTGTCAGTGGAGGCTCGTGGGTGTACATAAGGTTAATTTTGTCTATACACTGTTCAAAATGTCATGACCATTTTAACACCAAATTAACATCATATGGTCTATATCGATTCAAACCAAAATGGTGTTAAATATGGTTCGTTGGGCCAGTGTAAATTTAAATACTAAAATGGTGTAAATTTAACTTTCACACAGTATTAAAATAAATTTTACTTTGTGTAAATTGAACTCCTTTTCAGTGTTAAATATTATGTGTCAAATTAAATTATACTACACAGAAAAAAAAAGGAAAAAAAAGGAAACAGGAAGTTCCTTGACGCATTACAAGTATATTACCAGTGGTATTATTCCAGAAAATTGAACCTTCAACCCGCTAGAGATAATATTTTTAGTGCGTTCCACCAACTTAAAATACTTCAAGTATTGACATCTGTTTCCACCTATTTAAGGTCTCTTTAGTATCGAACAACTTGTAGTGTCACACCAAAGCAAAGGACTACCTGAGCTTATATACTCTTCATGTAAAGTCAACAGATGCGAGATTTAAGAACATCAAGTGATCCACACCGCCTTTGCCGCGATCGGTACACACTATGCAACCAGGAATGCACGGCAAATTGTTTTAATCGTTTTAACAGAGTGCTTTAGGTTGAAGTAACTCTTATTTTACAAACAACATATTTAGTAAACTGAACCATACAGCGGGTTGGTTTCACTAAAGTTTTCTGGGTTAATTTAACCAATTTAAAAAAAATAAAATAACTATCTGGTTTAGTACCGTCAAACTAATCTTTGTTTATATTAATATTCCCACAGTTGATTTAAATAAATACTTATGGGTCAACTAAATTAATATAGTTAAATGAACTATTCCTTTTTTTCTGTGTAGGTGCACTTCTCAAATATTTTTAGATAAACACCGTTTTGGTGTTTTCTGTATATAACATTTTCAACCATAATTCATGGTGTTTATATAACACCACTTGGTGTTGGATTTTGACACCATTTTAAGATTACTCTTTACACCACAGATATTTTAAACAGTGTAGGAGTCTATAGGAGCTTCACAGGCTGAGGCTGAAATTAGGAAATTAGCACATATTACAAGCTCGTTGCTTTTTTGAATCAAAAGGGGAAAGATATCAGAGGTAAATTAAAACCAATAAAATGATCAATCTTCCTTTTATGAGTCTAGTAACAGTACCTACATCTTATAAAAATAAATGAACAAAATAAACATGAATAATAAAAGTATTCGTACACGAAACTGTTTTAAAATATTCCGCTAATTTTAATAAAATGATTTTCAACACGCAGTGCTTATAAATTTTGTTGTAAACACCGAGTACTAATTGAGTATACACCGCGTACAAGTCTCTGAATTATTTTTATGTAATTAATTTGAAAGTTCTTAAGGTTAATTTATAGCTCATTAATTAAGAGCAAATTTTTTCGTGTTAATTATTTTTGTCGGCTTAACCGAGACTTTATTAAATTACGTAAAGTTTTGAAATAATTTTAAGGTTATTTATGGATAAAAAACCTAGATCTCGGTTAAGTGATTTAATAAGACATTTATATTGAAAATACCCATACTGAATTTAAATAAGGAAAAAAGTGTTCTTCATTAATTTATTCCCTATAAAGATTTATACCCATACATATGGATAAAAGAACATCTTCAGCGATTTAGAACCTAGATACTCATAAAATTGATCGCATCCTCGCAGACTCATAGGCTATTAATAGCGCGAATAGCGAGCGCCAAGCGCGTATTCATTAGTAACCTATATGCCTAGTTGCAATACATTACAGTGCCCCTATGACAGTGTCCACAGCGTTCGCTTATTAGTTTAATTTTACACTTTTTACCGTGCAATGGTAATTTGTACTTCTTGGAACGGCACCGGTACCTGCATATATATATATATTTGTATACGCCGCCTCGCACCGATTCAAGGACAAGGTCGTGACACTTTCATCCGCGATTTTTTTCCACAAGAAGAGATCTTCGAGTCTAGACGAGATATAAGACATTATTTAATCAGTTTTGAATTCCATAACATCTCATTTGATTTTAGCGAAAACTGAAACGTTGCTAAGAAATCATTTCATCTTTAGTATTAGATAATGATTAAATGAAAATTCTTCTTTCTCTCTTATAATTTTTTTCTTCTTCTTTATAATCTTTATATATCTTTTAAATGATTTTTGCACTTAAAGTAGAATGGATAGAAAAAAAAGACACCTAAGAGGATAAAGAGTAAAAAAGCCATGGAATAATAAGTAAAAGGAGAAAAGGAAAAAAAAGAAGAGGATGATAACTCTTCTTTTTTTTCCTTTTCTCCTTTTACTTATTATTCCATGGCTTTTTTACTCTTTATCCTCTTAGGTGTCTTTTTTTTCTATCCATACTTCTTTAAGTGCAAAAATCATTTAAAAGAAATAATAATTCACAATAAAATATTACCAAATAAATCAAATTTTAAAAATAATTTTACATTGACCATATATTTTACATTAAAAAACTGCATTATGAAAAATTTCTTTCTCTTCCTTATCTTCTTGTTTCCCTTCCTCTTCTTTTTTCTTTTTCTTCTTATTTTTTCTTTGCTTTTTTCTCTTCTTTTGCCCTCTTATTTTTTTTAAGTTATAATTTTTTTTCCTTTTCTATTCCTTATCTTCTTATTTCCCTTTCTCTTCCTATTTTTCTTTGCTTCTTCTTCTTTGTTTTTTAGTTGTTATATATAACTTTTCCTATCAATCCTACTTTAAAATAATTTAATTTACAATGAAAAATTATTATTTAAAATGAAAAATTATTATATAAATCAATTATTAAAAATAATTTTACTTTTTCTTTCTCATATTTTTGTTTTTCTCCTTTCTCATATTTTTGTTTATCCTCGTTTTCTTCTTCTTCCTTTTCTCGTTTTCTTATTTTTCCATTGCTTTTTATTCTTTGTCCTCTTAGTTTTTTTATATTTAACTTTTTTTCTATCAATCCTACTTTTATTGCAAAAATCATTTAAAAGATATATAATTTAAAATGAAATATTACCAAACAAGTCAAATTTCAAAAATAATTTTACATTGACCATATATTTTACATTAAAAAACTTAATTTGACTTCATTATAAATAATTTCTTTCTCTTCCTTGTCTTCTTGTTTCCCTTCCTCTTCTTGTTTTTACTTTTCTTCTTCTTATTTTTTCTTTGCTTTTTCTTCTTCTTTTGTCCTCTTATTTTTTTAAATTTATCATTTTTTCCCTTTCTCTTCCTTATCTTCTTATTTCCCTTCCTCTTCCTATTTTTCCTTTGCTTCTTCTTGTTTTCCTTTGCTTCTTCTTCTTCAATATAAATAATTGTTTCTTCTTCTTCATCTTCTTGTTTTATTTTTCCTTTTGATCTTCTTCTTATTTTTTCTTTGCTTCTTCTTCTTTGCACTCTTTTTTGCAAAAAGCATTTATAAAATACATACTACCATATATGTTAATCAATTTTTAAAAATAATTTTACATTGACCTTAAAAAACTTATTAGCTTACATTTAGCACTTAATTATAAATAATTATTAATTTCGAAAACCCATAAATCGTCCATATACAAATAATATCTCGTATATTTTGACATGGCCATTAATTACATTGTGTGATGAAATTAATAAAAGCCTGCAATTAAAATAAACTAAATTAACCGTATACAATAAGAAGGTAATCCGGTAAAAAGTAGAAAGAGAGCAGCAAGTAAAACTTGTATGGATTAGGAGCTAGAAATGAGTGAAATTAATTGACTTGCAATGAAATAAAAATAAACAGTGTCTGGGTACTTAAAAGCAGATGCTTCGTTATACAAATTATTTTTTCTAGTTGAAGTGTAGAAGAAGAAATATGGTGCAAACTGCGATTCATTGTATATTTTGTTTTCTATAATTTTTTTGGTGGATTCATAAATAAAAGTAAAGAAGAATTTGAAAGTGGTACTATGAAGATACAAAAGATGCGTAATATGTGTACGCACAGTGCTATCGAAATGGCAACTGCTAACGCATTGCATCTGCTTATATTTCTGAATATTGGATCGGCAGGTGTATACGAACCGATCCCGATTATAGTACACACTAAATGATAAAAAGAAGTAAGCATTACGTCACATAAAACTTAATTATTATAAATGTCCACCGAGAAATTTTATTATAACCAATTATTATTTTGCTCGATAAATATTCCAACAATAACTTGCTTTGACATTTTACTTTGAATACCACTGTATACTATAATAGAGACTGTGATCTCTTTATATAGAGATCATGTATATACGAGGTGTGTTCAGAAAATAACGGGAATTGTTAAATTTCGCGGGTTCAGAGGGTCCAGTTGTCATAAAATTCTTTCTTTATTATGTTGGTATACATGCCCTGAAGTATGATAAAAACTTTAGCTGTTTTCATTGTTTACTTTGTCTGTGGCAGCCGCTAAGGTTAGACGTGTTTTATGAGGTCGGCGATTTTTCGTTCGTTAAAAGAAATGGATCAAAGAATTTGTATCCAATTTTGCTTAAAAAATGAAACAAATTCTGTGAAATGTTAACAAAGGCCTATAGTGAGTCTGCTATAAGTAAAACAAGAGTTTACAAGTGGTATAAGAGTTTACAAGATGGCCGTGAAGACGTTGAAGATGACGAACGCCCCGAACGCACAAGCACATTAACAACCGATAAAAACATGGAAAAAGTGGAAGAAATGGTTATAAACCATCAGAGAAGTCGCTGATGATGTTGGTATATCGATTCATCCCATGAAATTTTTTCGAATGTTTTGGGTATGAAACGCGTGGCAGCAAAATTTATTCTAAAATTGTTAAATTTTGAAGAACATTTTTGACCAAAAACAATACTGTAATGATGCCCCAGCCTCCATATTCGCCAGACATGCCTCTGACTGACTTTTTCCTATTCCCAAAAATAAAGAGAACCTTAAAGGGCCGTCGTTTTGCAAGCATAGATGACATTAAAAGCGCATCGCTGAAAGAACTAAAGGCTACACCAAAGATCGAGTTTTAGAAGTGTTTCGAGTATTGGAAGAAGAGCTGGCACATGTGCATAATATCCAATGGGGACTATTTTGAAGGCGACAACATTAATGTAGACAAATAAATAAATATTTGTTAGAAAAAACGAAAATTCCCGATATTTTCTGAACACACCTCGTATTACCTTATAAGGTAGTTAAAGTTAAAGAATATATTAGACGTTAGTTAGGATTAAAGTTTTATAGTCCTAGGACAACTAAAGGATATAAATTTCCTATTTTATGATGTTCAGATTTTTAGCTGTTTCTACATAAAACTTATAATTATATTGATCCAAAATTCTCCTTCCACTTAAAGGGTATTAAAGTAAAACAATAAAAAAAATATCCTCTGTGGGCCACAAATTTCACCTTCACAAAAATAATGTGAAAATGAAACGTACAAATTATTATTTAAAAAGGTATAATATGCATGTTAAAGATAGCAGTAATGCAACAATAACATGCATTTAAACTTTTAATGAGGATATATTTTTGAAAAAAGTGTCCTGTTATCGGGCTGGTAAGACCGGGCCAAAGGTACATAAAATTAGCAATTCCAACGTTAATAACTTTTTTATGCAATTAGTTTTTATTTTTTAATAAGGTGGTAAGAATGTAAAAATGTCAATTAATTTAACAAGATAAATACAGACTATTTTAATAATTGTTGTTTTTATCAGAGTAATTATCGTGAACGAATGTGTACCTTAAAAATAAGCATTAAATAAACCGTTTTGTGATTAACTGAAAAAGAAATTTTCATTTAATTTGATAGCTCATTAACTTGGTTAAACTTCACCGAACTTTACTCACTAAAAGTATTAAAGTAGGTACACTGAAAGACATATATGTTTGTTTTAGCAATGTATGTGGACTACCACATAAAATATATTTACCTTAACCATTTTTATATTTAGTTTTAACATAATATGGTTAAGGCAAATATAAAAATGGTTAAGGTAAATATATTTTATGTTTCATATATGGACTACCACATACATTGCTAAAACAAACATATATTTCTTTCAGTGTACTAAAGAATGTATAACAACAATATCATGAATATTTTTTAGATGTTCTTGATTTATTGACATACTTTGGCTTTCAGATAAATCCATATAAAATTCTAGGAGTGTTAAATCGCTGAAACTTGGTGGCCACCACCCACTCGAAATGACTTAGGTAAAAGTGATAGTGATATACAGAGTAAAAATTGTTTGTTAATTTTAACCAAGTAATTTTTTTTTGTCAGCGGGAAATGTTTTGATAGACTGCCTGAAATCACGTGTACTTTTTTAACGAAATAAGTTGTTAAACATTAACAAAATAATCTGTAACCTTTAAAATTAACAAAATGCTTACTAATTGTATACTATACAATGTATAGGTATTACCTTTACAATACTTTCGGTAAACAATTTTCCTTTGTTAAAATAGTTTTCTACAAAAAAGTTAAATTTTTACAAAATAAAATTATCAAACACAAAACTCATGTTAACAAATCTTATAACAGTGTATCATACACTGAAAGAAATATATACTAAAGTTAAATAAAAAAATAATTAGGGCAAATATATTTTATGTTTCATATATAGACTACCACATACATTGCTAAAACAAATATATTCGTTTGGTTAGCAGCCTATTGCTGCCCTAGCAATATAAATGGTGTTTCTAGCAATATTTTTTTGCTGTAATTCACTTATAGTTTACATTTTATAGTAAGGGTAAGTTTATTTTTATTTAGATCTAACATATCTTCTTTACAATAAATGTATTACAAAATTTACCATACATTCATAATAAACAGTAGTATAAATGTGTAAAGCACTAGTATAAAATTTTTAGTATAAATTTGTATTTACTTTTAGCAACAAATTTCTTTCAGTGTACACTGTTATGAAACCAAAAGTTAATAATGTTACTAAAATGCACAGAAAAAACGCTAGCATAGCATGAATGGGTGAGCCATTAAACCAATGAGATCTTGTAATCCGTATTCCTGAATAACAGTTCCTATAATACCAATAGGTAGTTAGCACTTGGTTTATAATCGTTTACTGTTTTTAAATTAACATTATCGCTCCTAAATCTATTGATATTTATATTGATGTTAGGATAATCCCCTTTTTACCAAAGTAGGACAGTAGAGCAATAAAGGCACGTGTGCCTACTAAGCAAAACAATCTGGGCACAGCTTAGAAATCGAATGGTAACGCAGAGTCCGCAGAACATTTGTCGAAGTCGAATCATAGCAATTTAATAAACTTAGTTAAAAAGTAATAAATAATAAGTGAAGCCCCAATCAAAGTAGTTTTATTCAGGGTAAAATACCCTGATGTTTTACATCAGAAGTGGGATAGTGATTTCCATGAACAATAATTAGTTTAGTTAAGTTAAATTAAGTTAATTTATAATAAACAAAAGCAGACAAAGAGTGAGTGCATCAAGATGGCAGATGAGTTATCTAGAGTTGAAAATGACAATTTATGTGGTGATGATTTAGATGCAGAAGAAATTTCACAACCTCCAACCCCAAAACGCGTCAAAATGTGGCAAGAAACTTTAATAAATTTAGTTGTGACGCAACAGCAACAACTTGCTGAGTTAGCAAATCAAACAAAGATGGCAATGTCCCAAGCACCTCTGGCAAGGACCACACCTAGTTCATCTGACGAAAATGCGCATGCGTCTTCATCAAGACATGTGTACTCTTTCCATGTCACAAGCTACGATCCCGATAAAAGTGCCTATTCAATCAAAGATTGGTTGGATGATGTCACCCAGCTTAAAAGGGAACTAAATGTAAGTGACATTGTAATGATCTCAAAAGCAGGAGATGCACTGAAACGTCGAGCATACAAATACTTTTGTGATTGGAGACCCATTTCCCGAACTTGGGAAAACTTTTGTAATGACCTAACTGTAGCATTTCCTGATCGAGAAACACCAGGAGCACGAGCATATACTGCAGCAACTCTTAGCAGTCGTGATTGCGAATCATTGTGTGATTATGGTAACAAAAAAATACGTGCAATAAAAAAATTTCACGATGAACTGCCATGGGATACCATTCTGGGAATGGTAGAATATAATTTAAATAATGCAGAGGCGCAATCAGCAATTAGAATTCAGAAGCCTAGTACAGAACGCGAACTAATGAAATTGTTGAGTGAATACGATGCACGCCGAATCAGCAGTTCTTCTGGAATAATGGAACACAAGCTTGGAAGACACCGAAAAGATCAACGGGATTCAAAAAGTTTTTGTGCACAAAAAGAAACAAAGGTTTTTAAAGGAGCCTGTTTTAAGTGCGGTCAACAAGGACATCAGCAAAGCTCATGCCGTAGTGTGCGTAAAGAAAACTCCCGAAAAGAAGTTGTTTCTGCCAATAAAAGCGAATTGTCAATTGTTCCTACTTGTGCGCATTGTAAAAAAATGGGTCATATGGAAATAAACTGTTGGTATAAAAGTGGAAAACCAAAAAAAGCATTGGTACTTAAAAAATGACGTCAACTGAATTTAACACCAATAGCAACAGTGCTCGGTAAAGACAATGCAGTATCATGTAGTTATGTTATTGATAGCGGTGCCGATGTGTCAATCATCAAACGCTCTCTTGTAAACACATTGAACGGTATCATTAAGCCGAACGAAAAAGTGCACGCGTTGACAGGATTTGGGAGCCAAATTGTTTATGCTATAGGAATGTGTGAACTAATAACTGTGTTGTCGACCGTGACCTTAGAAATTTGTTTTATTGTTGTGCCGGACGAAATAATTCCAAGTGATATTGACATTATTATTGGTTGGGACGTTATAAGTCGACCATTTTTGCGAATTGAGAAAGCTAAAAACGGACTAGAACTGCACCATGATTCATTAAATTTTTCAAAAGTGATTACTGTGCGTAAAACTACGGGCATAAAAATAAACCAACCTGGACTCGATAATAATTTAAAATCTCAATTGGAACGTTTGTTAACAGTTTATAAAAATAAAACACCAAATTATATTACCACTGGAAAAATGTCTATTAAGTTGAAAGACAAGACGCCAGTAGCATGGCATCCGCGGCGATTAGCGCACGAAGAACGGATTCAAGTGGGCAAAATAATTAATGAACTTCTTAAAGACGGTATTATTCGCGAAAGTTGTTCTGAATATGCTAGCCCTATCGTACTGGTAAGAAAGAAAAACGGACAATTAAGGATGTGTGTAGATTATCGCGAAGTTAATAAAAAGGTGGTTAAAGAAAGATATCCATTGCCGATTATACAGGATCAAATTAACGCTTTAGGTCATGCCAAATATTTTACAATTTTAGATATGAAGTCTGGCTTTTACCAGATGGAAATTGAAGAATCCTCTAAACATATTACCGCGTTTGTTACACCTGATGGACAATACGAATTTAATCGCATGCCATTTGGTTACGTTAATGCTCCATCAATATATCAACGTGCCATTGACAAAGCATTAGGGAAATTGAAAGGTACAAAAGCGTTAGTGTATCTTGATGATGTACTTATACCCTCTGCAACGATTGACGAAGGATTAAAACATTTGGAAGAGGTTTTAAGTGCGTTAGCAAATGCCGGTTTTTCGTTAAACTATGAAAAATGTGTGTACTTTGCATTAGAAACTGAATATTTAGGTGTAGTAATAAGTGAAGGAACTGTTCGCCCCAGTTCACGTAAAGTTAGTGCTCTACTTCAAACACCTCCTCCTAAAGACGTTAAAGGTGTTCGACAGTTTATGGGACTTTCTGGATATTTTAGACGTTTTATAAAAGGGTTTTCTGAATTAACGCAATCAATTTCGACATTACTACGAAAAAATCAAGTGTTTAAGTGGACTTCTCAATGTGAAAATGCTAGACAATTAATATTAAGTAAGCTAACTGATTCCCCTGTTTTACGAATCTATAATCCTGAGTTACCGTGCGAATTACATACGGATGCAAGTTCAATAGGAATTGGAGCCGCTCTTCTCCAAAATGAAAATGGCAATGTACAACCTGTTGCTTACTTTAGTCGTCGTACTACAGATTATGAGTCCAGATATCATTCGTACGATTTAGAAACTCTTGCAATAGTTGAAGCAGTGGAACATTTTCGTGTGTATTTATACGGAGTGCATTTTACCGTTTTTACTGATTGTAACTCTGTGCGAGCTACTGCAGTAAAGAAAAATCTACACCCCCGTGTTGCGCGTTGGTGGATAAAGTTACAGGACTATGACTTTTCTATCGAATATAGACCTGGGAATAAAATGGCCCATGTGGACTATTTAAGTAGAAATCCCGTAAATGATGAAACTGAGTTAAAAGTGCATGTTTTAAAAACAATAAACGTGAATAAAATTGCTGACAAAAATACATTACGGGAGTTTCAAAAGAACGATGCATTTTGTTGTGAAGTGTTTAATAATACGGACTATGCATCTGACTTGACTGTAATAAACGACATAATTATAACGAAAACAAATCCACCGAAATTATTTGTACCTATTGCCGCGCGTTTGCTTACGATGCGTTTATATCATGATAAATCATCACATATTGGTTGGAATAAATGTTTGACAAAGATGCGAGAGGATTTGTATTGGCCAAAAATGGGACAATGTTTAAAAAAGTACATAAGAAACTGCAGGGCTTGTGTATTGGGAAAGTCACATACTGGTCCACGAGCAGGTCTTTGGCAGCATGGCGAAAAGCCAGACGATATACTACACACGTGGCACATCGATCATGCAGGGCCACTAGTTAAGTCTAATGGATGTACACAGATCCTGGTAATAATCGATGCATTTTCGAAATTCTGTCGTTTTCAACCAATCCCAAGAAAAACTTCTCAACACTCTATGTGTGCATTGTTAACAGTTTTTGAAGAACTTGGCAAACCTCGACGAATAATAGCAGACCGAGCAGCAGCATTTACTTCAATAGAGTTTAAAAACTTTCTTAGTGAACAAAAAGTGGAATTACACCATATTGCAACTGGTGTACCGAGAGGTAATGGGCAAGTCGAACGCGTCATGAGGACATTATTTAATCTTATGAGAGCAACGTTAACAAACGAAAAAGAAAATACATGGACATCTGTTATAGCTGAAATAGAAGACAATTTAAATTCAACAATTCATTCAGGTACTGGTTATTCACCGTCAGTTCTTCAACTTGGCACAAATCCAAGATTAACTGCAACGCAGCATTTTTTGGGAGACTCATTAATGCACGATAATTTTGTGGACGCAGACAAGGCCGTCGAGGACGCTCGAAATCGAATGAACTTTAATGCAAACAAACAATCTTTACGATTTAACGCTACTCGATGCTCTACAAAATTGTTTATTCCTGGTGACGTTGTAGCCATTGAAGATTCACAAATTGCTGGTGGAGGCAAATTAAAACCAAAATATAGAGGACCTTATACTGTTCGACAGGTGTTACCAAATGAGAGATATGTTCTACACAAGAAGGGTCAGAGGACCACAGTTGCTGCCCTTGAACAGCTGAGGCCGTGGCCAAAGGAATAAAAAAAATGTAAGTCCTGTATTTAATTGTATTTAATAATAATAATAAAAAGACAAGATAGTAGCAATCCTACTATGCTTAGGAGGTGACTAAACACCTCTGTGAAAGTGGCAATCCCACTGTTGAGGATGGCAAACCCATCCGACAAAAAAAAAGACAAGATAGTAGCAATCCTACTAGGCTTGGGAGGTGACTAAACACCTCTGTAAAAGTGGCAATCCCACTGTTGAGGATGGCAAACCCATCCGACAAAAAAAAGACAAGATAGTAGCAGTCCTACTATGCTTGGGAGGTGACTAAACACCTCGGTGAAAGTGGCAATCCCACTGTTGAGGATGGCAACCCATCCGACAAAAAAGAAAAAAAACAAAAAAAAAACAAGATAGTAGCAATCCTACTATGCTTGGGAGGTGACTAAACACCTCGGTGAAAGTGGCAATCCCACTACTGAGGATGGCAATACCATCCGACTTTAAATTAGATTTAATTTAGATATATTTCAACTTTAAAAACAAAAATCTGTTTCGGTTTTTCTTTTTGCAGAAATAAAAAAAAAGAAAAGGAAAAACGGCGCGAGGACGCTCCGAAAACAGGATGGCCGTGTTAGGATAATCCCCTTTTTACCAAAGTAGGACAGTAGAGCAATAAAGGCACGTGTGCCTACTAAGCAAAACAATCTGGGCACAGCTTAGAAATCGAATGGTAACGCAGAGTCCGCAGAACATTTGTCGAAGTCGAATCATAGCAATTTAATAAACTTAGTTAAAAAGTAATAAATAATAAGTGAAGCCCCAATCAAAGTAGTTTTATTCAGGGTAAAATACCCTGATGTTTTACATTGATATTTATTTGTTACAATGTTAGAATGTTATTGCATTAAATACTAATTTGATTTATTTAATAACGTTACTACACAGTAAAAAATATTAGAGTTGATTTGTAAGTGTAAAAGTTACACTGCAAAATACACTAAGTAGCATTTAGTGCTTATTAACTTTATGAAACACATTTAAAGAATTTAAACATTATTCATTGGTACATTCACACTATTTATTATTAAAATAAATCTCAAGGGTAGAAAAACTTAATGCGAGTGTTTATTACCCCTTAATGTGTTAAATAGTTACAAAATGTACACTACAGTGCATGCTATAGTGTTAATTTACACTAGAAGTTTGCACTAAAAGAGTAAAAGTACCTTTCTAAAATTAGAACCTTTTCAAAGTAGTGTTAATTTACACTGAACAAAATTGGGATTTTACCCAGGAAGTGTAGAAGTACACTTTTTAATACAGTGTAAAATTACTTAATCCTCAGTGCTATAGTGTTAAATCATACTGTAATGGTAAGATATACGGGGCAGTTAATTTTTAACATTTCTTAATTTATTATTTTAAGGCTTTACGAAATATGAAACTAGTTCTAAATATTTAACTTAAAATTGTATCAAGTGTGCATTAGTAACTTAATATTTAGGCCCATTATGTTTATATTATATAATTTATTAGTGCCATATTTAACCTAAGCATTCCAGAGTTAGAGTCTTTGTCAACACGTAATAAAAATAGGGTTTGACTTAGTATGATATTTGTAAATTACTGTAAAGGCGCTAAGTGTAGACCTACGTGTTGGTGTCTTTAAGCATCCCATGCTGCACTAGGGAGACTCAACAAAACCGCACGTATGTCTGAGCCATATCGGTAGACAGAGAAGGTTCTCACGTTCCAAATGAACCATATCGATAGGCCTGTTTGGCTTTGATAAAATAAACATAAAAACAGCATGTTAAAAACTGAAGAGAGGGTATTTTTTAAAACAGTTGGTTTTTTTTATTTGAAGAGAGAGTTACGTTTTACTATTGAATTCTTTAATTTTGTAAGGGAGTGAATTTAATAATACATTGATTTTATATAACTTCAGTTTTTTGTGAAAGTGTTGTTCAGTTAAATAGGTATGTCTTTTCTATATTTAGTTATTATAATCTGAGGTCACAAATATCATAATGAGTGGTTAATTATTTAATATTTAATTTAAACTATATTTTATTATTATTATTTCAACTTGTTTTTTTGTGAGAGAATTAATAAGTTGAATTATTTTTATCTTAAAGGTTTTTGATGGACAAACCAAATTACAAATTTATTATAATCATTATTTTATGTTTATAATTATTATATTTATATTACATTTACTTTAACATATTATATTGTAATGTAACTTTACATTTTACTACATATTTATATTTAACATTTACATACGTTATTTTGTACAGTTTATCTTATTTTATTTATTTGATATTTATTATTTAATATGTTGAGGCTTTGTTGCAATTTCGCCACACCAAACACTTGTTAGAATTTTATTTTATTGTTTAACGGTGTTGGTATCGGTCGAGGGGGTCGAGCCCGGAGACTTGGAAGTATCAATTCACCCATCTTTACAATAAATGCTAGGTAGGGCCCATGATGTGAGTTTTTATGACATTGTCTTATTTTATTAATATTGATAATCATTTTATTTTACTATATTTGATTTCCACTGACATGTTTTTTATTACTTTATCATACCTGATTTTATTTATCATTTATGACTGTACATCAATGTTATTGCATAACTTGTCCACCACTATACCACTTGTGATTTATATATTTTATTTACCACAACCATTTATTATTGTTGCTTGTGACCTAAGTTATATTATACTTTATGTTTCACATTATTGTTGTTTGCTGCTGTACATTGATAATTAGTTCAATGTGTATTTGCTTTTCTACACCGTCTGAGCCTACCATTTATGTAGGTGAATAATCTTAGCAATATGATAATATAATTGTTTATATTCATATTGATTACTTTGATGTTGTTGTATTATTTATATTGTTGAGATGTGCGACATATATACATGTCTGTATTGTATATGTGGGTTTTTAAGGTTTTACCTTATTAACTTAAATCAATCATACTTTTCAAATACAAAAGGTTTTATTTATATTATTAATGTACAGTAACAATAATTAACTCTTGTATTAATTGCCTTTATTAATAAACTTATTTTAATTTAATACTTTTTCTTTACTTTTTTAAATATCTAATTAATTGCTCAAGTACTTACGTATCCAGAACCGTATTCACAACAAAAAGGGGTCCTAACTTAATTTCTTTAAACTAGACGATCACGTGTTTTGGCCAAAGGTAGTTTTTTTGTGGTTTTAATATTCTTTTTAATTATTAATGTGTGCCCCCCATGTCCCGTTCGTTACAATACTTGCTTACTTGGGGAAAATTACACTACAAATTAACTCTAATTATTAGAGTTGATTTTTTTTACTGTGTATGTTAGATTTTTTATGTGTGCCTTCTAAAAATGAATGATTATTAAATGACAAAACAACAGTAGCCGATAATGACAAATTTACATACATAGAATGTAAACAGTAATACAACTTATCCTATAAACTTGTAAATTGCATTCTTGGCTTTTGAAAACCCAGTAAAACTAAAATTTACGACAATTCCAACAATCCAAACACGAATATTCATTTTTGACAAACGTTGATTGTTGAATAGGATTAAGATTCTATCCAGTCTGCCAGTTTTACGTTTACGATCAAACGTCCTAATAAAGACGTTCGAAGATTTTAAATATCAATAAAAATTTATTCGATGTCATCGAGTTTATTAAATAAACGTCGATTAATATGCATAAACGGACCGGTGAGTTGTAAAATGCGTAGATGTAGTTTTACGATGATTTTGCTCGATGCCTTGCAGGAACTGTAGTTTTATTAAGAAATTTGCACATATCCATACGTCGTAAATTTATACAGGGTGTCACCTAATAAATTGTCATCCTTTTGGGGATGATAGTACACGCCAAAACAAGAAAGTTTTTCATTAAGGCTACTTGGTAGGCAGTGGACTGTATAAATTTGAGAAATAGGGGTTGGTGGTGTTAGTTAACTTAATTTTTCACTGTATTAAAAGTGTTAACTTACCTAAAATCGTGTACTTCAGAAGTACTACTTCTACACTTCCTGGGTAAAATCCCACTTTGGTTCAGTGTAAATTAACACTACTTTGGAAAGGTTCTAATTTTAGAAAGGTACTTTTACTCTTTTAGTGCAAACTTCTAGTGTAAATTAACACTATTATTTGAGTAAAACCTATTAGTGGTAGACTACCACTGGTAGTGAATAAAACGAAAAGGTAAATAAAGAGAAACATTTATTTGGAACAAAAATCTATGACAATTATCAAAATCGGTGCCTTTTAAAATATAATTTTATATCTGAGTCGTATGGCTGGCTTAAGCAAAATGGTTCCTTAAAACGTAAAAGTTTTAGATCAATGCAATGTTCTACTGGCTGTCAACTTGTAAGCAATGAATTATCTTGAGAATTCATCATTAATCCATTCTTCCAAAAAATGGGTGATCCCATTGGTAGAGAGGCGTCAGGCGGCTGTATGTCGGGGATTTACCACACGTGTACAAATTTTTCATAATATTAATAAAAATGTAGGTATAGGTTAATATAACAACCATTACGCTTGAAAATAAAAAGTATATCAAGTGTGTATGTACACACTTTTTGTATTTATATTATTAATGTTACAAGTACCCGACCTACAGCCGTAAATTATTGATATATGTATATATAGGTCGGGTATGGACATCCTTTTAACATATTGGTATTTATTGAGTATTAAGGCTTAAAGAAAAAGGAAGTATAATACTTACCAAAAAATAAGAATGTCCACTTATGGATTCACCGTAATTAAAATCTAACTGAACAAAAATGCCACACTTCCACAACGCGGTATCTCCGGATATGCACTGCATAGGTAGATAGGTACCAACCAAACATTTTAAAACGCATTTCGGTTATTACCAGTTTTTCAGTCCATTTTGCCACTATTGGTGTAATTTAACTTTAATTGTGAAACAATGTGCACTACACTGTTTAAAATATCTACGGTGTGAAGAGTAATCCTAAAATGGTGTCAAAATCCAACACCAAGTGGTGTTAATATAACACCATGAATTAGGATTGAAAATGAACACCAAAACGGTGTTTATCTAAAAATATTTGAGAAGTGCACCTACCCAGAAAAAAAGGAATAGTTCATTTAACCCAGTTGGCCCATAAGTATTTATATTTTTGTGGATCACGTGATGTTCTTAAATCTCGCCTCTGTTGACTTACATGAAGAATATATAAACTAGTCCTTTGCTTTGGTGTGGCACTACAAGTTGTTCGATACTAAAGAGACCTTAAATAGGTGGAAACAGCTGTCAATACTTGAAGTATTTTAAGTTAGTGGAACGCACTAAAAACATTATCTCTAGCGAGTTGAAGGTTCCATTTTCTGGAATAATACCACTGGTAATATACTAGTAATGCGTCAAGGAACTTCCTGTTTCCTTTTTTTTTCCTTTTGTGTAGTATGATAATTTGACCACAAACACATAATATTTAACACTGAAAAGGAGTTCAATTTACACCAGGTAAAATTTATTTTAATACTGCGTGAAAGTTAAATTAACACCATTTTAGTATTTGAATTTACACCGCCAACGAACCTTATTTAACACCATTTTAGTATTTGAATTGACACCGGACCAACGAACCTTATTTAACACCATTTTGGTTTGTATCGATATAGACCACATATGGTGTTAATTTGGTGTTAAATTGGTCATTAAATTTTGAACAGTGTAGTAGTGTAAAGAAAAAAGAGCTCTTAGTAACATCAAAACAGACAAAGAAATTGGCATGCACTGTAGTGTACATTTCGTCACTATTTAACACATTTAGGGGGATAATAAACACTCGCATTAAGTTTTTCTACACTGTTTAAAATATCTGCGGTGTAAAAAGTAATCCTAAAATGGTGTCAAAATCCAACACCAAATGGTGTTAATATAACACCATGAATTAGGGTTGAAAATGAACACCAAAACGGTGTTTATCTAAAAATATTTGAGAAGTGCACCTACCCAGAAAAAAAGGAATAGTTCATTTAACCCAGTTGACCCATAAGTAGTTATATTTTTGTGGATCACGTGTTGTTCTTAAATCTCGCCTCTGTTGACTTACATGAAGAATATATAAACTTAGGTAATCCTTTGCTTTGGTGTGACACTACAAGTTGTTCGATACTAAAGAGACCTTAAATAGGTGGAAACAGCTGTCAATACTTGAAGTATTTTAAGTTAGTGGAACGCACTAAAAACCAGGGCCATATTACCCATTAGGCAGGAAAGGCAATTGCCTTAGGCGCCACGTAGAAATAGGCGCCTTGTCCCCAAGCAACTTAAAAAAAAATAAAAATTGTTACCAAAATGTTTATTTTTTCCAAAAATAAAACAAACTAACAATATACAATTGTAATAACAGAATATTTTTTACTGTTTTTATTATTTTATAAAAATTTACCTTCCTTTGTAATAACGAGGTGTAAAGCAGACAAAAATCGTACGGCAAATTCACTTCTGTATAAACATATCTTTAGCACTCTTTAAACTATTTCAAAACCCCCGTATGCTCCAAGCACACGGATTCCTCTTGCATCGGGTACCCGCTGTGATGTGCTGCTCACCCTAGCGGGTACGAGCTACTAGAGGAATTTCCTCTGAGGAAACTGCTGCCGGAAGGACTTGGGTGTTTTCGCGTTTATTCAAGAGTGGCACTTCTATGTGTTGTGTGTTTGGTGATAGCAGTCTGTGTTCGATAGTTAAGGTTGATTTAGCCTGGCTTTTAAATTAAATTACGTTACGTTAGATTACGTTACAAAAATGCTGGCTAAATCCACATTTAGATAGTGTTAATTTTTCTGTTTGTTTTAAGGTATTTCTGAAATTTTAATATTAAACTAATTACAATAAACCAGCAGTACATCTAACATACAAAACAGAAAATTAAAGTTGATTTTATTTTTTTTTAAATACTTACTAATGACATCTTGCAGAAAAACGCAGTTATAAGTCCTAACACTTTTTATTTACATTATATTTGTTATTTTTGTATGTTATTTATGTTTTTTATGTATTTTTTTAATGATAAGAAGTATTCTAATTCATAGGGAATAATTAGGTTATAATGCTCGGGCGCCCTTAAGCTAACAGTTTGGGGTGGCTCTAATAAGCTTTTTTAAAATTTGCCCCGGGCCCCGTAAGTATAGTATCTAGTTATAGGAGCCAAATTTTTAAGTGCCTAAGGCGCTCAATTGCCTTAAGCCGGCTCTGCTAAAAACATTATCTCTAGCGAGTTGAAGGTTTCATTTTCTGGAATAATACCACTGGTAATATACTAGTAATGCGTCAAGGAACTTCCTGTTTCCTTTTTTTTTCCTTTCTTCTGTGTAGTATGATAATTTGACCACAAACACATAATATTTAACACTGAAAAGGAGTTCAATTTACACCAGGTAAAATTTATTTTAATACTGTGTGAAAGTTAAATTAACACCATTTTAGTATTTGAATTTACACCGCCAACGAACCTTATTTAACACCATTTTAGTATTTGAATTGACACCGGACCAACGAACCTTATTTAACACCATTTTGGTTTGTATCGATATAGACCACGTATGGTGTTAATTTGGTGTTAAATTGGTCATGAAATTTTGAACAGTGTACCCTTTTGATTTATTTTAATAATAAATAGTGTGAATGTACCAATGAATAATGTTCATATTCTTTAAATGTGTTTAATAAAGTAAATAAGCACTAAATGCTACCTAGTGTATTTTGTAGTGTAACTTTTACACTTACAAATCAACTCTAATATTTTTATCCCTATATACACTAAAAAATTTACACGGGCAAAATTTGTTACTGTGTGCTGATGTTGACACTCAGGGCCTCGGATTCTGGCTTTTAGGCTATTATCGTTGGTTTCAAGCGGGTGCGATGCACAAAGAGGGATAAAGCGGGTACAATGTCACTGTTTTTCGCGGGGATGCTTGCCGTTAAACATGCGCGGGGGCAATAAGCTGGAAATGATAATAAATATAATAAAAATAATAACTCAATATTTCGCGAAGACGAAACACTACTGTTTTTTAATAAAAAAAATATGTTGTTGATCGTTTTCTCAGTGGACCTTCCAAATCCACTTATCCTATTAAAATTGCAAGTGAAATCTATTAAAAAAATATCCCCTTCGAAACTAAAGTGTTTTTGGGTTTTTTTAACTACAGTTTCGTTTTCGTTGGGCCACCCTGTGTAAGATAAGAATGGGATTGTTTAAATTAAATATGTTAAACTTTTGATCTTAAGGCAAGGTAAACGCATCGATAATTTAGATAATTTTTGAATAAAACCAGCAACATTTTTAAATAACGAGGAAGTTATATGGCAACAGAATTCCTCTCGAATAAACACAGCGATTATATCGACTGGTTCTGATACGCGAAACATTCGATGTAACTTTAATGTAAATTCGCTTGTTGTAAATTTTCAGGAATCGTTCAATTTAGGTTTCGATTATTTTTATAACTATATTAAAATACCGGCGTTCGGCATTTCGAGAAACGTTTTAAAAGTTAAAAAGTCGTTGCCTGGGCGATATTTTTAATTTAATAAAATCACCAATAATAATGTTTATAGCTCAAGCTACTGTGGGTATAATATAAAAAGTTTTTTTACGAAAAATTACTACTCAGTGAGTTTTATAGTTTTTAGATAAGATAAAATATTTTCGCAAAATTATAACAGTAAAGATTTTGTCGGAAGTGGGTATATAAAATAAAATTAACATTAGGCTGGATTAAAATCGGCTGATAAATAATTCATAAGCGGTAATTATTCGCAATAAGGCTTAATGTCTCATATAAAATTAATCATAATTTGTGCAACCAATTTATTAAGATTGGTCTCTCTGTAGCTTATAAGTCAAGGATTTAACTACTTAAATTTTAATGTAGGTCAAAAATATACATACAGGAACAAGAGTTTGTTACAATAAGAGTCATGTCTACTCAAGGTTTTTAGTGATGATTTTCTTTTTAACCTGAGTCCCAACCACTTAAAAAAAAAACTTTTTTTTCAAACAAGGTTTTTTTTTACCTTTTTACCCTTCTGAAGGTACTTCCTAAGGTTAGGATTTTTAAATTAATTTTTAACCTGAGCCCCGACCACTTAACAAAAAACAGAAAAATTCCTTGATAGGTAAGAAAAAAGACAATTTTTATATCAAACAATGTTTTTTCTTACCGTTTTACTCCCAAAGTTTCGGATTTTGAAATTAATTTTTAAACTGAACCACTTAAAAAACAGAAAAATTCCTTGTAAAAAAAACATAACATTTTTAGATAAGGTTTTTTCCCTTTTTTCACCCTTCTTAAGGTACAGATTTTTAAATTAATTTTTAAAATGAGCCCTGACAACTTTAAAAAGAAAAATCAGAAAAATTTCTTAATAGGAAGGTTTTTTTGTACTTTTTTATCCTTATAAAGGGGTTTTTTTGTACTTTTTTATCCTTCTAAAGGTACTCCCAAAGTTTCAGATTTTTAAATTAATTTTTAACCTGAGCCCCGAACACATTAAAAATCAAAAACATTCCTTAAAAGGTAAGAAAAAAACATAATTTTTCTTTCACACAAGGTTTTTTCTTATTTTTTTACATTTCTGAACAATATGTTTTCTAAACCCTACTTATGGGTATAGTCGTAATCAGAAAAAAAATTTCGATGAAAAAAGTGGGGTTGTAAATTAAGGTAAATGTGCATAATGTGGTGGGAGAAAATGGTGGGGGCAAAAAATTTCAAACTAAAGTTCATAAAAAAAATTTCTCATCGGATAACAAATTTTATTTCTTAATGCAAACAAACCACACTGTATTTTACATAATATCGTCATATCCCTGCAAGAAGTCACTAAGTAACATTTTATTATTGAGCTTAAAGATAAAATAAATTAGTAAATAAATATATCTATTTCATCAGTTTATAAACTGTAGTAATTTTAAACCTTGCAAAAACGATCATTTATAATATTCTAGGCATCTAGTGTTTTTTAAATATTAAAGATAATCTAAATTTGTATACGGAATAAAAAGAGAGGAAGGCAGAAGTCTTACTCGACAAATTTTGTTCAATTGCACAGCTAAATTCGTTATTTGTGTTTTACGTTGCAAGGAAAAAACTAAAAAACTGGTTTAGTACTCGATTTCGATTGATTATTCTTTATATCATTGATTAAGAAACTCAACGCTTAAATGCTTGTATAGTTACGTTAGTCTGTTTATTTTATCAAAGGGATCATGGTGAATTATTGTGTTTTTAATTGTAAATAAAATTCAAAAACTAAATCGTTGCATTTTCATGTTTTGCCAAAGGATCCAATTCGGTAAGTACATTTGTTGGTGCATATTACCTAATGATAACTTTACCTAATATAATTTAGATTTAAGTTTGAACATTTTTAAGAAATTAGTAAAAAATAATTTTTGCCCAAACATAACCTTAAAATCAACCATTTTTATATTTGAGTTCTCTAAAAAACGCCGACAACTGCATTTTAAACAACAAAATATACCTACAAATTCATGGCAACATAATATTATATATAATACATATTATAATGGTATTTTACCGTTGAGTGGAGACTAAAGAATTCTTAATCAATGCTTTTAATAATGCTAAATGCTGTTTAAATTTAGACGACTTATTTGTTTGACGATTTTTACTGAATTAAAATGTTTACTCTTTTCACGTTAATCATTACTAAAATGAGTATTTATTGTATCTAATAGATACAATTTATATTTACAGGGACTGTATGCAATTTATTTCTTCATTGAGTTTAACAATGTTTATTGGAAAAACGGTATAAACTCAACCCAGTATTTCCTCTCGAAATACACCAAACAACACAACAAATCGAGCGACGGTTTTTTTCTGATATTTTTTTACATTTTCCGGCTTTATTCTCTCTATATTATATTATAATATAAATTTTTTATTTCTTATTCCAAATACAAATCTTGTTTTGTTCTGTGGCAAGTAAAACTGTTATTTTCATGTAAAATTACAAACAAAATATATTTAATTGGATAACTTTTTAGCACCCATCAATTAAATTAAAAATTACCTAAAACCGCACCCTAAAGGTACACGTTTAACAAACCTATTATCTTTAATAGATCGAGGTGCTAATTTAAACAATTTACGAGAAGATCGAAAAAATTATATCGAATCGAATCTCGAAAAAAATAATTTTCGTACTGCACGAGATCCTCTATCTCTGATATATTAGAGGGTTTCTTAGTTAATAGCAGGGGGTGCGAACGCAATTTCAACTAGCGGTGGCCAGTTTCCACACCTCGAAGCAAATCTTCGGCCAAAAATCAATGTTTAACTTAAAGGGTCGCAATTAAAGGAATTTTGGGGTGATTTTTGGCTTTTTATCGGTTGAATCTAATTGGGTGGCATGCTTTAGTGCATACCTAGGTGTAAATAAACGCGAAATTATAGCCCAGATAATGGCGATAATTTTGGCCGCTTAAAAAAATTAAGTGGTTAATATAGCCATTACGAAGCAATAGAGAAATTATCAAAATAAGTTATAGTTTAAAACAAAAAAGTGTTTTTTACTTTCTATTTAAAATTATCTCTTGGACATTTTTTCTATAGAATAGTTTCATTATTTTACATGACCTAGGGTTATATATTTTTAAAGTCATCTTATAGATTTCTCAAATAAACAGTGGGTGTTGAAACTGAACTTTCGTACATTGATGTATATATATTATCTTATCTAAAAACTGTATTTTAATTAAAAGATTAATCACGATACGTGACAATGTCTTAATTTAAAGTTTGCAATGTTATTCGCACGAATAAGGAAGTACCTTTAAAAAATAATTCACACTTTATTAAACAGTTCAAGATGTTATCGCGGCGAAGCGAAATAAAATCACTTATAAGGCAATTTCATGAACATGAGGTGCCGTATCATTTTGATCATCTGAATTTAAAGTGAACTCGGCCGTATTAAAATTGAATTAACGTTTATACAACCGTCATGACGCGTCTCGTATCAGACTTAATCCTTTACTATATCTGACTGACTTATTTACTAATTTAAGATGCCTAAAAACGACCTGGCAACAGCGCATTTCTAACGATATTTGTTTTTTATGACAAACGGAACTCTACACTACTTAATTCACAAAACGCTAGAATGTAATATTCTATGGTTTAACATTCTTAAAACCCTGTGTTTTATGGTTTTAGGTACATGCAATTTTTATGATTTAATTTTTTTTAAATTCCTAAAATCCTTTGTTTTTTCATGGTATAATATTCCATAACATTTCCATGGTATAACATTCTTAAAACCATCAGTTTTCAAGGTTAAACATTCTTAAAACATGATTTAGCATTTTTTTAAACATTCTTAAAATCATGCATTTTATGGTCTAACATTCTTATTAGTGACGTATTATATGGTTTAACATTTTTAAAAGCATTCGTTTTTATGGTTT
Organism: Brassicogethes aeneus; assembly: GCA_921294245.1. Classification (NCBI taxonomy): domain Eukaryota; kingdom Metazoa; phylum Arthropoda; class Insecta; order Coleoptera; family Nitidulidae; genus Brassicogethes; species Brassicogethes aeneus. The sequence goes on from OV121138.1 coordinate 42,703,693, forward strand.
AACATTCTAAAAACCATTATTAGTTTTTATAATTTAACATTTATTTGAACATTCTTAAAATCATGCTTTTTATGGTCTAAAATTCTTAAAACCATACGGTTTTTATAATTTAATATTCTTTAAAACATTCTTAAAACCTTGTGTTTGTATGGTTTACATTTTTTTAAACACTTTGTTTTTATGGTTTAACATTTTCAAAGTATTATTAAACCTTTTTTAAACGTTCTTAAAATCATGCATTATATGGTCTAACATTCTTAAAACTGAGTTATTCTATGGTTTAACATTCTTAAAACCATACAGGTTTTATAATTTATTATTCTTTAAAACATTCCAAAACCTTGTGTTTTCTATGATTTAACATTTTTGAAACCATTCGTTTTTATGGTTTAACAATCCTAAAACTATTATTAGTTTTCATGATTTTTAAACATTCTTAAAATCACGCATTGGATGGTCTAACATTCTTAAAACTAATTTATTCTATTTTTTAACATTCTTAAAACCATGCCGTTTTTATAGTTTATTATTCTTTAAAACATTATTAGAACCTTGGGTTTTTTATGGTTTTTATGTTTTTTAAAACCATTCGTTTTTATGGTTAGCTTTAATGATTTCAATTTTTTTTAACATTTAAAAAATCATGGTATGGTATATCATCCTTAAAATTCTTAAAACTAATTTATTCCATGGTTTAGCATTCTTAAAACCAAGCCGTATTATTAATTTATGTTTCTTTAAAAACATTCTTGGAACCTTGGGTTTTGCATGGTTTTACTTTTTTTAAACCATTTGTTTTTATGGTTTATCATTCTCAAAACATTATAAGTTTTTAAACTTGTTTTTTAACATTCTTAAAATCATTAATTTTATGGTTCTTGAAAGTAATTTATTCTATCTTTTAACATTCTTTAAAAAACCATACGCTTTTATAATTTATTATTCTTTAAAATATTTTTAAAACCTTGTGTTGTTTTATATGGTTTAACATTTTTAAAACCATTCGTTTTTTATGATTTAAAATTAGTTTGAACATTTCTAAAATCATGCATTTTATGGTCAAACATTCTTAAACTAATTTATTCTATGGTTTAACATTCTTAAAAACATACGGTTTTTATATTTTAATATTTTTAAGGCCTTTTCTATGGTTTAACTTTTTTTAAACCATTTGTTTTTATGGTTTAACATTCAAACCCATTATTAGTTTTCATGATTTAAAATTTATTTATATCCTTCTTAAAACCATGTATTTTATGGTCTAACATTCTTTAAAATAATTTATTCTGTAGTTTACCATTAACATTTTTAAAACCATTTGGTTTTATGGTTTACTATTCTCAAAACCATTATTAGTTTTCATAATTATACATTTTTTTAAACATTCTCAAAATCATGCATTTTATGGTCCAACATTCTTAAAACTAATTTATTCTATGTTTTAACATTCTTAAAACCTTCTGGTTTTATAATATAATATTCTTTAAAAACATTCTTAAAACCTTGTGTTTTCTATAGTTTAACATTTTTAAAACATTCGTTTTTATGGTTTAACATTCTCAAAACCATTATAAGTTTTCATGGTCAAACATTTTTTGAAACATTCTTAAAACCATGCATCATGCATAACATTCTTACAATACTTACAATTTAATATTCTTTGAAACCATTTCTTTAACCTTATGATTTTCTATGGTTTAACCTTTTTAAAACCATTTGTTGTTATGGTTCAACATTTTTAAAATCATTATTTGTTTTCATGATTTAACTTTCTTTAAACATTCATAAAATCATTCAATTTATAATCTAACATTCTTAATACTAACTTATTCTATGGTTTGAATTCTTAAAACCATGCCATTTTTATAATTTAATATTCTTTAAAAAAACATTTAAGAATTTAACCGTGTTTTTATATGGTTTAACATTTTTAAAACCAATATTTTTTTATTAACTATCGCAAGTTTAGCTCGTGCCTAATTAAAATTCGTGATTAAAATGCCGTTTATCAAACTTAATACATAATATACTATTAAATTTTTTTTAAACCATTTACCTTTTTACATAGTTATAACTTATTTATTTTTAAAATCTTTGGCTTAGGTAATTTCCCTTCCTTAGTAAACCATAGAAAGAATTATAAACGAAAAAAAGTTAATTATTGCACATTACCAAAATATAATCTTAATTAAAAATATAAACAAAATAACCAGTTTCGGTATAACATCAATATAAATAAATTGCTTTTAGATAAACGTTGAAAAAACGATTACATATAAAAAATTAAGTCCTTATTAAGGTAATTAATGACCATATAAAGTAATCTTTTTGCACGGAGTGCTTTTTAAAAATTAATCAAGCATAAGAAATGTTAAATATTGCGAATCTTTATGTTAATTATATAAATCTTAAATCCAAAATTAATATAGTCATTAATATTTTAAGAAATTTGGGTTACACGGTAGAAACAAAAAGTTAATGGTGTTTTAGATGGCAGATTAGACGTGTCGTGAGTACAACATTGCAAATTTTGCAAAAAATATTTAGCCGATAGCGAAATAGTTTAAATACTTAAACAAATAAGGATAAGATTATAGATTATCTCCGTCAAGTTTTTGTAATTTTATGCTTGCGTTCTGTAATAATTTTAACCCAATTACCTGAAGAATTTTGGATGGTTTATAAATTTTTAATAAGCAAAAACGACTGGTTTTTGACCCACTATAAAAAATGCATCTTCCGGTCTTAAAACTAATAGTTAAAGACAATCTAAAACAAAGGCGCCATTAATCAAAATTAATCTTCCCCAAATAAAGCTACCGCAGCCCCACCCAATCCAATAATTATTAAAGCAACAAAAATTAATTGTGATTATTGGGGTTATTCCTTTGAAAAAGGAATCGCGCATTTTTTCTCACCTAACCCTCGTAATTAAATAAATGATGGCACACCTTCGCTAATTATAGATGAAAGCGGACCGCCGCATCTAGCGTCAGACCAACGCAAATGGTCCTTGAAATTCCCTTTGTAAGAGCTGACCGAAATGTATCAACATTTGCTATTTTTTAATTATATCGCATAGAGAAACGGTAGCGAAAAGGATAGGGGGAAGATTTTTGATTACTTTGCAGGTCAACCAAAGAATATTAGACCTTCATGCTTAATTTTCGCGTAATAAAGTTCATTACACAGTTAAAAAAATCAACTCTAAGCAACACTAATTAGAGTTCACACAGGTCCACACTAAATAGTGTTGTTTTATAACTACAGTTATTTTGTAGTGTAATTTTCCCCAAGTAAGCATGTATAATTTAACACTAAAGCACTGAGGATAAAGTAATTTTACACTGTATTAAAAAGTGTTAATTTACCTAAAATCGTGTACTTCTACACTTCCTGGGTAAAATCCCACTTTTGTTCAGTGTAAATTAACACTACTTTGGAAAAGTTCTAATTTTAGAAAGGTACTTTTACTCTTTTAGTGCAAACTTCTAGTGTAAATTAACACTATTATTTGAGTAAAACCTATTGGTGGTAGTAAATAAAACGAAAAGGTAAATAAAGAGAAACATTTATTTGGAACAAAAATCTATGACAATTATCAAAATCGGTGCCTTTTAAAATATAATTTTATATTTGAGTCGTATGGCTGGCTTAAGCAAAATGGTTCCTTGAAGCGTTAAAATTTTAGATCAATGCAATGTTTTACTGGCTGTCAACTTGTAAGCAATAAATTATCTTGAGAATTCATCAGTAATCCATTTTTCTGTTATAAAAAATGGGTGATCCCATTGGTAGAGAGGTGTATAAATTTTCCATAATATTAATAAAAATGTAGGTATAGGTTAATATAACAACCATTACGCTTGAAAATAAAAAGTAAATAAAGTGTATATGTATTTATATTATTAATGTTACAAGTACCCGACCTACTGCCGTAAATTATTGTTATATAATATAGGTCGGGTATGGACATCCTTTTAACATATTGGTATTTATTGAGTATTACGGCTTAAAGAAAAAGGAAGTATAATACTTACCAAAAAATAAGAATGTCCCCTTATGGATTCACCGTAATTAAAATCTAACTGAACAAAAATGCCACACTTCCACAACGCGGTATCTCCGGATATGCACTGCGTAGCTAGATAGGTACCAACCAAACATTTTAAAACGCATTTCGGTTATTACCAGTTTTTTCGTCTATTTTGCCACTATTGGTGTAATTTAACTTTAATTGTGATACAATGTGCACTAGTAGTGTAAAGAAAAAAGAGCTCTTAGTAACATCAAAACAGACAAAAAATTGGCATGCACTGTAGTGTACATTTTGTCACTATTTAACACATTAAGGGGTAATAAACACTCGCATTAAGTTTTTATACCCTTTTGATTTATTTTAATAATAAATAGTGTGAATTTACCAATGAATAATGTTCATATTCTTTAAATGTGTTTAATAAAGTTAATAAGCACTAAATGCTACCTAGTGTATTTTGTAGTGTAACTTTTATACTTGCAAATCAACTCTAATATTTTTACCCCTACACTAAAAAATTTACAGGGGAAAATTTTTTACTGTGTAGTTTCAAAACAAATTTTCTAAAACATTTTGGTATTTTAAGTAGGTTACGAAATTTGGTTCTCACATTTAGTAGTCCATCATTATCAATTACCAAAGTATAAATCAAACAATTATTTATGTAAATTGAATTGAACGTTTGTCCAACACCAAATTATCGCGGCTAAAGCGTGAAAAAGTTGCTCAATATCACCAAAAGCGAAACAGATGTAGTCCAAATCCGTAAATTACAGTTGTACGCGTTACTAATACCTTTAAACCGAGCAATGCCTCTTCCTATTCACAACATCACACTTATAAGTATACTAAACCCAAAATTAAGTGATGCCTTCAACACTTTTAATGAGCCGGTATCGACTTCAATGACAGCCGTTATTTTCGAATGTGAGCCTATAATAAAGAGGTACATATGAAAAGCCAATTATGCTCATATTTCTCAACCGTTTCTATAGCGTAATTTATAGGAGCGGTTAATATGGCGCTGCTTTTTGGAACACAATTGTTCAGATAATTTTACGTAAACTGCTGTTGTTACCAGTCATGGTTCAAACCGTTTTCAAGAAAAATTCTATCAAAAATGTCTTGTCAGAAAAATAGTAAATTTCCAAGTAATGGAACATTAGGCTTAAACTCCCCTTACTACGAAGGTCCTTGATTTTAATTGTTAAATGCTTGTTTTAACAATTAAAATCAAAAAGCCTATTTGGTGAAGGGAATTTAAGCTTAAATACTAACAACGCTGGTAGTTTCAGTGAATAACAGAAGCTTTTGAATAAAAAAATACATACTATTGGACCTACAGATATTTGCTCTAAAGCCTTATTCAAAAGAGAATATCTTCCAAAGATATATTTTTGGTTCTTATACCAAGAAAACGCTTGCTTTTGATGTAAGCTAATATTGTAATATACTTAAACGAATAGATTAATCTCTTTCCTCAAGTAATTTAAAAAAAATTATTTAGATTAAGAAACATTGTTCTTGCTCCTATTTAAAAGCGCAAATCTTTTGAATCGAAGTGATTTTCATTTCTTTTAAGAGATTATTTTATCAGTGTATAGAGCCTTCAGGAGGCATTTTTAAACATATGTTTATTGTAGAATCAAATATATTAACGTTATTTCTGGACACCCTGTATCCTTTAAATGCGTAATATCCTAAAAGTTTGGTTTCTGCTCGCCACCCCGCTGTCTTGTTTACCGAACTCAGCACGAAAGCATACGCTGGTCGATTATTTTAAGTTTCGACAGCTAATAGAGACACACCACCAATTTGTAAGAGGTAGATAACGTTGAAGCGGCAGATATATTGTCTTGTTTTTAATTTAACACAATTTGACGATGTACGTCCATCTCCAATTATGGGTTATTTACGTTTTGTTGTGGCATATCTATGCTATTCAATCGAATTGATGGGTTCATGGAACAGGCAAATAGAAGAACCAGTTTTGTGGGAATTTATTTTTACCAATATAATTATACTTGCTTATACCCTATATAATTTAAAAAAATTTCAGATTTCAAATGTAGACCAACAAAAGTTTTAATGTCACTCTGAAGAATTTCATACAGAAAAAAACAAGAGAAAAAGCTTTTATATTGTGAGTGGGTTAACCATTGAGCCAATGGTGCACCATGTACTGTATTTGCAATACCTGAATTACACCTGATGATCAAATGAATGATTGTCTTACTTTTGTTTGTGTAAACTTGCCTAAAATTAGTTCAAACATAAGGAGTCATTGAATTAAATTGTGATTCTATTAAATCCGTAAATTGTTATTCAATTGAAGCCACAATGAATCTTAATGAAAAACTATCATTGGCATAAATAAAGTTATGGTTTCTAATGAATGGCTACATTAAATGCAATCAAAGCTCTATTTCCTTTAAATGTATATTTTGGTGCAAATATTAGTTGTATAATACATTAATATAAACTTTAAATAAAATTAATTCTAGAAAATGCTTCTGGTAGTCTTATGTACACAGGTTTTTCGATCCATAAAATGAAATTGTTCTGTTTTCTATAGGAACTATTAGGAACCCACTAGAAGTGTTGGTGATATTAGGCTCTAAGAAAGTTGCTGATCCATCACTAGCAACAGTTACTGTACTGGATGTGCAGGATCTGTCTGCCATGCGTATGGTTATTCTAAAACGAAATAGGAATTTTATCTTATGTATTTAGAGGCGAATCCTAAAGATTGCTGAAAGTCCTAAAGCAATATATACTTTCAGGACGCCCTGCAAGGATATCATGATGGCACTTAAAGACTGAGAAGTTTTTTATAAATAAATAAAAACTTTGTCCATTTAAGCAAAATAGCCATTTTAAGGCATGACACCGAATATCAAGATAAACTGTGTGCATGGTATATACCTATATGAGTACACATTTACCTTTTTGTTATTATTTAGATATAATTGAGTAATTAAATTACTGGATAATGCATGGCGGTCATACAATTAAAAACATGTACAACTTACCTTGAAAATTCGGGATTAGGAAGTACATCCCCCAAGAAATTAGCAAATATAACAAACAACCAAACACTACCTACATGGTGTAGGCTACACCAGAGATAACCCATACACTTACATCAATCGGCGTCACCAGAAATACCGATTAATCAGTTGATCACATTTAACGAAAGCGATTGCAGGTTGCCGATGTGTGGTGTGGCAGGGGATGCCCTGGCGCGTTTGTCTGAATTTTAGCAATCATTAAATTGAATATAGGCCGCATTGAAAAAATGGGAATGATAATTGGGCAAATAACAAGTCTTTTTCAAGACAGTGAAAACATTGGTATTCACTGTAAGACAGTAATAACTTACTTTACCTTAGTTTCCATTGGAATAAAAATCATAAACATTAAAAGAAATAAAGACTATTCTTATTTAATTTGTTTTCAATTTTAGGTTGAAGCATTATAACTTTTAATATAAATCAATTTTATATTTAATTAAATATTGTTAATTTTACCTTGATCAGATAAATTTTGAATGCAATTATTTCTAAAAATTTCAAGGAAGTACACATTTCCATTAGGTTAAAATCTAAAGAGCCATTCACTCTATAACAAGTTATTTTAACTTGATAATATTTTCTTATGAGATGAATATAATATTTGTAATAACATCAATCCCTTATCCTTAATTGCTTCAAACATATTTGATTGAATAAACTTTAACTTTTATTGGAGAAATGAAAAAACAATCAATTATAGCATTGTTATTCACTATATCAAAGCGTTTTTTCTGTGTGGAGGTTAACAGCTCGCGTCTAGGTGTGAAGCCGAAGAATCGGCTGGAGGACACGCCCCCACGTGACCACCACGGTCTAAAGGCCGCGCACTACCTCTCTACTTATCAAGGAGGTAATTAAACATCGGTATTGAATAAAGAGTTGAACCAATGGTGTTCCGTGTTCGACATTCGCAACAAATAGAAAGCTGTACAGTGAACGAGAGCCGTTTGTCTATCGTTTGTCTAGGAGGTGGATCGGGTAACTAGATTCGCGACTAGCTGAAAATAGGCGTCAACCACTTTTACTACTTTGTATTCAATTAAAAATAGATCGATTTTTGTTCTTGAAGAACGTTTAGTAAAATATAAAAACAACCATTTTATAGTGTTTCTTCTCACCTTCACTGTAAGAACTTACATCATTACCTACCATCCTTTATTTAAGTTAAGAAAACAAACAAACTTTTTCAATATCAATTATGACTTCCGCAGTTTAAGACATTGTATGTAGACCAAGGGAATTCTCCTGTAATTATATTTAAGTGAAAACATAGTGCCACAACATTGATAAAAACTTGGTTCTGACTTGGTGTTTCAGTAACAAGTTTTTGTAATAATAATTAGCAAAATGCGACTTGCAGTTTTTTATTGATAGTTGTTTTTCAATGCCATGAATATTTTTTGTGGATTTGTGCTTAGTACACATTTTAGGTGTTGGGATTGAGTAAGAAATGGCTTGCATAATTACAAATCGAAAACTCGGTTAATATATACATGCCTAAATTTAGTCATGAATTTAAAACACAGCATAATTATGCGGTGTTTTTGGAAACAGTAGCGAAAAGAATAGCCCTCTATAATTTCGTTAAATGGCATTTCTGAAATTGGAAAAATATTTACTGATTATTCTGCTGCTTGAAAGCGACCCAATTTTGACACAAGGTGCATATATATATTTAAATTTTAATGAGTAGAAATTCTTCGACAATTTTCTTTAATTGTTGTCACCTTTTTAAAAGGACATGTGTCCAAGAGATTCGCTTAGTTTTTGCGATTGTTTTTAACTGCTGCTCGATCATCAATTTTATTAAAGAAAAAATTGCTTTACATACTTAATTAAGTCGTTTTAAGTAATTAAGGATACTTTCTTAAATGCAGTTTTAAAGAAATTCCTTTTCTACACAGGTTTTCAAGAAGTTCTAAACCAAAAGTGAAAAAACTGTTTTTTCATATTTGAGGTTATATCTATTATTAGTTTTAATATCCTTCTTTTGAGTTTCCAAAAACCTGGTTTGGTGGAGCAATGTTAAGATCGAATTATTAAAAACCTTCTCTCTAAAACTGAATTAGTAAAAAATGACTAATTTAATAGTTAATTAGTTAGTGGCTGCTTTTTCACTTGCAACATGGTTAACCATGGAATACCATGGTATCCCAAAATTTAACAGCCAATTCTTACGTAAAATTGTCCCCTGAATCCGAAAATACCGTCAAAAATTATGAAAGTGGGGCATTTTTTGAGATATACTCAATTCCATATTAAATGAAAAAAAAAGAAAAGAAAATCAAGGTTCTTTTTTGGAAAAAAAGACAAATTTTTGAATTTGTTCCATACTTTTGCGAGTAAATGTATAAATGCGTCTTAAACGGTGATTCCATTAAAATTTATTTAAAAAATATGCTAAATAATCAAAGGCAACACCTTTACTTATCACTAAGACCTGTCACTATAGCGGTATTCCGACCGACGCGTTTCCCATTCCGCTTGTCAAGTGACGTCGTATTAAAAAAAGTTTGAATGGCAGAATTGGAGTAGGTACTACACAATAAGTGGTTCCACAGCTTCTATTTATTTTATTCAGAATCTTCTAGATTCACTTTTGAGTGATAACGTACTGAATAGTATTCTGAGGCATCATTACAAAACTTAATTCAAAATAAAGCGTAAAATAGCCCAGCCGGGCATTATCCATTAGTTCCTCATCTATTCTTCACTATTTTTTTCTCGATGATCCAATAATACAACAATAGAGCACGGTATAACGTGAATTATTAATGATGGTCTTGTTAGTAGTGAGCGTCGTTACAAATCGTTTTAGCGTTTGTTTTCGTCCATCTTTAATGCCAAACAATAGACGATCGGCTGGCACATCACCACATCATTTATTATCAAAGCCTAATGTGATTTTTTTAATAAGATTGATTGTCGATTTGGGACATCGGGCGATGAAAGTATTTATCAGACACAAATACATGCTTCATTTTTTTTTTACAAATTAGTCGGCACCCTTAGAAAAAATACTTATGGTAGGTACTTGTAAAAGCATACTAAAAATATCAGTTCACTAAGTAAATTAAACACATCCAAAGCAATCGAATCAAATATAAAATATTATTAAAAATTAAAAGAAATACTTTTTATAACCATTTATGTAGGTGTTAGAGAAATTGATTCTATCCTCCGTGAATCTGTTTTTTCTTTATATTTTATGCAACGGATGGCGCTTTAATCATTTTAAATAAGCAAAAACCTCTGTTTACGACATTATAGATGCATGTGATTCCTGAAGGTCAGTTAGAATTTATATGCAGATGAGAGTGTTGCTGTTTTATAATTCAAAAGTTTAAGTTCATTAATTTGCTATTTAAAAACCTATCCACCGTGAAGTGTAATATCTCAGTAAGTAGATTTTTTTAATAAATATTTTTTGTATGTAAAATTGTATTTTAAAAAAATATTAAGGTGTTAAAAGATACAATAACTTATTTCAAATATTCAAAGGAATGTTTAAAAAAAACATACCAAATCCTAACCTCCGTGAAGCTTTAATATTCAAAATGTATGAATTCTTAAAATTCTTGAATTAGTACAGAACCACTTATGTTATGTTATTACTAGACCTGGTGGTTTCCCAAAAACCCCATTCTAGACTAACAGTAAAACAACCAAAAATAAAAAATAATCATTTTCACATCACCCGTATCAAACGAAGACTTTTCCCCAGATACTTTTGATGATATTTTAACTTCTTAAAAACTTTTGAAGAGGATATTTTAAAAATTCTTTGATTTTTTGATAAAACATCATACAACAAAACCCAGATCAAAACTTGTATTGTGCCGCACGCATAGAAAATCTTTCTAGATACTAAAAGGAATCGTAAGAAGCAGTTCCATTATAGTCAATAAATCTTGCATAGTTAATCAGTTATGCGACTGAAAGCGCATTTTATTAAAGAGATAGGAAAAAAAAAGAATAGAATTTTGAAACGAAAGTGATCAATTTCCCACCCATCAATGTCAAGCGGCGAAACCAAAAAGTATTCCTATACTCACCGAGCTTTTTACGCATTTTGATCCATGGAAATATTACAAAGCCCAGAATATATTAGACGTAAATAGTACTACTTGATTTTTACATATCAATGCGGAATTCTTCTTTAGTTTTTACCGAAAGCTTCCTAATTCATATGATTCCAGTTATTCCCTAAATAAATTGATTAAAGCTTACAAATTAATTGACATTTATTTACACCGGCCACTGCTAACTAACCTTGGTTAGTTAGTTGATTAAGATCTTCATTGTGGCTACTTTTTTATCCATTTAACAGGTTTGCTGTGCTTAAAAATACTACTGGTGTGGATTATCGTGAATGAGCACTTTAAACTCAATGAGTTTTTACTTATTCGGTTTAGTTGTCTAGCTCGTTACACGTTATACACCTTAATGTATATCGTTAAAACATGTTTCAATGTTTTTTCTTAACTATGAAGAATATACTTCTTATGTTTCTAATACCCTGGATGTATGTATTGTCTTAAGCCAAAACCACATATTAAACAAAGGCGTTCATTAAAACAGTTCTACCTTTAAAATTAATAAACCTTTTTTCGCATTAGTTGCGACCGTTGCAGCACGATACAAATTTAATGGCGGCCATGTTTCATAGCGTGCATGATTAAAAGTTAATTATTATCCTGCGTAGCATCATCTTGTAAATATTTGCTGTTGAGTCGTAACTTACTGTTGATGATAGGCGATTAAAGTAGTCACTTTTATCGCCACAAAAAACGCACTTTATAAGTGATCATTTTACGTTTTTAGTAGTCGTCTTGCATCAGATTACTGGGTGACTTTTAAAGCGATAATTCACACGTAAATGTTGCATTATCTTTTTCTAATTAGATATGAATTACTACTTAAACCACTGAGAAATCATTGATAAGTAGCAGTCAATTCATTATACCTAATTTGATTCAAGGCCAACTAATCGGCAGCTGTATATATATGTATACATAAAGAAGCTTATAAAGAACACTTATCATCGAACATTACATTCACACTTTTATATTCCATTAGTTGTCATTGTTCACCTACTCAATCAACTTTTTTCACCATTATTCCCTAATGGACCTTGTACTTGTCGGTTCTTACGATAAAGCGTGGACTGACTGTACGATGATTCGTGAGATTTTTTTCTCAAGGCGCGGCGATAGGACAGTAGTCCGTGGGTCATGATTGATGCCGTATTTTATTGTTATAATACGACGTGTATACCACGTTATGGGTGTAATGCTGTTGTTAAGCGTATTTCACGGGCACTTGAGTTAGACCAGATCAACATAAAGTATATGGGCACGAGCCGGGAGTTAAGAGTACGATTTAATGACTGTTTACGTGGTAGTACCACTTTGAATCAATTTGTAGGTCCGACAAGAAGATTAATAAAGGTTAAATTATATTAATATATTTAAAGTAAAATAAAATACTGCATACACCAATGATTTAAGTCTAGAGTATTCAAATCTGGAGAAGGAGGAGGCTACATAATTGGCCTTCCTCGTCCTATCCTTTGGGCAGCGTAAACTTCATCTAAATGTGTCCAGAAATATATTAAAGTTATTTCCGAATACCCTGTACTTCTCCATATATAGTGTTTATCAATAGATAAGATATGGATAGATTATGAATTAAAATTAAAAAATAATACATTTGTTTTGCTCTAAAAATTTGCATATTTTTTTTAAATAAACAACAAAATTTTAACGATTAGTTTTGTCGTTATTAAGTTGTTTGCGAAATGTTAAAATTCATTTCATTGTCTATATTGCTAATAAATTTTAAAACCTGTTATGGTAAGTTGATACAATATATAACACCAAAAAAGATTTTTTTAATAATTTTTTTGATTGAAGGTATTATTAATGGATATGTCGCAAATATCCATGATGATCCATATGTAGGGCAGTTAGTTGCACTTGTACCTATACCCTTGACTGTTGGTGATAGATATGGACAAGTTGTCGCATTCTCCCCTAAATACGCTGTGACTGTTTGCCATTTAGTACAAAAGTAAATTTAATATTCCCTTTTATAATTTTATCACTATTGTATTTTTTTTAGTTCAGACCCAAGTGCCATAGGTGTTGGTTTTGGCTCTCCATACCAATATCTCGTAAAGGTGTTTACAATCTCCACTATAAGATGCCACGAAGATTTTGCTATACTAACCAACAGCGTAACCCAGTACGCAATAAACGATATTGCTATTTTAAAATTAACAGAACCTTTACCAAATTGCGACACCATCCAACCCATACCACTATGTATATCAGAACCAGCTGATAACACTGCCCTGATTACTCTAGGATGGGGAGCATTTGTTCAACTGGATCTACCCGTTCGTACGTAAAAAATAAGCTATTATTTCATATTGTGGTTTATTATTTTTAAAATTTTTAGTTGGAACTCGAACCCTAAACTCCCTCATCCTACTATCATCAAACATGCTAACTTTCAACAATTCAATTTATCAAGGAATAATAAATGAAGGTCATATTTGCGCCTTCAGTACAAGTGGTCAAACTCCATGTGGAGGAGATTCAGGAGGACCACTGGCGGGTAAAACCCTCTTTGGGCTTACGTCTTTCTCCATTAGCTGCGGCACAACACAACCCACCGTATTCACCAACGTTTGTTACTATGAACCTTGGATTAATGCAAATATGATACCATAGAATGTTTTAATTAAATAATAATTACAATAAAACAGTATTTTGTACCAACGTTTGTTACTATGAACCTTGGATTAATGCAAATATGATACCATAGAATGTTTTAATTAAATAATAATTACAATAAAACAGTATTTTGTACTTACTTGAAAAAGGACAAGTTTGATGATATGGTAAACAAATATTATATTGGCATCTTCAGAAGCGAAGTGTAACTGAGTTACACTTCTCTTCTGAAAGTACTTTAAGCACTTTGTGTTTGTTTTTGGTGTTGGGAAAATTTATAATACCTATTTCTTTAGTATTTTTTACAGTTATAAGATGCTTTATAAGATCCATTATATCCCCTATGAGCCCACACAGTGTAGGCTCCATGATATCTCCTTTAACAGACATGTCAAACAATCGTGTCGCTTGTAAACAATCATTGGTTAATTTTAACATTGAAAGCGTGTCTGCGGATCGAAGGAAGGATTAATCAACCCCCGATATAATCGCCCTTTGAATACAATACCTAAAGTATAGCCCCATTATTCTTCTCAATTAAACTGACCTACCCCTTTGTTGTAGTTTTTTCTTTTTGATAGAGAGATTCACGATATCGAGCGGATATTTTTATACAATGAACCGTTTTGTGTTCGAGGATTAACGGTTTCTTGATTAAAAGGTTTCGTGTGAAAAAAATTGAAGTTGTCCACTAATGGAAGAGTTCATTTTTACTTATAACCAAGCTTTAAAAATTATAGTATTACTAACGTTCGACATAATATTAATTGTACCTACCAATAGTGTCCTTTAAGTTGAGGACATAGTGCAGGTAACAGAGCGGCGCGTCAAAGCCGTCCAAAACAAATGAACTCTTCAACATTTCTCAGATTTTTGCTTTTATTTTTTACCACCAATTAAAGGCTTTTTATAATTCATTCCGAAATTAGGCCAATCAGCTTTTACAAATTTATGGTGAGCTATTACTCTCTTAACGAGACTTTTTCCAACTTTTATATAACAAATGACAATTTTATGGTCGAACGCTTAAAGCCTTTGCAGTACTTTAAAGTTTATGATTACATTTTTATAAGTGTGTATTATTTTAAATTGGCTTAATTTAATGATATTTTTATTGGGAGGTGTAAATTTTCTTTAAGTAGTTGCTCTGTCATATTTAAACACTCGTTTAATTTATGGAGTACTTTAATATTATTGTTACAATGTAAACAACTCCCTCTAAGTCAATGTGTCATCTAACTTGTTAAACTGTTTGAGTTTGAGGGAGTTCAATTTATTATGTAAAAGTAATTAAAATGAGATTAAATAATGTTTTGAATCTTTCCAATGGTAAACAGGATTAATTGTTGTTTACCATTGAAAATAACACTGAGCTCGGCTATAATATAAGCGTTTTTCCTTTAAAAAGATCCTAAAATACATGGTTAGACGATAAAACAAAACACTAAGTATAGAGATGTGAGAGATATAAAATCAATAATGAGCCTTATAATAATCCCTAATGAGCTTCTACCTATCGCTTAATTAATTTATTCAAAATTAAATTAAATCTACACATTAAACTGGTGACTTGGCATAAAAGTTTTTTTTCTGTTTTTTGCCCCGCGTAAAAACACGATAAAATCAGCTCTGTGACTGACAAATTCATTATTTTCAAGTCATCTTAAAGGTGAATTTTAATTTGGAGTAAACTTAATTATAAAGCTAGCAATTTTCTTCACACGTCGATTTAATTAAAAGGGTTTGGTTAATTCCAGTTGATTGCTACTTTGTATAAATTTTTTTAGAATATCTTCTACAAAAATATATTTCTAGATTACTTTTATTGATGATGAAATTCTATTATAATACCCATAATTGAGCATAGAAAATAAAAGTGTATCTACATCCCAACAAGAGTAAACAAAATTCGAACTGATAAGTAAACTTGTTTACATATTACACGTGCTAGATATGATTTCCAACTATTTATTTAAATTCAACAAACAAAAATATATCTTTACCATTAAACTCTCATAACTGAACGAAAAACATGGGCAACTTGTTGAATAAGCACCCTTCCTTCGAATAAAACTCTCAGCGCCATCTAGAACTGATCCCACGAACTTATTAGGGGTTGATTGAGAACAGGTATAAAAATTTCGATGCCTGGATAGTCTGGGAACCCTCGAAGATCCATAATAAATAATCAGTTTTTTAATGAGTTTGACTGAAATTTTATTTGGGAACTTCATCATTAAAATGTTCAAAATTGGATTTGCTCTTTTATGGAGTTTTATACGTTTTTGGTTATTGTATGGATATTTAAATTTGGTTTTGGAATTACATACCATTTTGTTTTTATTAAGGCAAAATAGTGTTGGGTGTGTATAATTTGAATAAAATTAAGTTTTACTAAAGTTTTGTTAAAATTTTGAATAATCACAAGGTTACCAAACGTTTTTCATCTCAGTGCATTTTAAGAAAAAACTAAATTTCAATAGAAGTTAATATTTGGTAATTTTTGGTTTATTTCACCATTTTTAAAGTACATAATACTAAATTTTAAATGCGCTTTAAAAACAATAAAAAATAACTAAAATAAAAATTTAAAAAAAATATTGTTTTTGCCTATTTTTATTTTATTTCGTTTAAAATGTATTTAAAATACTTTTAAATATAAAATAATATTATGTTTTATTATTGGTTTATTTAAATTACCTTATTTTTGAAGACAAAAAAACATGAAGAATTAAATTAATGGAATTTCCTTTTGTTACAATAGGGCGATTTTAGGATGATTTCATTAATTAGTTATATAACCAATATAAATTAACCTACCAGTTTATTTAAACCACTTTGTAATATATTAACTTAAAAAAAACTGCTTTATTTTTATAAAACGCATCTGTTCTGTGCTAAAACCTATAGGTGCTTACCAAATTAATTAAATGTCAGGGGACTGTTTTAAGATTTGTAAATAAATAATTATTTACAACTTTGTTAACTCTTCTTTTGTTTAAAATTATTTCTTTTAAGCTCCATTATCACACAAAACTCACTTTATACTCTCTAAAAATGAATTAGTCAAAAATGACTAGCTTAATAGTTATTAGTGGCTGCTTTTTCACTTGTACCATGGTTAACAATGGAATACCATGGTATCCCAAAATTCTTATGTAAAATTGTCCCCTGAATCCGAAAATACCATCAAAAATTATGAAAGTGGAGTAGGTTTTGAGATATAGTCAATTCCATATTAAATGGAAAATTGACTATATCTCAAAAACTGTTGTACTTTTTTAACTTTTGACGAAATTTTTTTGATTCTGGGGATAATATTACATAAGAATTGACTTAAATTTTGGGAAATGTTTGACTAGTTCATGTTTAAAGTATATAAAGCTGTATTGAGACTTATTTTTCTATGCAGTAACAATAAAAACTGCAAAACCGTCATTTTTTAACCAGTTTATTAATTAACGTTAATTTACCAGCGAGTTAAAATATATGGTTGGTTAAAGAAATATATCCAAATTAACCAAAGCTGTGGTTAATTTACCAAAATGTTATATAAAAAAAAATTAGAAATTAATACAATATTATTTCTTCTAAAATAACCTACTTTTAACTTATAAGTAATATATTATATAGTATAGTCAATTTAAACCCTTGAAATAACCTTAATTTATGTAGAGTTTAAATTGACTATAAATAAACCAAATATTTAACCTGCTAGTAATATTAATTTATACTATTATACTGAATTTATCTTAAGGTTATAGCAACTAGTTTTAAATGGTTATTTTTTAGTTCATAGTAACCTTAAAAAAAATTTCATAATTAAATTTTTTTGATTAATTTAGTTAGAATGCTAGTTAGTTAACCAGTTGTGCTACTTGGGAATTCACTTAGTACTTAAAAAATTGCTACTTTCAAGAGTTAAATTTAAAGGTAATAATATGTTAATAGTTTTGTAAGAGCAACTGGTAAACTCACTAAAATGGAATTGTAATAGAAGAACAGAGGGTGTAGATGCAGGTCGTGCGACTTGTCGATTTAATTAACAAGTGTTTGGCAGATGCAAAGTCGTCGGCCGGTGCCAAAATCAAAAGCCGCCTGCGAAAGATAAACAGCAGAGCGCGGCCCATTGAGCGAGCGAAGCGGCCGAACAGCTTCCGGCCCACTGGACCACTGTCTCGGCCGAACTCGGCGCGCCGCCACAGACTCACGTCGCACGTCCAAACGGCACGCGATCCACCCCCCACCCGAAGCAACCCCCGGTGGTGGGGAGGCCCGGCGAGCATACAAAGAGCTTGCGAAGCGCCCACTGGAATCATATCTCCAGTAGCTTTCGTTACAGTGCTTACCTCGCGTTTACCTCATGGCTCTCACTCTGCACACCATGACTTTGGGACAACAGAACAAAATGTACAACGTCATCCAGCAGCAGCAGAACTGTGTTATCGTGTCGGCTCCGCAACAGAAACAAATGATGAACGGGAAGCGCCCGTTGGCACCGGCACCCGAAAGAGGAACAGTTCTAGTGCAAACCAACGCGGATTTGCGTTGCAAGAGGAAAATTCAATTCGTGCCGTACGGTGCACCACCTCAGCAGCCGGCTTCCGTGGCCAGAAGGAACGCTCGCGAAAGAAACCGTGTGAAACAAGTGAACAACGGGTTTGCCACCCTCAGATCGCACATCCCCGCAAGTGTCGCTCAAGCTCTGTCGCCTCAAAGTGCGCCGCAAGGCCGTGGAGCCTCCAAGAAGCTCTCCAAAGTAGAAACCCTGAGATTAGCGGTGGAATACATCAGATCCCTCCAACAGATGATTGACGACCACGAAGGTGAAATGGGCAACGGGTCTGTAATCAGTGACTCCAGCGTTGATAACAGATACTACACCAGCAGCCCTAACAACACCCAACTCTACAACAACTACCCCATCCTTCTACCGACTCCAACCTGTTCGGAAGCGTCAGCTTCTCCAACACCTTCTCACAGCTCAGAAAGCTCCTTCTCAGCGCACTCCAGCTACACGAACACCCTGTACCACCAGCAAGAAAACTACGAAAATTACGACCCAAAAAGTCCCGAGGATGAGGAACTTTTGGATGCCATATTCTCCTGGCAGCAAGAATAACAGTCTTACACGGTATGTATCTTTAATCACCAAATTAAAGTCGTCATTATGTTATAAATTTTAATTGTCACAATTGTTCCAAATGTTAAATTAAATACGTCATGCATGTGAAGAAAAACGTTACAAAATTAATACACCCCAGCGATTCTTGAACCCTGCACGTGTACAAATTTCTTTCTTTGGCAAAATCGCGCTTTTAAACTCAGGTAGGTAGTCAATAATCAATAGATCCATCATTTTTCCCACACTCTATGACTTTAATGCAGTCTCAAATTTATTTGCACG
The DNA here is from genome assembly GCA_921294245.1 of Brassicogethes aeneus. Lineage (NCBI taxonomy): Eukaryota > Metazoa > Arthropoda > Insecta > Coleoptera > Nitidulidae > Brassicogethes > Brassicogethes aeneus. The sequence continues at coordinate 42,722,953 of OV121138.1, forward strand.
AATTTCTTGACAAACTTCAATTGCATAATTTTTTTGAATCTTAAACTTTATATACCTGTTTTCGATTTTACCTGGTACAATGCTCATTCCCGCGATATATTATCCTACCCTACATTTTACTACCTCCAATTTCAAAAAGATCTCTTGGGGTCTTAAAAGACTTGTTCTTAAGAACTTATTCTTTATAATTCTTAAGTTGATTTACGTTTCTTGATTTCGAACAATAGTGTCTGAGATTTTTTTCTCTAAAGCGTACTTGCTAATCACGAAATTCGATTTACATTACTTTTTTTGTGCATTGTTGCTTATGTTTTATTTTTTTTGTTACAGATCTTTACTGAAAGGCCGGTCCAGAAATTTATAATCAAAAACTCCAGTGCCTTCTCGAATCTCCAAGTGATATTTACAACAATATTTTTGAGGATCTGTTTTTTAGAGTTTACGTCAAGTTATCTAGTCATTGTTTGTACATACAAATTTGTATATATTGTTTATATGAACTATTTTGTAAGATTATTATATATTTAGTGTTTTACAACATTCCAATAAGTATTGTTAAGTTTAGATTGCAATACGATTAAAACAAAAGCGCTCTCTAAAATTTATGAAAAATCGTACTTATTAAATTTTTATATCAATATACAAATGTTTCTCAATTTTCCTTACTACTAGTTGTTAAGCAAATACGACCAACTAAGTTATTTGTAAATATATTTTATAAAAGTTGCAATTGCAATAATGTACTGAAATAAATCGATAATAAGTTTTAAAAACGTCTTTTATTAACCGAAAGTTCCGTTGCGTAGATATTTAGATAAATAATGGAGATAATTTATAAGCAGGGGAATATAAATACCTAATAGACAAGGTGTTTGGCTCGTGCTGGAAAAAACACCTGCCCTTAAAACAGATGTCGATATGTAAATTAAACATAATTATAAAGTGGAAAAAAACGTTTATTATTAAAAAATAAAGTTGACACAAAAACGTTGTCCTATAGATGTTTTAATGAAAGCTGCAGTTTCACCTTATAAAAAAATATTATTCGTTAAGTCGTTAATTAAAACTTTGATTAAGGATTTTATTCAACTGGCTGAATTTTCTTAAAAAAATAAAAAATTAATTGAAGCAGGTGACAATATTTGATCTTATTTTTATTGTTATTTTTATTATTATATATGTAATAATAATAATAACTATAGTTTATTTTTGTATATGTAATAATAATAGTTTATTTTTTTTGTACATTTTTATTCAAAAACAATTTCAGTACTTAAAATAAAAAAAAGTAATTATTTAGTGAAAGTGAACAGCTGAAATAGTTAGGGTAGTGTAAGTTTTAAATATCGCCGGTAGATGCCACTAGGGTTTTTAATTTCACATACTTCCACAAATACAAATCATTGCATAACATAGACTTTTCGTGGGGTTAAAGTAGGGGAAGTAAAATTACCCGAATAATTGCACCATACCATATTTTTGTCCCTATTTGGGAAGTATAATAAATTTTATATAAATTGTATAAAAAAACATTTAACAATGATAAACATACAAAATTGTGATATTTTAGATTTTATAATGGTGTGTTTATAACAGCAAGAATTTGGCAACGTCGTATTTTGACCACGATAGCCAAACATACTAATATTTAAATGATTTTTATCACTAACCATTTTGTTTCTTTTCTGTTGTATTGTTTTTCCATTGTGTTTACGAGAAGCTTAACCTAGGCGATGTAATTTAGAAAAATTTGATATAACCTAAATTTGATTTAGTTGACAATTCGTATCATATGTGGACATATTAATATGTCTAAAAATTTGTTTTAAGATTAAGCTGGATTTAATGATCAAGTATTCTTATTCTTATTTAAAAAACTACTTATCATTATTGGGAAAACTACCATTTATTTCCAAAAATGTCTTATACTTATTTTAAAAATTCCCCTGATTGTTTTAATAACTAATAATACTACTCTGAAGTATTTTTTATTTTAGTTTCAAAAATATTGTACTTATACTTTTACTGAAAATACAAAGTACATTTTATTTGATTTTAATTTGGGGTTTTACTTGCTTTAGTAGGTCGTTCCCTTTAAGTATACCTGTGGGTTAAATTTATTTTAAATAAAATGTAATATATTTTTTAGTCAAATATAATAAAAGAGGAAAGCTTTAATCAGTGTTTACACTTGATATGTGAAATAAGTTAGGTATGTTAAAAAAAACATTTATAAAAATACATTCATATATTTATTTTAGTAAAACTAACAAAGTGGTAACTCTATTGAGGCAGTAGGTAGGTACTGCATCACATTTTCGATTCGAAATAAGCGTTCTATCGTTAAGTGAGAACTAGCAGAAAATGGCCCCAAACCGTTTGCAACAACACCTCAGATTGAAACGCAGTTGCTCAATCCACTAAACCAGCCTCAAACCGTCAGAAATTTGAAAAGTAATCTCTTGATTTAAGAAAATGCATTTTTTTCAAACAGGATTTCTTGTATGAAGTAAAATTTTCTTATTCGTAGTAACTTGTTGTTTACAATGAGAAAATACTATTATTTGATTGTAAATCATAAGTTTCTTGAAAACAACTTATTGTTGTAATTAATTGTTAAGAAATATTTATTTAGAGCAATTAATTAAATTGTTTGGATGTAGGTTTTGTTTCTTTAAGTAAGCTTCTACTAAAGCTGAGATAAAAAGTCAACTAGATATTTACTTGCATTAACCAAATATCAATTTAAAAAGTCAAATAAATCCAAGTTTTCCACTAAATAAATATCTTCTTGTAGATATAGAAATACATAATTTATTTGAGCCAAGCCAAATATAGTAAAAGCAAGAGATTACTTTTTTCTAAGTAGAAAAAATCTATAGGAAAAATAAAACTTCCCTTCAAATATTGAAATCAATAATTCCAACCAATTTCCAGCCTCCCTTTCCTTTACAGGTTGACTTACGTTTGCATTTTATTTAGGCATAATTATATTCTCTTAAAAAAAATGTTATTTTTCAAGTTTTATAAAAGCCATTTATTAGGCACGAGCAAAGCTTGCGAGCGAGTGTTTAATAAAAACGAGTGTCTAAAGAAGTTTATAAAACGAGTCACATACTATACTTTATCAACGACGAACACAAAGAAGAATTTAAAGCCAATTTTATTTCTTAAACATTTGACATCTGTCAAATGTCAACGGATTTAACATCACTTTCCCCAATTTATAATAAAGCTAACTTCAGCCTGTGACTAAAATGCCCAAAGCCACTATTGCTAACTTCAGCCCGTGACTAAAACGCCATGAAGTCACAGCTCGTCAATGTAGGAGTAGATAAAATATTTAATTGAAATTTTATTCGAGTTTTTAATTGAAAAATTATATGGATTAAAAAAAAACATTTTCACTTAATTTAAGAACAATCCTTTATTTAATAAAATATTTTTTTTTCTTTGTTTTGAACATAAAATACTTAAAATGAATATTCAATGAGTTGAAAATTAACATTAAGCAAATACTTCAATGAATAATAAAGTATTGTTTTACTAAGTAAATTTTTATTGGGTCAAATATAAAATTATAAGTATAGAACTATTTTTGGATATAGAAATGTATTTTTTTCTGTGTAGGTATGGCAAATCGACAAATTTCTCCTCAAAAAAGGAAACAAGGTCATCTTCCAATCCTCCACTGTTCAATATAGTAACCTTACCTTCAAATAAATAAATTAATAGAGGTTTAAGAAATTATGTTTACTTCCTATAAATATGTCAAGTAATACATCGTTTTATAAGAAATTAATTGTTTTTTTAAAAGCAAAGAACCATTTTAAACTTGTATTTTTTAACCTCTTACCTTGAATCTTAACTATCCTGATGCGCAACCCAAGACATTAGACACAAGTCTACAACATTAGATTTCCTTTTAATATAAAACATACGTATGACACCCGATATTTGGCCCGGCCCCCAAAAAAAAATTATCATTTTCCATTCACCGTCGAATATCACACTTCATATTGCACACATGTGGCGATGCAGTAGACTGCCAGACCCATAATTACGAGCTAGAACCTAATAGATTTCGTCGTGCGTAAAAGCGTGTGTAGGAAGTTCAGACAAAAGCGACGAAAAGTCGCCGGTTCCTACGCGTACACTGCTGCAATTTTGCATTCCACCCATTTCCTTTTCTATTATTACATTATATGCTCGCCGTACGGGACAATTCCTGTCTGATCGGTCTCGCGTGGCACCTGAATTCTTAAGCTAATTTCAAACTTTTTAAGGGCCTGCATGTGTGCAAAATGTTTTGCAAAATTTTTAACCATAAATGTCAATTTATTTTTATATTCATACATTATATCACGAGAACTATGAATTTAATCGGTTAAACTAGGCTCAGTAGTTTTTTGTTTGGTTTTTGTTGGAAAATGTTGAATGCAAAATAATTTAATTATTTTGCATGAAACTATTTTCCAAAAAGAAAAATCAAATAAAAAACTTACTGAGCATAGTTTGACAGATTAAATTTATAGGTTGAGTGATATACGTCTAGATTATTTCCCGAATTAAAGGAAACTATTTGACAATTCATAAAATCTGACGTACGTGTCAAAATTTATAAATATTTTTTTAAAGAAAATTCCATTAATTTAAGGTATGTAATAAGTAATAATTGATATTTCGTAAACTAGATAACTTATTTTTTATTGTTTTTTAAAAAATGTTTGTTAAAACTTGTAAATAACACCATAAAATCGTAAACAAAAATCCAATATGGAGGCTAAAATTTAATCGCTGTTAACTAGTTATAGTGTAAACTAGATAACTTATTTTTATTGTTTTTTAAAAAATGTTTGTTAAAACTTGTAAATAACACCATAAAATCGTAAACAAAAATCTAATATGGAGGCTAAAATTTAATCGCTGTTAACTAGTTATAGTGATTTAAACGAAATTTATTCGAAAATTCAAGGCTTTTGATTGGTTCATATTATAATGAGGGAAATAATCAGAGTTAATGTTCAGACGATACCAATTTTCAGAAATATTTACTCATTTTATTTAAAAGTAAATTATTTTATTTTTTACACGCTTAGAAGTCACATATACAAAAATAAGATTTCATTTAAATAAAAATTAAACAAATAAAAATTTAACAAGTTATTCTGGCAACTTAAAGTTCGGACGACTAACGTTTTTAATTTATTGTCATCAAAATTGCTATTATAATAAATATAATAAAAAAGTGTCAAATTAATTAATCTTGTGGCGTTGTTTAATAATGGTCTCTAATTTACCTTGTTAAAAATGGCCCATAGTAAGATTAATTCTATAAAGAAATTCGAAAAATTGTAATAAAACAGTACCATGAATAAAAGAGCATGGGAACTATTGGAAAAAAATTAAATTTGGCGAAATCTACTATACGCTATCTGGTGGACTTCAAAAGCATTGCGTGAAATAGGAAGTTTTTTCAGTCTTACTCGACAAATTTTGTTCAATTGCACAGCTAAATCGCGCACGTTATTTGTGTTTTACGTTGCAAGAAAACAATTAATAAACTTTTTTAGTACTCGATTTCGGTTGATTATTCTTTATATCATTGATTAAGAAACTCAATGCTTAAATGCTTTTATAGTTACGTTACGATCATGGTGAATTATTGTGTTTTTAATTGTAAATAAAATTCAAGAACTAAATCGTTGCATTTTCATATTTTGCCAAAGGATCCAATTTGGTAAGTACATTTGTTGGTGCAGAATTAACTAATGATAACTTTACCTAATATAATTTATACTTATGTTTGGACATTTTAAGAAATTTTTTGCACAAATATAACATTAAAATCAACAGTTTTTATATTTGAGTTCTCTAAAAAACGCCGACAACTGCATTTTAAATTCATGTCAACATAATATTATATATAATATATAATATAATGGTATTTTACCGTTGAGTTGAGACTTTAAAGAATTCTTAATCAACGCTTTTAATAATGCTAAATGCTGTTTAAATTTAGACGACTTATTTGTTTGACGATTATTACTGAATTGAAATGTTTACACTTTAAAAGTTATTTAAGAAATAATTCTCAAAGAACCACAAATGATTTGAAAACAAAATTGTCAGAAATATGGGATTCTTTTATACCAGATTCGTGTAAGCGTGTAAAAAATAAAATATTTTGATTTTAAATTTAAATAATATTTCTTGAATGGGAAATGAGTAAATATTTCTGAAAATTGGTATCCTCCGAACATTAAGTTGTTAGGGCTCGTACATTTCATTTCCAATACTTTAGTATAAAAAAGTAAATTTTTCGCGTGGGAATAACAAAGGTTCATATTCTCACCGCGGATAACAGTCTCTCCCCTTAAAAACCTTTAAAATCGTTAAACCCAACAAACAAACGCTTTAAATTAGCTGGACAATATAACTGGAAACGTTAGAATGTCGCGTTGGGCGAAAAAATTTGCAAGTGTGTAACTACTTCCTTATGTCCGTTATATAACACAGAATCTGTATGTTGTACCGTCGCTAAAAAAAGGTATAGACACATGTTTTAAATTTTTTATAATTTTAAATTTAAAGTACCCGACTGAGTCCGAACACTTATGGTACTTTATCCAACGTGCAGTTTATCAAATTGAAACCAAGTATGATCATAAAATACCGACGGTAATCAGTGTGGTTAACCAATTAAAAACTGTCTAAAGTAAGTGTTCCTTAATTAATAAGACTGTAAAAATGGAGAATTTGAGGGAGAATTTAAATTGTTTAATATGTAAGAAGAATGTAAAATTTTCAGAATATATACGCCATATAAAGTTTTATCATAAGTATAATGAAAAATTTAAATGTGGGGTGTGCTTTCGTTTTTACACTAATATTTACGCCCTTGAAAAACACCTGAAAAAAATACACGGTCTTTTATCAGAATTCAAAGTAGAACGATTTTCTCCCATTGTCACCAATAATTTGTCTTCAGAAATTCCTATAGTTATAACTGAAACGCAAGCCGATCCTGAGCAGGCAGCGTGTGTGCAAGCACACACACTGCCTGCTCAGCAATCTTTAAAACGAAAACATAAAGCTGTGCGTGTTTATATCTAGTTTATATAATAGTAATGTCACTAGAAAATTAATCCAGGATATAGTTGAATATTGCGGTGGTTTGTTTTCTGACTTTATCGAAACTTTAATTGATATTATAACAAACATTCTAACACCTCTCAATATTACTGCAAAACTTAATGAAATAATTACTTATATTCAAAATAACCCTTTTGAAAATTTAACCACCGAATATAAACGGCTGCAGTTTTTCGAAAATAATCAATATCTTGTAAAGTCAAAATCATTTTTAATCGGTTTTCGGCTAGATAAAAGTAACAAGAACGCACTCCTTCAATATAAACGTTGTGAAGGTGAAATTGTCCCTCTTCGAAAATTATTTTTGGAATTAGGTAACGTTTTTGAAACTATTAACCAATACATAAAAGAAGAAGAGTCTTACATTAATCAAAATTATTATAGTTCCTTGTTTAACGGAAAATTGTGGTTAAACATAAAACAAAAATATAACTCTAAACTAATTTATCCCTTATTAATTTTTTTCGATGACTATGAATCCTGTAACCCGTTAGGGACTCATGCCGGTATATATAAAATCGGTGCAGTCTATGTTTCAATTGCGGGGATACCTCCCAAGTTTTCGTCACTTTTGGAAAACATTTTTCTGTTCGGAATGTTTCACTCTAGCGATAGAGAAAATTATGGAAATAAGGCCACATTTAAAAGTTTTATTGAAGAGTTGTCATTTTTAGAAACTGAAGGAATTACAATCACTATTAATAACCAATATATTAAAGTTTATTTTTCTCTTATTGTAATTCTAGGGGATAATTTAGGAGTTAACTCAATAACAGGATTTACTGAAAGTTTTTCATCTAATAACTTTTGTCGCAAATGTTTTTCTTCTAAAGAAGAAACCAGAGATATGTTAGTTGAAAACAATGATAAAGTCAGAAACTATGCAAATTATGAGCAACATGTAGCACAGAAATCTTGTGGCGTAAAAGAATCCTGCTGTTGGAATTCATTGTCTAATTATCACTGTGTTGTGAATACATCATTTGACGTGATGCATGATCTATTTGAGGGCATTTGCAGATATGAACTGGGCTTTCTATTATTTTACTTTATAAAGGTAAAACTATTTTTTACCTTAGAACAACTAAATGATAGAATAAAGTATTTTGACTATGAAGATAAAGTTGACTGTGGAAATCGTATTCCTTTAATTAAAAGCAGTCATGTAGAGAAAAAGCACATTATTTTAAGCGCCAGTGAAATGTCGTCTTTTGTAACCTATTTGCCCTGTATTATAGGTGATTTAATAGATGTAGACGACGATGGATGGAATTTACTTATCCTTTTATTTGATATTATTTATATTGTTACAAAAAGAGTTATTAATGATAATCAAATTACTTATTTATCACATATCATAAAAGAGCATCATGAATTGTATATACAATTGTCCAATGAAAAGCTTAAACCAAAACATCACTTTCTACTTCACTACCCCAACTGTATAAGAAATGTTGGTCCGTTACGTAATTTATCTTCAATCCGGTTCGAAGCTTTTCATAAAATTGGCAAAAGTAATGCTCAAATAGTGACCTCAAGAAAAAATATAGTAAAAACACTTAGCCTTAGACATCAGCTTAAATTTTGCTATAAAATTTTGTCTGATAAAGGATTCGAAGATAAACTTATTATTGGTCCAGCAAATGAAAAAAGCTTGCAAAGTATAAAAAAACATAAGTATTTTGATTTAAAAAATATATTAATCACCCCTACATACGTAGATTTTAACGGAATACGGTTCAAAATAAATAACTCATTGCAAATGCCCTCAAATGACATAGACCCAATTTTTTTTCTTATAAGGCATATTATTTGTGACAATAGGAACCACATTTCATTTATCTGCACAAGATTAAATTTGTATGGGTTTTCTCACCATTTTCAGGGATATATTGTTGATTTAAATTCTCCATCAAATTCTCCATTAATTTTAATACCGTTAAATAGCGTAAAAAATATTACTCCAGTTGCATTGCACAGAAACGGCAGTGATCTTTTCTTAGTAAAAAAAGATTAAAAAAATATTTTTATAAAAAAGAATGAAATATTTTGTTACCGAAAGCTCATTATAGATAAGTGGTAACTTCTGATTTTTAGTCAGCATTTTTTTATTTTTTTAATGTTTTTTATTTTAAATATTTTTGTTTTATTTCTATATACTGGGCTTCGTATATATACCAATACCAATAATTGTAGGTATATACGGAGCCCGGTAAATATATATAAAACAAGAAATATTTAAAATATAAAACATTAAAAAAATAAAAATTAAATTCTTTTAGAACTATACCTAGTTCTAACTACAAATCAGGAGTTACAACTCATCTATAATGAGCTTCCGGTAACAAAATATAACTACATTCTTTTTTCTAAAAATATTACTTTAATTATTATTATTTTGAAGTACTTTTTATGGATAGGTGTATATAGTTATAAGCTTACCTTAAATGTATTCATTTTTTAATGGCGGCTGGCGGATTTTGGGTATACCGATATCTTAGTTGGTGTGGGTCCCATTTCTAATAACTAAGATATCGGTATACCCAAAATCCTCAAGCCGCCACTTAATTTTTTTTGTTCTGTTACCTTTAAATATTTTTTAACTTTTTTAAAATAAATTTACTTTAATTATTATTATTTTTATGTACTCATATACTTATAGGTTATAACTTATAACCTATATATGAGTACCTACATAAAAATAATAATAATTTAATATTTTTAGAAAAAAGAATGTAGTGATATTTTGTTACCGGAAGCTCATTATAGATGAGTGGTAACTTGTGATTTGTAGTAAGAACTGTAATTCTAAAAGAATTTAATTTTTATTTTTTTAATGTTTTATATTACATTATTATTATTTATATTTATAACTATTTATATTTATAACTTATAAGCTTATTTATTTATATTTATAACTTATAAGCTTATCTTAAATGTATTCATTTTTTAATGGCGGCTGGTGGATTTTGGCTTAGTTGGAGTGGGTCCCATATCTTAGTTGGAGTGGGTCCCATGTCTAATAACGGTATACCCAAAATCCTCCAGCCGCCACTTTATTTTTTTTTGTTCTGTTACCTTAAATATTTTTTAACTTTGTTAAAATAAATTTGTCTTATAAATACACACTTTTATTTATTACCTAATACATTCGCACTGTTATAAATACATGCTATACTAATAATCATACATTTCTAATAGTTAAAATATGAACTGATAATTGCAATTAATTAAAATATTTATTATTATTTCTCGTATTATAATAAACACCTAATATTTGCTTAGTTCTAGACTTTGTGTTATAAAAAATAATACCCGATTTCTTGTCTGTAAAATTATCATATTAACCACTAAACCATCTGAATGTTCTAAAAAATTCTAAGGTTTAACTATTACATTTTGAACCATTTACTATAAGAAAGCCTTTTTATTAGAAAGCGCTTGTGGATGAAGTATTACCTTAAGTTCATTTACTATAAAAAGGCTTTTCTAATATAAAGCGCCTATGGATTAACTATTAAGTGACTACCATTTACTATAAGAATACTTTTCGAACACAGCGTTTTTTTTATTAATATTAACTAACTAATGTTTTAACTGTTAATGAACTAACTTTTATTAACAACTAAATATGATATACTTTAAGATGTGTTTACTATAAACCCATATGAGGTCGGCAAAATACAATAATACGTTAAGGTGGATATAAACCCTTTACGGTGTTTACAACCACTCCTTTCTCTCTGTGTAACATTTAATTTTTTTTTGTTTGACCGCTGTCATAGCTTTTGGGTGGGACGAAGGGCTATTTGTATGCTTCGTTTTTGCACTATGACTAGAAAACTGTTTTAATTTTGGCACCAAAAAACTGCAACAAGTTAATACTTATCTACGTATTACAAGAAGTTAGTTGAAAGCAAACTCGCTTTGAGATACTCAGTTGGGAGTATCTTAAAAAAAGATACTTAAAAGTAACTTATATACTTAAGATACTTTTTATATTGGACAGAAAGTATCTTTAACTAAGTTACTTTGGAAAAGTTTCTTGTAACTTGTATCTAAAAAGTATCTAAGTTACTCGGTAAAGTAACTTAGATTCTTTAAAGTAACGGATACTTTTTAAAGTCACTTAGACACTTTCTTTGAGAAAATTGGGGGAATTCCAGAATGATTCAAAGTAATTACCTAACCTAAAACTTATTGAATTTTCATAATTTTATAGTTTTTATTCATACTTAAAAGTAACTTAGTTACACAAAAGTATCTTAGATATTCATATAGTATCTTAGATACTTTCATATAGTATCTTAGATACTTTTTAAAGTATCTTGTAACTAAAGAAACTTTTAACTCAAAGTATCTAGTTACCGGAAGTAACCAAGTTATTTTGTTAAAAGTATCTTAGAAAAGTAACTAGATACTTTTCAGAAGTAGCTTTCTCAGCTCTGTAGATACTTAAGTGTTGAAATCTTTATTTTTATTTTTTGATCCCATAGTGCAAGTTGCAAATCACTTAAGACCATCACTACACATGCATGCACGCGATACCGGTTTCGTATTACTTTCGACTTTGAATAAATTAATTTGGGCCGAGTTTTGCTCGAAATTAAATGGTCTTTTCATAAATCCTACGATTAACGATATCTCGAATTTTATTTCTCGCATGCAGGTCCCGATCTAATTATGCATTGTCGGAATGTTTAAAATATAATTTTGAAGATTAAGTTGTTAATATTTTTTAGTGGCGTCAAGAAATTTATGTCGACAAATCGGCATATTAAATATTGTGCTTCGAGAGATTATCCTCGCGATGAAAGAGAGGAAATAATTTAATGGTTTTAATCAAGGTTTTTACGGTTTCAAAAACATTAAGGTAAACGTTATCGGCTCACACCAATTTCGATGAGAATTGCGAAAATATCTACATGTGCTCTTAGACCACACTCTAATGAAACTAATTTTGAAAGCGGTTAATAAAATAATATTATTTAACTTAAATTTAAAATTGTAATGGCTATAAAACATGTATTAAAATGTATAAAGTGTATTAAATTTTCAGTGTCTTATTGGGAGAAAAACCTACGATTTGTCAAAGAAATGAGATTATTTTTATTTACAGAATAAACTTTTTTTACTGTTAATAAAATTCTCATTTACTATAATGAAGCAGCAATGTTGAGCTTTTATAAAAAAAATGTTCATCCAACAAAGTAATAGTTGTTATCATATTGTCATGGCAGTAAGAAATACTTATGTTTATATTAAATCTTTGTCGAACTTAAAATGTTTTTATTAAATCTATAGTTGTGTGTGAATTGCGCTTACATAAAGTAATGCGCAGTTGTTATAGAAAAATTTGTTCATTTTACTATGGCATATTAGTCTTCATTCAAATTAATTTTATTTCAGTTAGAAAATCTTTGTTAATAGCTTACGTTAAGAACAATAATAAAAATATTTTATTGCTATACAAAGACTTTTTTAATATTTACTATTGTTTTGCAATGGTAACAAAATTTTTGTTTAATCCCTTAAAAAGAGGGGGGAAGGGCCAGCGCTCTCCTTGGTGAACATAACTTTATAATCCACAGTCTGTGTTATAATCTTATTTATTTCACTTGTGCAAGTATGGTAAAATCTAGCATGATAAAAATATCAAAAACAATCACTAAAATTTCGACGTATTTTAAAATAAATATATAAAAAGTGAGTTCGTATTTTTTTTATTTTGTACATCATATAATATGATAACTTTTTTGTTATAATAAATAATTTGTTTTAAAACCTTGCAATTATTTAAAAAACCCAACAGTAGGTGGAAAATATGACCATTGTTACAATGAAAATAGTTTATTGACTTAACAATTAATTTGTTGTTAAATTTACATAAATTTTACTAATATTATAAAAAAAGTTTTATTTTAAACGAAAAGGGATTTGTAAAATTAACAAAATTTCTATGAATAATACCATTAGGGTTTCATTAATACTACAAAACGTTTTTGTATAGAACTGTTTTTTTGACAAATAATAATAACTATATTTATCAATGCCTTTCTGCATCTGGAAGAGTGTTATTTTTATAAACATAACGTAAATTTACTTTATAATTAATGCGAATGCTATTACTGAAAGCAGCATTTGTAGATAAATAATTTTTATAAAAATGATCTTTTTGCCGTAACAAAAGCAATTGTTGGACGAATGGGGATCTTTACTTTATTAAGACATGACTGAAAAAAAACTGGACATTCATTGTTTAATAAAATTAAAATTTTGAATATTCTAAAAATAAACCCTGTTCACTTAATTAGTACACCAAAGAGTCGATGTTTAGCGTAAATAATTGGAAACTAATTTATATAACGAGAAATAAAAAGATGGTGTCAATTAATTTCAGTCTTAATACTCCCGTGTTTTCGGTAAAATGTACAAGAAACCGTTTAAATCTGGCCTTCTCCTTCAAAGGCCAGTCTAGATGACGAGACAGCAACAAATTGCTACACCTCTAATTGCTAAAATAAGGGGGTTTTACTATTGGATAGATGAAAAAAGTTAACGTCAAGGAATGTCAACGAAAACGTAAGGTATTTCCAAATTAGAACGGATATAAAAAGGGCTGTTTTTATCGACGACCGGCGCGGTCCCTTCAAAAGACGCAATTATTCGTAGTAATTTTTTACGGCCGTTTCTTTGTTTCGTTATTTAATTGTCAATTGATTTGATGAAGCGTACGGATCCTTTGAAAAATTAACCACAGCAACTGTATCGGTCGCATCGATTGAAGAAACGCTGCAATTAGTACTAGTGCTGGTTGTTATCAGGATATACTAATAGGAGAGATTAAAAAAGAGGATGTTTGAGAAGTGATTTTTCGTTAATAGGCAGTGATCAAAAAGAGTGCCTCTTCAAAGAAAACCATTCTTAAGAGTAATAATAATAACATGATTCTTTTAAGAATAGCTTAACAGATATAGCAATTAAAATGATGTGTGCATATTCTACAGCGTTGATAGTCCACCGAACAGAGGCAAGAGGGGCAGAAGTAGGCATTGGTGCAAATAATACTTGTGGCCACTGTACTATGCTCCACACCTCAAAGTCCCACCACGTGACAACGTACGGAACGCAGTCTTTTAAAAATTTGGCATTTAAGGCTTTTTAGGTTATGTATCTGTCAAAGTATAGTCAATGAAAGAAATAATATTTATAGTGTTACCGCTTATGTTTAAGCGTTAAAAGTTAATAAATATAGTATCACAATAACAATGGTTGGTTTAAGAATTTAGGAATATAAAAATTCCAAAGTGTAAGGTTCAATATAAGTGATATTTTTGTGCATTGGGTCTACATTTCTCAATAAAATAGTTTTAACTAAACAGCATTTATTTAAAAAAATCTAACTTCTCTATTATGAAATAAGAATATCTGTATCAAAGGTAGGTTAATGTATTAGAACAAAAAATATCATCTAATTTTGTATTTTAAGGTTAGAAAAATCTATTTTGACCAAAATAAATAAGTGGATTATTTAGAAGAGTGTGTTAATATGGTCATAAATAAATATAGGTATACTTACTAAATAATTGTTGAATATGGTTCAAATTAAATTGAAGCTTTTATACTTCTAATGATAAAACTTGTGCATACCTCTCGGCATACCTACTTTAAGTTAGATTATATGAAAACAAACAATTTTTAGAGAAACTTGCAATGTGAAAATATTTAATACTCCCATGACATGTGATTTATTAAAATTTTTAAAGTTATAATGATTTTTCGATGTAGATCAAGTTCAGTGAAAGCTTTTTAACTATTTGTATTGACAAAACTTTATGTAGGTACACTTTAAGCTGGATAAGAAAAACGACCACATTTTTAAATACCATATTATACAGTCTTTTAAATAATCCAAAATACTTATTTATTTTGGTCAAAATAAATTTTTCTAACCTTAAAATTACAAAATTAGATGATATTTTTCTTATAATATATTAACCTACCTTTAAAACAGATATTCTTATTCCATAATAGAGAAGCTAGATTTTTTTTAATAAATGCTATTTAGTTAAAATTATTTTATGGACAAAACCAGATATTTGGGCCAAATTTACAAAAATATTACTTATTTGGCACCATTCACTTTATTTTTTTTTTTTATTTATTTGTAAAAATGCATCAACCACTTTGGGTTATTAGCATATGTATAACATTAGTATTGTATTAGTATATGTACATTATATTTTGTTGTAAATGTTAATTTCGTTCATTCACTTTAGAATTTCATTAAATGCAGTATTTATATTCTTAAATTCTTAAACCATCCATTGTTACTGTAATGTTATAAAGATGTATAGATTTTTAACGCCTAAACATAATATTATTTCTTTTATTGAATATACTTTGACAGATACATAACCTAAAAAGCCTTAAATGCCAAATTTTCAAAAGACTGCGTTCCGTACGTGGTCACGTGGTGGGACTTTGAGGTGTGGAGCATAGTACCTTTACCTTCAAGACAAACTTTTCTTTTTTAAAAATTTACAAAACAGAAGAACTCACATAAGTTTACATAAAAACATCTTTGTTTTTATAACGCCCTTCTACAAACTTGAGTTGAATCACGCAATCGCTGCTAACTGCTAGATCTCATACAATTTTTTAACATTTTTACTTTACTAAAGATCGTTTCAAAAAAACACCGTTACAAAAAAATAAAAAATAGCAAAAAGTTATCATAAAAACTTCACAAAAGTCTGCTTGCATACACACATAATTTTTAATAAAAAATTCAATAAGATCATAGGTTTTATTAAATTAAGCAACATATTAAATTGATTTACAAAACGATTCAGATATTTCCTAGTCAATTCTTCACATCTTGGAAAAAAATTTGAGCTTATCATTAAATACGGCGATTCTAAAAAATCAAAATTTCTTTTACGGTTCTGACATGATATAACCTATAGATAAGGCAAGTTTTGGAACGATAATTAATTTGTAAATCAATTTTGAATGGAATAAGGTGTGTTTTAGAATATTATGACTTTTTCAGGGTATATAATAGAATAGAATAGAATAGTATAGATTTTATTAGTTCAAAATATTGCAGTGTTTACAATGTTGAACACGTCAAAAAACTAAATATAAACAAATACAGTAAATTCTCTTAACTTAGAAAAAAAATCATCAACACAGTAATCACATCTGTTTACAAGGTATGCTTTTAAAGAAGGTTTAAATTCCTTAAAATTTCGGTCTTTTATTTTTTTTGGTAATTTATTATAAACCAGAGCAAAGTTTTGTATACTCTTGTGGATCCTGGCTTGAGTGCCAAATCTTTTTTTCTAGTAAAATATGAATGTTTTCTACTAGTGTAAAGAAAAATTTTTTTTTGGAAAAAATTAGTTTCATGTAAATATAAATATATAAATATCTGGTAGCGTAATTAAATTATGTTTTTCAAATGTTTGCTTACAGGAAATTCCAAATTAAAAATACATCTTATAATTGTTTTCTGAAAAGTAAACAAATTTTTGGTATGGGATGAATTCCCCCAAAAAATTATTCCAATTTTAAACTTGAATAAACAGAAGCATAATATATATATAATAGTGCCACTTTTGGAACAATAAATCTTGAATTAAAGAGTAAGTAAAGATACTTATTGATTTTCTTTAAAACATTATATGTTTGATTTTTCCATAACAATTTATTGTCCAAAGTAACGGCTAAAAATTTAATTGAGGTACTTAATTCTATACTACATATATTATTAATATTAATTTTGCTATTCGTAAATCCATAATTTCCAAACTTAATATACTGTGTTTTGCCTACATTTAACTTAAGGCCGTTGTCTTGAAACCACTGAAATATATTTGGACGGCTTTCTGCAGAATGGGACCAACCCACACCATGATCAAACTGAGAAAAAAGCTATCAAAGATTTTAATAATTTTAAAATTACCTGTTAATTTTATGCCGATTTTGGACTTACGGAGGTTTAAAGGATATAATTTAATAATTTCATCAGGTGGATTTTGTGATGTTATGTGTAAGGGTGACGAAAAAAATGGGCTTTTGTTGGTTGGTTCCTTTCTGCAATTTATGAAAACTACTATCTGATGTATGTATGTATTTAAAGAAAAGCGACAATTATTTATTTCCAAACAAAATACAACTGATATTACTATTATAATGGTAATATGAATTAATTTTGATTCTATTTGAAATTCGTTCACATCATCTTCCAACCCCACCTCATCTTGTAAGCTACCAAAAAAATGCATCAAGACTTTATATTTTGCAGAAGCAGGAAATCTTTAAAGAATTTGGTAGTGGGTCTACCAGCCTGCTTTTTTACAAAAAAGATCCAACCCACTTGCAGATACTGTACAGATTCTAATTTTTGATATTTCTTTGTTTTTTTTGTTATAATGGTTTAGTAGAGCTATCGGCCATTTTAAAAAAGTCAACGCGTCGCAGAATAATACCTCCCAGGTTACTTGGAAATTTAGACAAAATTAACTAAGTATCACCCTCCTATACACACACGAGCCGCCACTGCTCGCCCGGAGGGTAAACAATAGAAAAAACAACAACCAATAGCATTTTTATCGTCTTTATGTAATTCCCGAGATTCTTGCCGGGCGACCTTACGAAAAAGAGCGTAGCTACCGTATTTCGGCCCCTTTGACCCACTTGTTGCTTTATCTTCCAAAGCACCCAATTGCTTGAGCCGGCGATAATCCGGCGATTGTCTTTTGTTGTGAAGCGTCGTTGCCAATTAGACGATGGCGAACCTGCGGGTGGTCATCGATGCGTTAAGGCAGCCTTAATAGACTCTCTTGTTTCTCGTTTTTGTTGACGGCTTTAAGAGGCTTTAGTTCTGCAGATATGGATACTAAGTAGCTGTCTTGTTTTCGGCGATGATTTAAGTGTCCTTATTTTTTCAGATAGAATGATCAAAATTTGCTAATAACTAGTAACTCCGCTCAAACAAAATGCAACATAAAATCGTCCCAGATCCACCCCTGATCACTGGTGGTGCATATCTTTACCTTTCGACGTCAACCCTTCGCCACAGTCTGTCGCACATTCTATGTGATTTATCTTGGAGTTATGAGTGTGATAGATTTCGTTCCAAATCCAGATAACCCAAGCATGTAGGTTCTTTTTGTTTTTGGGTACCGCCAGCGACTTTATCGGAATCGCTATCGCTTTTTTCAAGTATGTGGCTGGTGTCGCCAACAAGTTCATTTTCGAGGTTTATGACAAAAGGGCATTCAACGAAATGGTAATTATGTGAAAAGGAATTTGTAGAATGAGGGTGTTTAATTCCTAATCGTTTGTAATGTTGTGGGAAAGGGGTTTAAAGTTCTGGGAAGGTTTTGATAGTCAATTTATTAGTTCATACTGAAATCGAAATCACCACTAAACGAATTCCATATTATATATACAAGGGTTGTAAAAACTTATTTACAATTATTTACATTTCCAATTTTAGCACCAACCAGATTTTACAACCACCTCAGCTTTTACAGCCCTATTTCTAAAAGTACAATTATCTGTTGCCGCCAAAATTTTATCAACAATAGCGGCCATAAATTTATGAGTTTCACTTCAATGACTTCTTTTTTCAATGGTGTCCATTGAACTTTGTAATTACAGTACGAACACAATGGGTTCCGCTTTGATACAAGCTTGAATAGTTTCCAGGGGACTGGAAAAAGTACGTTGGCACGCTTTTAGGGGTATTATTTTAGTTAATTTGGGGTGGTTTGGCATATTATGGGGACATTACAAACAGTATTACATGGTAATGCATAATGAACCATTACATGGCCACATTTATCAAAAATTATGTTTTTACATTTTGGATGTTTTTATACGCTACTCTCTAAAAGTGAAACAGTGAAATTTTCACTATTTCCGTCAGTGAATTATTATTCACTGTAAAATTAGTGTTTTTCAATAAATATTTGTGAAATTTTAACTTTTCCAAATTAGTGTTTTTTATTATCACTACTTTTCCGGAACTCTCGACATAAAATAGTGAATTTGAACTTTTTTGAACTAAACTAATTTGTACAGTGTAATTTCCACTAAATAAATTAGAGCATAGAAATCGCTACATGAAAAAGTGAGTATTCACTAATTTCTAGTGGTATACTTATCACTGCGGCAAATAGTTAATATGCACTGTCAATCAGTGAAAATCCACTGTTTCATTTTTAGAGAGTAAAGTATCGCTAGTAGCGCCACCACTAGTGTTGCCGTCAAGACTAACACATTCTAGACTCTTGTCTTGTCTTGTCTAGAATATCAAGACAAGACCGTCAACATATCTTGTCTAAGTGTATCAAGACAAGACAAGACCTTAGCCAAAAATCTTGATTATAATCAAGACAAGACAAGACTCTAAGCCAAAACTCTTGATTATTTTCAAGACTAGATTAAATTTAACTTTAAAAAAAATATTAAAAAACTTCATTTAATTATTATTTTTTTATTAAACAAATAATGTGCGCGATTTAGCTGTGCAATTGAACAAATGTTTGTATTAAAAACAGTAACTCTACTCTCTAAAAGTGAAACAGTGAAATTTTCACTATTTCCGTCAGTGAGTTATTATTCACTGTAAAATTAGTGTTTTTCAATATAAATTAGTGAAATTTTAACTTCTCCAAATTAGTGTTTTTTATTATCACTACTTTTCCGGAACTCTCGATATAAAATAGTGAAATTTTAAATTTTTTGAACTAAACCTATTTCACTAATTTGTATAGTAAATTAGTGCAAAGAAATCCCTATATGAAAAAGTGAATATTCACTAATTGCTAGTGGTATACTTATCACTGCGGCAAATAGTTAATATGCACCGTCAATCAGTGAAAATCCACTGTTTCGTTTTTAGAGAGTAACGTAAAAATTATAAAAGAAAAACTTTCTTCTTTTAGCGTGTACTATCATCCCCCCAAAGCACCCTGTATACAGGGTGTCCAAAGTTATCAGTTCACAATTGCTAACTTCGTTATTATCGAAACTACAAAGTAAAAACAGAAAAACATTGCATAAATGAGTGCATTATATTTATTTGTTATAATTTTACTACCAAAATAAGTATGTGCCTAATATTTAACCTTTAATTTTCGTCACGTATCTAAACGTCTATAATGACTTGTATACTTTTCTAAGCACGTGTAATTCAGAGGCATTTCCGGGCCAATTTTAACCTATAACCACAAGTTAAGTAAGTAATTATCCTTGAGAATTTGAAAATTAAATGCTTTGAAATACATTTTCGGGCTAAAATAGTGTTGGTATCATCAGGTGATTAAATTATTTTTTATCGGTTGAATTCACGAAACAATCATCAGTGTTTACTGTGCCATAACTTTATTATACCTTTTGTAAAATTGTACCAAATAGTTACCTTCATAAAAATTCATAATTCAGTACAACAGAAGAATCTCTCAATTTGTAACACCTATGTTATTAGCATGGTTTCTAAAGTAACGTAAAACGTTTCCCTAAGGAATTTATCACATATATGAATAATAAAATATGCGGCCAAAAGCATTTATTATCTATTACTTATGACCCAAATAGGGGATGTTAAATCTATAAATATGCACAAGACCGAATCCTTTAGGCGTCTATGACTAGACGTAGGAGAGCAGAACCGTACTCAAGGGATTTATTTATTATGTTGCTCTAAATAATAATTTCTATGTTGACCTAATTATTATTTTGTTTTCAAGATCAAAGAAATTATTTAATACCATGGTACAACTATACAACTATAGAGCAAAATCGAAAGCTAAGTAAGTAGCACGTATGAGGAAGTGAAGAGTAATTTCATTGCATTAAACTTTTTTAATAATATCTTTTGGATCATAAAAGTAAAATTTATAATAACGAAAGTCTATGTCGTGTGCATTTATTTAAAGTTAAAGTAGCAATTTAATATTGCACGGGCTCATGCAAATCCATAATACAAAGATATCGATCGATCGCGTGTATCGGATAATCGATAAGTGCCCCTCCAATCGACGTTATTAACATAATTTCCCTTTTTTAAGGTTTATGTTATTGCCACAGTAATGTTCGTGGCCAATTTCTGGTGTCTACAGGAACAAAGATTAAATAACTTTTCTTTGAACACATCTTTAATGCTCCCATAAAACGCTTTTAAGTCGCCTCAATGTTAACTGCATTATTGAAACATTTTTTTAATCATGTTTGTGATCAAATTAAACGATTCAAGTTTGACAACGGCAGTCTTTAGAAAATATCTCACGGAATATGCAATTAAAAAAAATCAATTCGAGGTTTTTGCGGCCTCGCACGTGTTTACTAATTTTAATTTCAAAATTTTTCAAAAAAATTTATAAATCTTTGTAAACAGTAACTTGTCAAATTTGATAAATATTAGATGTGTCAGATGTCCAAGGCAATAGTTGATATTGCCAGAATATTGCCGTGTATCGCATTTATTTATTGGTTAATATTGACCCATGTTTCTATTGGTTTAAAATCTGTATCGTGATAAAAAAATTGTATCATAATGGATCTCATTATAGTACATTAACGAGTTAAAGTTTGGGAGTAGAAAATAGTACATTATAGACCAGGCGGAGAAATTATTATTGCTATTTTTTTAATCACTTAATTAGAATATTTCTTTAAGATTCTGTTTTAGTTTAGATTTAACTGACATGATGACATTTTTGCTTTATTTTTATTAATAAGAAGAAGCTACCAGTAAACAGTAAAACGTCAGAAGTGTTTAATTTAAACAAATTAAAAATTAGCCAATATCAGAAGTGGGATTGACTACAACAAAATGGTTCTTCGATCGAAATAAATTGATTTTTAGTACTGTGCCAACCATAGACATATTAAAGAAAGGACACGTAACGCCTTCTGTTGTGTATTGAAGTGAAACAGAACCGAATATATCGAAGCGACAAGTTTGTTTAGTGTATTTTTCTTAAAATGCAATGATTATTTGTTCTGCGTTGGGTTGTGTAAGTTATCAATGTTATAGTGATTGAAGAGTTGAAATAACCTTTTACAGGTTAATTAACCTTTCACAGGTTACATAACCTTTAACAGATAAAGTGCCAACAATTCAGAGAACTGTAGACTAGGAAAACCGACATGAGGGTTATAATCTATAAGATTTTTAATATCCTGTAAAACAAAATTTATAGCTGCTTAAACATTTTAACAAAAGGTGTAAAACCACCTGTTACGGTATTTGTTTTATATTTTCCATTACCATATTATCCCAAAATTTCTTGTATAAACTTACATCGGCCCTTTTAATTTCCCATCCATAAATATAAACCTTTCAACAGTCCTAACAGTAACAAAATTTATATTTCAAGTGTCATTGTTTTTTTTTGCTAAAGGGTTTGTGGCATCTTTTAGTGCCAGATTGTAAAATATGCAGCATAAATTCTTCCTGGTTGAAAATATGCCAAAACTTAGGTATACACCAGATGACGGTTGAGTAGGGTAATTTATGATAGTGGATATATGTTTATACCAAATCTACTTGTTTTACCTGCAGGTTACCAAAATATTCAATGCATTTAGCTGTGTAATTCAATAGTTTTAATAAAATTAAAAAGTCACCTATCAGTTCAAATATGTGATCAGTAGTCACAATTCACCCCTATGATCGAGGTCTCGAATTTATAGGATACATTTCAAGCTTATTATAATGCATGATTTACAATACAAGGTAGACAAAGGGGGTATTTATATCAAAGAATCGCCGACTATTTATTTGTTTTCCTTAAAAATAATTTAGCAATTTGTAGTGTCACAAAAGTTAAATGGTAAAAACGTTGTATTAAGAAGAATCATTATTTGGTGTGGTATTTCTAATTCTGCAATCTAATTTTGTTCAGTTGGTCAGTTGCCACCCACATAGTCCAGAAGGCACAACAATATAGATGTTAACTTTTTGACTAGCCCACCTATAACAATTAAAACTCACCAGGAGTCAGGAGTCATCCTATAATTGCTTAAAGTACAATGCGACTTTCAATCAACGATATTGGTTTGCTAGTATTATCTTGTACAATAGGATGTGGCCAAATAGTGTGCATATCCTGTGGAGACCCAACCAAAATATGTAGGACACACGCGTCTACTTTGAGGGTGGTAAATGCATTTAAAAAATTGAATGTGCAATTTATATGAAGATGTCACATTAGGGTGACAAGATAATGAAGGTGATTTAAAATCTTCCATAAACAGTTCTATTGCCACTAGCATCAAAACGTTAAAAATTTTATAACCGATCCAGTTATTTTTTGATTTAATCTCAATCTCATTCTCAATTATCTCCGTTGTTTCATGATGACCTGTAATGAACCGAAATTTTACAGCACTTGCTGTGTGAACTCTCCATAAAAAAGGTAAAAAACCTAACAATCCAATTTTTTCTTCACTTTATTATCATCAGTTATTGATGGGTCTTCCGCGAGGTACATCGAATGCTCGGGGTTTATGCCAGTCATAATTAAATAATGCCTCAGCAAATTTTAATCTCCTACGTCTCAATTAATCACGTCCGCCAAGGAGCTACATAAAATTTTACTGCGTTATAAATCAGCGCTTGAACGCGGCTTCCAATAAATGACCAATAATTAAATGAACAGTTTAATCAAATATTTTTATAGGCTTTTATTATTACTCTTTTCCATTGTGGAAAATAAAATTTCATATCAAGAACAACACAGGTCAAACAAACTTTTTTTTTTGGAGTAATTTTAACCAAAAAAAAAATGTGAAGTGGTGTTTTGTACTCCTTTTACACTGAAAAAAAAAGTGCCCTTAAACTAAAGTAGTCAACTCTCTTCATAAAAAATTATTAGCGGCATGTTTTAGCATAAAAGAGTATTTATTGCTTGAAGAAAAAAGTTCTTAGAGGAAGAAGTATAGTTCTCTTGAAAACAAATACAAAATCTCTTGAATGTTTCTTCTTTCAACCAAGTGCAAAGTGTTTTTGTTCAAAAGCTATGAAAATTATTTATATTAACGCAATTCTTTCAAGATACATCACAATTATCCCAATAGCATGTCAATTTTCTAACAAAATCTGGTAGCTTCTGATATATGGGAGGGGATGCAAAACGCGCACACCGTTTGCGGCACACTTGTTTAGTACATTTTGTATCATTGCAACTTGCAATTCGCCATTTTCTACGGGCACTGATATAATATTATAGTTCTATTATAGGTATTTCTAATATACATTTTGCCGGTTGTGTTGTGTTGTACTTTCGCGATGGAATGGGAATCATTAAAACTTTTTGAAATTTAATTAATTTGTTAAATGTTTTTGTAGATAATGTATCAATTAAAATATGTAATAAAAATGTTATGTTAAATCATATTTATGTAAGTTTATTGGTGTTAATATAAAAAAACTTGCGCTTTTGTTGATATCAAACAATAAATGTCTTATTTTATTTAAATATTTTTTTGTAAATCTTTTTTTCAGTAAATCTTCTAGTTTTTAACGATGCCAATATTTAGGCTTAAACTCCCCTCACTACACTGTTCAAAATTTTAACACCAAATTAACACCATACATGGTCTATATCGATACAAACCAAAATAGTGTTAAATATGGTTCGTTGGTCCGGTGTAAATTTAAATCCTAAAATAGTGTTAATTTAACTTTCACACAGTATTAAAATAAATTTTACCTAGTGTAAATTGAACTCCTTTTCAGTGTTAAATATTATGTGTTTTTGGTCAAATTAAATCATACTACAAAGAAAAAAGGAAAAAAAGGAAACAGAAAGTTCCTTGACGCATTACTAGTATATTACCAGTGGTATTATGCCAGAAAATGGAACCTTCAACTCTCTAGAGATAATGTTTTTAGTGCGTTCCACTAACTTAAAATACTTCAAGTATTGACAGCTGTTTCCACCTATTTTTAAATACTAAAGTATCGAACAACTTGTAGTGTCACACCAAAGCAAAGGACTACCTAAGCTTATATACTCTTCATGTAAGTCAACAGAGGCGAGATTTAAGAACATCACGTGATCCACACCGCCTTTGCCGCGATCGGTACACACTATGCAACAAGGAATGCACGGCAAATTGTTTTAATCGTTTTAACAGAGTGCTTTAGGTTGAAGTAACTCTTATTTTACAAACAACATATTTAGTATACTGAACCTTACAGCGGGTTGGTTTCACTAAAGTTTTCTGGGTTAATTTAAGTAATTAAAAAAATAAATAACTATCTGGTTTAGTACCGTCATACTAATCTTTGTTTATATTAACCTTTCCATAGTTTATAAAAATAAAAAAAATACAAAAATAAATAGTTATGGGTCAACTAAATTAATATAGTTAAATCAACTATTCCTTTTTTTCGGTGTAGGTGAACTTCTGAAATATTTTTACATAAACACCGTTTTGGTGTTTGCTGTATATAACATTTTCAACCATAATTCATGGTGTTATATTAACACCACTTGGTGTTGGATTTTGATACCATTTTAAGATTACTCTTTACACCACAGATATTTTAAACAGTGTACGAAGGTCCTTGATTTTATTTGTTGAATGCATGTTTTAATAATTAAATCAAGGCCCATGTGGTGAGGGGAATTTAAGTTTAAATATTAACAACGCTGGTAGTTTCAGTAAAGATCAGAAGCTTTGAATGAAGCAATACATAGAAAGTTACTAAGCTTTTCAAGTAAGAGATGCAGTTTTTTTGTTAAAATCCCATTTTTTTGCGCTAAAAAACGTTTTATTCATTCAAAAGAGAAATATCTTCCTAAGAAATATTTTCTGATTTAAGTTGTAATATCCTTATATCTCTCCCCTCAAGTAATTTAAAAAAAATTAT
Source organism: Brassicogethes aeneus (assembly GCA_921294245.1). Classification (NCBI taxonomy): domain Eukaryota; kingdom Metazoa; phylum Arthropoda; class Insecta; order Coleoptera; family Nitidulidae; genus Brassicogethes; species Brassicogethes aeneus. Next base: position 42,749,009 of record OV121138.1, read on the forward strand.
GTTAAGATAGTTTATGATTTAGATTAAGAAACATAGCGCAAATCTTTTGAATCAAAGTGATTTCTATTTCTTTTAATAGATTATTTTTTTCAGTGTAGCAAAACCTATATGTGGTCTTATCTGCCAGACCTTGTGGTCGAGTCTAAAAAGATTTTCAGTAAATATGGAAAATCTCTCTTTTATATATTCTTTCGCATGTCTTAGTTAGGTGTTCTCCACTCCTAGAGTGCTTACCAAATTTTTGAATAAAAATACATTGTAATGTAATAGAACCTCAAAAACTGTATTTTTAGACATTTCAAAAACCTGATTCTGAAATCAAATTTAATTTTAGCAATTCAAAAATCTGTAGTGTAGTTTCTTTTTAATTTTTTTTCTAGACTTGTGTTATTTATCTTAATGTCGAAACCAAATTTAAAACAATACAGGTACTACCAACCCTTGAAATATAAATGTAGCATAAATAAATTAATTATACAAATAACCCTTATAACCTTAATTTATTTATTTCTCAACAGGTACCTAATCTTTAGTTCACACCGAATTAAACAAAACTAAATATTTGCATTTCCCCAAAAATGTATGTTGGTAGGCGCTTCACAAAAAGAAAAAATACATAATTCATCACCAAAAGTGTAGAAACTCATGTAAAACAAACACTGAATATCATTAAGAAACATTCTAATAAATATGCATTAAAAGTTGTTCGGTATAAATGATGCCGTGTGATTTATAGCTAAAACATTTTGCATAAAAATGCCGTCCCGGTATCTCCAAACTGATACGTTGATGAGTAAAGCAAGATACATTATCTGGGGAACAGTTAAAAACGGCCTGCGCTACTAAATTCAACACGAATGTCTTCTGTCAATATGTGGATTTATGCACTTCCCGACAATGAGCCAAGCAGCGCAATTCTTTATCCGTTAACGCGCCAAAACCTCGTTTATAATAATTCGGATGCCGGATTACCAACTCGACATTTTGGCGAAGATAATTTTATCAAAATATGCTGTTATGTGGGACAATTTTAAGAAGGAAGTGTGCTTGTTCAATGTACAGGGTGGTCCACGTAAGGTGACCCATATACTTATCTCAGAAACTACTGGAGTCACAAAAAATTTGTAAGGAACAAATATTCACGAAGTAAAAAATATTTTTAAAATATTATATTTTCATTTATACAGGGTGTTCGGTTTTCCTTGGAACGATACCAACTTTCTTATTTTCAATGGAACACCCTATATTTTTTTGCATTTTTGGATTCTTCCCACTCTTTTAGGTATACTTTGTAAATATATTAAATAAGAAAATGTTAATACTTTTTGAGTAAAATTAAGATTTATTAAAATTTCTCTAAATGTAGACACTCGCTAAAAGTTAAAAATAACCAACTAAAAGTTATTATTTTGTATATTATGTAGTATCCATCTCTTTAATAATAAGTAAGCTATAAGTTAATTATTATATTTTTTGGAAAATATCATACAGGGTGTTTTCTATGTCCAGTTGAAAATAGCGATTTTAAAAGTTAAAAATCTTGTTTTTCTTCAATAGAACACCCTATATATTTTTGCATAATTGGATAGAATAAGTAATTACCTTTCATTTTATATATATATGTCCTATACCTAAACCTAACAGAAAAAAAAATATTCGCATTTTTCACAATTAGTAGCTTTTTTCCAATTACCTTAGTTAAATTTTCATTATTCAAAGAAAACACCCTGTATAATATTTTCCAAAAAAATAAATTAATTAACTTATAGCTTACTTATTATTAAAGAGATGAATGCTACATAATATAAAAAATAATAACTTTTAGTTGGTTAATTTAGCGAATGTCTACATTTAGAGAAATTTTAATAAATCCTCATTTTACTCAAAAAGTAATAACATTTTCTTAATTAATATATTTACAAAGTATACCTAAAAGAATGTGTAGAATCCAAAAATGCAAAAAAATATAGGGTGTTCCATTGAAAATAAGAAAGTTGGTATCGTCCCAAGGAAAACCGAACACCCTGTATAAATGAAAATATAATTTTTTTAAAATATTTTTTACTTCGTGAATATTTGTTTCTTACAAATTTTTTTTGACTCCAGTAGTTTCTGAGATATGTATATGGGTCACCTTACGTGGATCACCTAAAAAAATATTCGCATTTTACAAAATTAGTAGCTTTGCGCGTATGGTAATTATAATAATAATTATAGTAATATATATTTATATATAAAAGCATTTTTATTTGTTGTTATTGAAATTTATTTATTTGAATAATGAAAATTTAACTAAGGTAATTGGAAAAAAGCTACTAATTGTGAAAAATGCGAATATTTTTTTTTCTGTTAGGTTTAGGTATAGGACATATATATATAAAATGAAAGGTAATTACTTATTCTATCCAATTATGCAAAAATATTTAGGGTGTTCCATTGAAGAAAAACAAGATTTTAAACTTTTAAAATCGCTATTTTCAACGGGACATAGAAAACACCCTGTATGATATTTTCCAAAAAATATAATAATTAACTTATAGCTTACTTATTATTAAAGAGATGGATACTACATAATATAAAAAATAATAACTTTTAGTTGATTATTTTTAACTTTTAGCGAGTGTCTACATTTAGAGAATTTTTAATAAATCTTAATTTTACTCAAAAAGTATTAACATTTTCTTAATTAATATATTTACAAAGTATACCTAAAAGATTGGGTAGAATCCAAAAATGCAAAAAAATACAGGGTGTTCCATTGAAAATAAGAAAGTTGGTATCGTCCCAAGGAAAACGGAACACCCTGTATAAATGAAAATATAATATTTTAAAAATATTTTTTACTTCGTGAATATTTGTTTCTTACAATTTTTTTGTGACCCCAGTAGTTTCTGAGATAAGTATATGGGTCACCTTACGTGGACCACCCTGTACATGGCCATACATAAAATAATTGACAAGATATTAAAGTCGCCCAAACTTGGTTTGTAGACGGACATTTTATATTCTCGATCTTGGATTACAATTCTCCAGATAATTTTACGCAAAAAAGGTGCTCCTGGTACAAACTCATGGAACCAACCGTTTTCGAGAAAAACGCTATTAAAAATATCTCGCCACAAAAATATATCAAGCGAATTAGTATTATTTTGTTAAACGTTAACGATACTTATGGTGAAAAAATAAATATGTTCTTTTCTCATTAAATCTGATGAACTTTACAAGAATACATTCCAAATTATAATGTGCGGCAAAAAAACTAGAAGAAACGCGTAATTTTTAAGTTAAGTAGCCTTCAAAATCTGTGCTAACTTTTGCAAATACGAAAAAACTGTCAATCTGTCAACCGTTTTCCACGTGTGATTTAAGGATATTTATCGTAGTATTAGTGGATTGCGTCACACTGTAACACCCAAAACGAAAAATCACGTAATTGTTGTATTATGGGTGATTCTACAAAAGTTGGACAACTTGATGTCATCAGTCAATAGAGTAGGTATTTTAATATTTTTTGTAAATATTTTAGTATATTACAAAAGATCCAGGTTTTTTTAACTTGTTCACCCAATTTTAATGTATTTTTTCAAAAGCACATTTGTAGAAAAACATAATAAATATTCAAAACATCAGTACCTTGGCGTGTCACAACTCCTGAATCAAATATTTGAGTGATTTTATTTTAAAATATATTCAATTTATCTTAAATTTTTCAATTTCACTACAAATTATAAAACATTAAATAATGTATTTTTTATATTTTATCATACATTCAAATAATAGCAATTTAAAAAAAATTGATAATCCTTGTACTCACTTTTACCCGTCAGTTCTGTGTCCAATGTTAAAATTCAAAATTCCTGCGAAATATTGAAGTTTAAACGTGGTTCTCGTTTTAACTCAAGTGTTGGTAAAAAAATTACCGACAATGCAAGCGGCGAAGTTGTGGTGAATGCACGTATAGTTCCAGTCAAAATTTCAGTACTGTGGTGAGTAGTTATTTTCTTACGTATATATATTTTATTTTCATTTATATAAGGCTATATGTGATTTGTTGATAAGTAGCATCCACTATTATAAAATATCAGTAAAATACTTAATTCAGAATTATAATCTCAAATTTGTATCCCATTCATCAGTACCGTGTCGTCAGTTCCATGTTCGATATTTCGGTTATCTTTTTTTCAATTTTAATTGTGCTTGCGCAGAACTTGTTTATTTAATGTTATTATAAACTCATATAAATTTGGTTTGGGTCCCATATCTAATAATTGAGATATCGGTATACCCAAAATCCACCAGCCTCCACTGATGTGGGGTATTATTTGATTTTTTAATGTATAATATGCTCAAAGTTGCATTAAAATTTAGAAAACACAGATATTTCAGAAACTGTTTTAAAAAGTGACTGGCCCGGTCTGGAACAATATATTTATTTTATTATCTATGTTCTCATAACAAAATACTGTTTAATTTTCTTCGAAAACTATATATACAAAATGAGGTCAAAAGTTGCCCAACTTTTGTATAATCACCCTTATATACTAAAATACCTTACAGATTGATTAGTCTAATAATATTTAGTAAAAGTAAGGTTATGGTGGTAATGATTTAAAATACTAACTCATATCTGAGCATAACACTTATTTGATATGTTTTTTCTTGATTAAAACACCTGAAACGTTTCGGTTGTTACAACTTTTTTCATATGTCGATATATGTGTGTGTGTATTGCTTAAAGAATGCAATAAGTATTATTTTTAAGGCTCTTTCGACATTCAAAATGTTTTTGTTAATAAGCATACAATTGCTGAAAATAAGAAATTTACATTAATTATGATAAAAGTGTTTAAAAAAATACTTTCTCATAAAAAGCACAAATTTGCTGAAATTTGTAAAAATACATGAGATTTTTAAATAAAACATGACAACATGAGATTGACTGGAAAAACTTAAGATCTCATGTAAAAGCTGAGACCTGGCAACATTGCACATGTGCAATAAACTTTTGTCAAAATTATATGAATCTGACATTTAATTTAATTCTGACGTTTACATTTCTTACCTGATTAGCGGCAGGGAATGAAAATATATACAGGGGAAGGAATTAGATTGTTCACACCACTTGACAAAAAAGCAACATTTTATATCAAAATTCTTAAGTTTCCAATTTCCAACAATTTGTTACTGGGTCTACAATAGTTATTTGTTTTACAAGTGTTGAAAAGCGACTTTTTCATGCGAGTTTTTAAGTTGCCCACGAGGCCGTTAGGCCGAGTGTGCATTAACACGAGCTTGAAGAAAGCTTTTCTCACAAGTATAACACAATGTTTTTTCTGCGACCCTTTTATTTTTTATTATTTTTAAATACAAAACAAAATAACCTAAAAACTTTTTTGACAGCTGAATGTCAAACGATGCTTTCCGGTTCTTTCCATACAGACCTGTCACTTTTCACACGGAAATGTCACTTTACATTCGTGTTTTGCTTTGACAATGAAAAGATTCATTTTCTAAGCAACGATGCCATCATGAAAAGTGACATTTACATAGTGGTCGTAGAAAAAAGGGTTTATAAAAATAAGGTCCTTTTTGAAAATTACAAGAATTTTGGTTGAATAATTGATGTAGGATTTTGTTATTAAATCTACAAAATGTTTGTTATAATAACAAAATACTTATTCAATTAGTTAACAGATTACAGTTGGTTGTAAACATAAAGTTATGTGGACCTGGATTAACATAAAATCTGGTTAATATTTGGTTAAAATTAACAAATATTTTTTTACTGTGCATTGTTTTTACATTTAAACTAATTTCAGACAAAAAACCCACAAATCATCCACTTGGTATAAATCATCATCGTCGAAATCAATTTCGTCCACCACTTGTTGATTGTTTTTGTTCGCCTTGGTCAGTCACGTGTCTTCTTCTTCGTCTTCGACTCTTCGATCGTCACGTAGCATTGAAATTTTTTTCCGCGCTGCCGATTTAAAGACTCCGATTATCGATCGGGTTTTTGTACGATTGTTTACGCCGATGGCGCGGCGCGTTTCAAGTCCGAGCAGGCGGTGATTTACTCAATGCGCCACCTCGAAAATCGATTTACAAATAGCGTTTTTTATCGGCTACTGGAAAAAATCAATCAAATTGGTCAATTGTTTGTTTGATGATCGCCAACAATGTTCTTTACTACTTTAATAGAGTTTGTTGGTTTTATAGAATATATACCTATTTATATAATGATTAGAGATGGGATTTTAGTGTTATTACCTATTTTTCAACGCTAATCATAACTTTAGATGCAATGGAATAAAATCCGTTTTGAAGAATAGTTATTTATGTCATTAGGTTAAGAAGTACTTCTTGGCCGAATGGCATACAACATTTTATCTTCAAAGCACTTTATATAGGTCAATTTAATTCAACATCAAAGCGGCCTAACCTCACTTTTTTAGAATCTCATTTATTTATTAGCTAAAGATTACATTAAATCTACAATAATTATTATTGCTTTTAGAAGCAGTAATAGTTTGACAATACCTAGCAACATGATTTAAGTAGAAATGGATTTTTGCTAGTACATTGAATTCAATTAATTGTTTAATACATAGGTAGGTATCTAATTTCAATTTGTTTGGATTTTTATTTAAAAAATAGGTAGTTTGGAATGTTTAAGCTGTGTTTAACATTTAATTTCACTGAAAACTTAAAGCATATTAAAATTTAAAGATAATTTAAATCTTAGAAAAAGAATCGTGCGTTTACTTGGTTGCCTAACCTCACTTTTTGTTTTATTATTCATATTTAATTTTACAATAATTTAATGAAAAATATTAAACATTAACAGTAAAACAAACAAATTAGTGCTTATTATAAATAAATTAAACCAGTTTAATACGTTAATTTCTTAGAAAAGGATTAATTTGTGAATAACAATACCCCTAGCGAGAAAAAATCGAACTATTTACTTGCCTCATAAAATGTTTTATCGGCCTAGGCCATAACAAGGTATTTCTTTATCGAATGTTAACAACAATAAAGTTTAAATTATAGACCGCGTGGAGATAAAATGATTTTATTTGAGCCTGATTTTATTTTATCTATTTTACCTAAATAGATTTTATCTATTTTACCTAAATTTTCATTATCAGTAGACATTTAACTAGTGTAATTTTACTCATTTCACCTAAATTTTTATTTTTAACATAAATTAACCAAATTTTCAAATGTTACCTTCAAAAACATGCATTTTTGTAATATTGGGGTTGTATTCGAATGACTTTTAAAGCAAAACTTCATTTCGATGAGGTTATGCCAAATACCTTAATGGCAAAGTACATTTTTGGAGTAAAAAAGTAACGTTTTTGGTTACAAATATTACATCACACATTATTTTCAGCTGAGCAGATCAAAAATTTTTGAAATTTTAAAAATTAAAGGGGAAATAATGATTGGAAAATTTTAATTTCTTTTGTATAAATTCTTTTCGAAGCGAAAATTATTATCCACTAGAAATACTTTGTCTCTCCTGGGCCGTAGTCACCTATATTTAACTACTTTTTTATATGATTTTACTCATCTACGCACCACGAAAGTCAAATTAATTGCATTTTTAACCACGAATCTTGACAACTCAACTTAACAACCGTTCACTGTAACCCACAATTACATATAATTATTATATTATGATTACATATATAACTAGTTTAGTTTGTTTTAATTAATCTATATCCCCCTAATTTCAGTTTGAAAATCAGTGATGGCAGAAGAAGTTGCAGACCCTGAAATTAACATTAAACATTAACAAAATATTCTGTAACCTTTAAAATTAACTTACAAAATTGCATATTACCTTAACTCTCGGTAAAATATTTATAAACCCAGGTTTTCTTAAAAAACTACAAACTCATGTTAACAAATCTGATTTTAATAACAGTTTATAAATAAATAACAATGGTATCCCTCCCTTTTTAACAAATATATGTTGATAGGTTGAAAGATAGAAACATAAATTAAATGAAACAAAGTCCATAAAAGAATCATGATGAAATCTTTGAATTTAAGTACCAACAATTTGCTTACTTTGTATCAAAATGATTTAAGACATAATAATTAAAAGCGAATTTCGGTTGTCACCGTTTATATTTATGTCAATTAATACCGTGGACCACATGAGGGAGCTCATTATTTATTTATCGTGCTATATTTTTTATGAATTGCCTCGTGTGTATGTGTGTGTGATAACTTTCGGCCATAAACACCGAACAGCAACAAAAGTTAAGATAAGGAATAAAAACGGGGCAATAAACGTAGATTTGATTCATGATTTTATACGTTGTTAACACGTTGTTGCCGATAAATATTTTTATGGGCGCAAAGTCAATTAAATACAATGAAACGGGAGTTAATAATTTAACTTTGCAGACTAATACTTTAAATTTATATTTCAATATTTTTCTGCATTGTTATCACCAACAACTCAATATCCACATTTTATTTAGTTCTGCTTGGTGGAGGGTCAGTAGGTACTCTATTCATATTTTTTGAAAAAATGTATTTCCCATTTTACTTTTGATATATTCATAAAGCATTTACCGCAAGGCTTTCATTCACAAATATGACAGATACTCTTCTAATACATACCCCTTTCTTACATTCTAATGTATCTACATTGGTATCGTGGGAAATACACTAATATTTGTGATGGGCAGGTAAAATATCAAACATTTTAATTTTGAGAAGCTATATGAAGTTTTTTAGGCTTCATCAGAAACTTTTTAAATAAATATAAGAAAAAAAGTAGTTTGTCTTAATAAAGTAAAGATCGCTATTCGTCCAACAATAGCTTTTGTTACGGCAAAAAAAATGTTTATATAAATTATTTATCTACAAACGCTGCTTTCAGTAAGAGCATTTGCATTAATTATAAGGTAAATTTACAATATGTTTATAAAAATAAAACTCTTCCAGATGCAGAAAGGCATTGATAAATATAGTTATTATTATTTGTCCAAAAAAACAGTTCTACACCGTTTACAAAAACGTTTTGTAGTATTAATAGAAATTTTGTAAATTTTACAAATCCCTTTCGTTTAAAATAAAACTTTTTTTATAATATTAATAAAATTTATGTAAATTTAACAACAAATTAATTATTCAATAAACTATTTTCATTGTAACAATGGTCACATTTTCACCTACTGTTGGGTATTTGGTAGTTTTTCTTAAAAAATTAAAAATATTTATTACAACAAAAAAAATAACTCATTATTATATGATGTACAAAATAAAAAAAATATGAACTCACTTTTTAAACAATAAGTCTGCTTCATTTATGAAATAGACCTTAAATGTAAAACGTCGAAATTTTAATTTTCTTAGTGATCTTTTTGATATTTTTATCATGCTAAATTTTACCACACTTCACTCGCACAAGTGAAATCAATTAGATTATAACACATACTATGGATTATAAAGTTATGTTCACCAAGGAGAGCGCTGGCCCTTTCCCCCTCTTTTTAAGGAAAATAACAAAAATTTTGTTACCATTGCAAAACAAAAAAGTCTTTTTATAGGAATAAAATATTTTGCTATTGTTCTTAACGTAAACTATTAACAAAGATTTTGTAACTGAAAATCATAGTAAAATGAACAAATTTTACTAAAACAACTGCCCATTACTTTATGTAAGCGCAATTCACACACAACTATAGATTTAACAAAAACATTTTAAGTTCGATAAAGATTTAATATAAAAATAAAGTATTTCTTATTGCCATGACAATATGATAACAACTATTACATTGTTGGATGAACAATTTTTTTTTATAAAAGCTCAACATTGCTGCTTCATTATAGAAAATGAGAATTTTATTAACAGTAAAAAAAGTTTATTCTGTAAATAAAAATAATCTCATTACTTTGACAAATCGTAGGTTTTTGTTCCAATAAGACATTGAAAATTTAATAAAAAAGGTACCTTAGGTGGTACATTTTTTTATAGCCACCTGATTTTAACGGGCCCACTATACTTCGAACGTCGACGCAAACGAAACTAGTGGCTGCCCATCAATTGCCTAATAATTACGTTCATAAGTTTTTAATGAAATGTTTATAGAATATCCTAATATTCTCAATGTGGAAAGAAAGTATAAATTTGTCACATATTTAAACTTTTAGACTATGGTAGCCTAAAAATATATATTTTTGGGATTTTGACCACCTAGGTAAGTAATGTAAAGCATAAAAGACAAGGCAAAACCACAGTGGCCACAAAGTCTCTGTTTACCTCTGTCATTATAACACTATTTGTATACATTTTAGGCATTTTTATAGTCCTAAACTGCTCTTTTAGCAAACATCCGTATTTATATTTCCCTTAAAGATTACCATCCAAAACTTAAGACTCATGCCTTGGAATTTATCAATAGATTTTTGATGATATTTTTTTGGTATACAATGGTTTTGTGGTATATTTTATATAAGAATTGAACACGTGAAACTATTAAATTCATACAAAGTTTTAAAATGAATTTTATTTCCTTTTGTTGTACGTAGCTTTAAAATATGTTTTGCTATTAAAATCACTTTCCAAAAACGGTAGTTAAGAAGCTAATAAACGTAAAGGACAATTAATACAGTTCCCACAAAAATAAATCACTTAAACTTTATTGATGTCTATAAATTAAAAGGACTGCAGTTGTAAAATGGTCGAAGTATTGTTTTAATTATATTTTCACTGTTTAACTTCTGTTTCTCACAGTCGTCATTTTTCTGGCGAAGGCAAAGGATTTTATGGACACGAAATATTATCTTGGCATATTAAAATTTTATGAAGTTCCATTAAATTTTTTTAACGCCATCAGACAAATTGAGTTAAAAATGCCTTCAGTTATTTATGGGTAAATAAACCGTTTTTTAATAAGGTTTTACGAAATTATAGGTCAACATTTTAAAAAATGTTATTGGGAATTACTATTTTCTTTAATTATATAAAACATTTTTTAAGAAAAATTGCCTATAGACTGTTAATTCAAGTTATTTTCTTAGAAATGATATGTTATTTGGGTTTTTAAATAAAATCAATGGTATTTTATCTGAGATCGTATCTTAAAAATTATTTTTGGTCACTTTGGGACAAAATATGTTTTATGATTTTTGTAACAATTTTTTTTATTAAACATTTTCTAGATACAGGAAAACATACCCACAATCTTTCAGGGGTGATATGTCACAATTTAGCAGTTTACTCTCTAAAATGAATTAGTTTTCATCAGTGGCGGCTCGTGGGTGCATAGGAGAGTAAGGTTTCATGAGGTTAATTATGTCTAAATACAAATAAATTATTAGAATAGTGGTCAGCATTTGAGGAAATTATAAAAAAATTGCAGGTAAGTTGTTATTGATATGCGTGGCATTTACGTGTAGGTAGGTAAATTTATTGTTTAAATATTTACTAATAGGCATTAAGGATGCCTTCAAATTATTTTATTCATAAATAAATAGGCTTTGCAGTGATAACCAAAATATCTTATATGTTTAACACTCTGATTTGTATGGCTCTATAATTTTAAGTTAATAAATTTTGTTATATACTCTGGGGTATAACATTAATTTTGATTCATATAGGGTGGAGTTCATTGGCAATTTTATTGATTTTAAATACAAAATGATAGGTTTTCTGAAACATTGCTAAAAGTAGCTTAAAATTAAGATAGATACATTTTATTTTTTACAGTACTTCTTGCATTGTTTTAAAATAAATATTATTTTGTAATCAATGAAATAAAATTTTAAATCTTGAATCTATTAATTAAAAAAAAAATCTTGATTTAAGAAAATTATTGCCTTATTTCAGAATCACATTTTTTTGTTTTAAGAAAATTTATTCTTTTTTATTAAGGAATACCACTAATTTATTTTTAAAAGAACATATTCTTGCTGCAACCAATTATTTGGTTAAAGAAAATACATTTTCTTGAATTAAGTAAATATAGCTGCCTTATTTTAAAAATTATACATTCTTGCTTTTAAACGATCAAAGTTTTATTTAAAGAAATTTAATTTTCTTACATTAAGAAAAGATTCTTGAAGTAAATCAACGTGAATTAAGAAAATACTTTACTATTTTAAAGAATATATTCTCTTCGTTATATATAAGACAAAGATTGTTTTATTTAATACAATAATATTTTTTTTTCAGTGTACCATTTATGCTTAGTATAATAGATTGATTGATTTTTAATTTAAATTTCTCAGTATCCTGTCAATATAAAATTTACAATAATAGAAGGAAAATAGAGCTAAAACTTGTCCTGATTTTGAACGAACTATTTTATAGTTTTCCCCAAGGTGCAATCATCAATTTCGCTTCATTTATAACGGAAACCAATAGTCATCCTAGTTAAAGGGTTAGGATTCCACGCAGTCGCACCGAAAAAGAAATAAATTATGAAAGAATATTTCTGAATAAAACGATTAGTAAAGCTTTGTTACTTTTGACACATCGTCAAAGTTTCATTGTCCACGGGATTTGCTGTACAAGTTATTTATCCTTATTGTGGCAAAATTATGGTATAGATGAAGGTGTGAGCTTTAATAACAATTATTGTAGGTGTCTGGTCAAGAAGAAAATTTGTTGCCAAACAAAATTTTTTGTTTATTAGATTTCTTGGCGATATGATTGTGTTTTCGGTTATTTGCCTCTCTATTGAATTTGTATGGAAATAGGAAATTAATTTTTATGGCAAAAGCGAACAATTTGAAGTTGGGTTTTATGTCTTAATAGAAAATGTATAAATATTCATAATTCCCAAAAAACTAATTTAGATGTGAGCTATATTTGTTTAAGGGCTTTAAAAAATCAATTAGAAAAAATCATTAGCCCTTAAATCCTAAAACTCAGGATACCTCAATAAATCTTAACACTGACCAGACCCCGCTGCGGCTGGACACTAAAAGTTCCTTTTTTTCTGCCATCCACCCTCTTTTGCGTGAAAAAGAACAGTTTCCCCTAAACTCCGATTGAAAAGGTAATAATTTATATTTGGCTATGAAAGACTTCGATGCTTTGTTGAATTTGTATGCGTTCTTTTCTGCGTTTTCACACTCGAATTGCACAAAACACTTCAAAGGTCCTAATTTCTAAGAATCGCAATTTAAAAGTACTTTATAGCTAGCTAGTTTCTCTTTAGGTTTTGGAATGGTTGGCACGCTTTTTATCGCAAAATAACATCGTTGGTTTCAAGAAAAAACCGTTAAAAATGACCAATAGTCATAAGGGTCATACACAGTAAAAAAAATCAACTCTAAGCAACACTAATTCACACAGTTCCACACTAAATAGTGTTGTTTTATAAAACTACAATTGGAGTTAATTTGTAGTGTAATTTTCCCCAAGTACCAAGTGTGATTTAACACTATAGCACTGAGGATAAAGTAATTTTACACTGTATTAAAAAGTATTAATTTACCTAAAATCGTGTACTACACTTCCTGGGTAAAATCCCACTTTTTTTTCAGTGTAAATTAACACTACTTTGGAAAAGTTCTAATTTTATAAAGGTACTTTTACTCTTTTAGTGCAAATTTCTATAGTGTAAATTAACACTATTATTTGAGTAAAACCTATTGGTGGTAGTGAATAAAACGAAAAGGTAAATAAACAGAAAAATTTATTTGGAACAAAAACCTATGACAATTATCAAAATCGGTGCCTTTAAAAATATAATTTTATTGGCTTAAGCAAAATGGTTCCTTAAAACGTAAAAGTTTTAGATCAATGCAATGTTTTTGGCTGTCAACTTATAAGCAATGAATTATCTTGAGAATTCATCAGAAATCCATTTTTCTGTTATAAAAAAGGGTGATCCCATTGGTAGAGAGGCGTCAGGCGGCTGTATGTCGGGGATTTACCACACGTGTACAAATTTTCCATAATATTAATAAAAATGTAGGTATAGGTTAATATAACAACCATTACGCTTGAAAATAAAAAGTAAATCAAGTGTGTATGTATTTATATTATTAATGTTACAAGTACCCGACGTACTGCCGTAAATTATTAATATATAATATAGGTCGGGTATGGACATCCTTTTAACATATTGGTATTTATTGACTATTAAGGCTTAAAGAAAAAGGAAGTATAATACTTACCAAAAAATAAGAATGTCCCCTTATGGATTCACCGTAATTAAAATCTAACTGAACAAAAATGCCACACTTCCACAACGCGGTATCTCCTGATATGAACTGCCTAGGTAGATAGGTACCAACCAAACATTTTAAAACGCATTTCAGTTATTACCAGTTTTTTAAGTCTATTTTGCCACTATTGGTGTAATTTTACTTTAATTATGATACAATGTGCACTAGTAGTGTAGCTCTTATAAGATAACATCAAAACATACAAAGAAATTGGAATGCACTGTAGTGTATATTTTGTCACTATTTAACACATTAGGGGTAATAAACACTCGCATAAAGTTTTTCTACCCTTTTGATATAATTTTCATATTCTTTAAATGTGTTTTATAAAGTTAATAAGCACTAAATGCTACCTAGTGTATTTTGTAGTGTAACTTTTACACTTACAAATCAACTCTAATATTTTTACTCTTACACTAAAAAATTTACACGGGCAAAATTTTTTACTGTGTAAGGTGCCGATAATAAGGAAATTATAGCTCATTTGTAAAAAACCGTATTTTTTTATTATAATTGATTAATTTGATGATCAAACCCAATTAGTAAACTCAGATTTAAAGTGTTAATGTTCGAACCTATTTGTAAAGCATTCTAACGATGAAAAACAAGTGGCTGACGACAATTGCGTAAAATGTCGGTGAAACCAATCAAAATTTAAATAAAATAAACATAAAAACTTTAACTGGAATCACTTAATTTCCGATCTAGTAGTGTTTAATTAATAGTATTTAAAATGACGATGGTTTTAATGGTAATTATATTAAATTTATGTAGTTATTTTAAATATTTGATTGGGCATAATGTTAACACGTGCATAGCAGTTTCGACATACACAAATAATCAATTTTTAGATTCAGAGGCAATATTTACTTATATTAGCTATAGTATACCACTGATCAAAGATAGGCGTTGGTATTAATTAATTAAATATTTTTATGGCGCTTATATTTAAATAGAGGCCAAAATGAATTTGAACTATTTTTGGAAAAGTGGAATATGTTAAGATAGAAGCTATAAAACAAAATTTTTTACATTTTTTGAAATTTTGAAAGATGTAAAACATAAAAATAACACATTTAGTTTTATTTTATATTTATTCCAACATTTCATCCAAATATACACTGAAAGAAAAATATTCTTGTATCAAATAAATTTATTTGATTGAAAACAATCTTTGAATATATTATTTAAAATTGTAAAGTTTTTTCTTAATTCACGTTAACTTACTTCAAGAATCAAGAAAATTAATTTTCTTTAAATAAAACTTTGATTGTTTAAAAGCAAGAACATATAATTTTTGAAATAAGGCAGCAATATTTACTTAATTCAAGAAAATGTATTTTGGTTGTTTTAAAGCAAGTGGTATTCTTAAATAAAAAAGATACTTACTTTAAGTAAGTTACTTAATTAAAGAATATATTTTCTTAAAACAAAAGCATGTGATATTGAAATTAGGCAGTAATTTTCTTAAATCAAGATGTTTTCTACAACCCAATATTTTTTTTAATTAATAGATACAAGATTTAAAATTTTATTTCATTGAATACAAAATAATATGTATTTTAAAACAATGTTAAAAATAAAATGTATCTATCTTAATTTTAAGCTACTTTAAGCAATATTTCAAAAAATCTATCATTTTGTATTTAAAATCATTAAAATATTAAATATTGATAATACAAATTATTTATTTTAATAATAAAAACACCTTTATATTTAGGAATATTACTGCAAAAAAAATAAAATTTAAAATAAAAATACGTCTAAACACTTAAATATCCTGTAATTTTTTAAGAATTGTTGTCTAATCTTAAACAAAACTTTATATTTAAATACTTACGGATTATTCAAAATTGAGCCAAACTTACTGAAGGGCCAAAGTATACGTTGTATCGTTTCTAGGTAAGCAAAAAAATTTAGGTTAGAAAATAAAAAAAACAAACGTTGAACAAACACATTTATTTTGTTTTTAATAAAAGAAAAATCTAAAATGTATTCATTATTATAAATTAACGTAGGGAACTTTATTATCGACATATTTTTCATCTTAAATAATTTTTAATATTTTAGGCATAGTAGAAAAGCAATTACCAATTTTATAAAATAATTTAGGGCTATTGCCAATGAACTCCACCCTATATGAATCAAAATTAATGTTATACCCCAAAGTGTGTAACAAAATAACTTCTAAAACAAAATCTTTTAAAATAAATTAAGTTTATTAACTTAAAATTATAGAGCAATACAAATCAGAGTGTTAAACACATAAGATATTTTGATAATTTTTTTTTATAATTTCCTTCGATGCTGACCACTCCTCTAATAATTGTTTAATGAAATACGCCCTCTCCCTCACAAATAGAAAGAAACAATACATGATTAGGCATAAAATTTCAGAGGAACGTGTCGGCATCTCCACTCATACACGATTTCAAAAATATGTATTCTTGGCAAAAGAAAATACTGTTTATTAAAACAAATAATATAAAAAATTAAACAAATAAAAAAAAATAAAAATATCTTATTCTTGATATAAAAAATATTAACAATTGTACCAAGAAACCATTTGAGATTTCCTTCAAGAATATTTAATATTTGGATTGAAACATGCAACTTTTTAAAACAAGAAATGTTATTTGAATATTCCAAAACTACTTGTTTGCAATTAGGCTTTATTTGGTTGGTTTTTGAATAATGTTGAGACCAAGTCGAATTGTTGAAAAAGGGCGAACCCCGGGTTTTAAAATAATAAGAGTTCGGTACCGATTTGTACTCGGTATTGTGAATTTTTGAATGAGAGCGAAATGTCATTTCATTCTTTCGAAAATTCGGGGACAATGGACTCACGCCCGAACGTCAATGAATGCAATTAAAGCCCATTCTGAACTCTCGCTCCATTGTCCTGTTTCAAGTGAAGTTTTCCTTTCTGCGACCGTGCGATAGACAGGAAAAAAATTGATGAATTGCGTTCTGTTGGACACCGGCTGATTTTCAATGGGCACAACACATTCAGAAGTATTAACGAATTTGTGTTTTGCAAATTGCAATTTTACGAAGTTTGTTCCTAGACTGTTCAAAATTTTAGCTAATTTTTACCTAAAATATTAGACTATATAGGACCATTGATTTTTTAAGGCAAACTGCTTGAAATGAATTTCCATGGAATATTCCACTTTTAAATTAGTGAATTCTTTAACTGATATTTTTAAAGAAAATAATACAATTAATTCGTAAGGGATATTTCCTGAGAATAAAAGAATAAATTTTCTGTTTTTAAGGCGATTTGCTTAAATTTTTAGGTATATTTTAGCTAAGTTTGCCTGCAGGCAAATCATATATATTTTTAGTGAAAATCCTCTTATTTTTACGGTAAATTTATCTAATTTTTTTAGATAATTGGTATACCCTAAAAAATTCTATTAATTTTCTAGTGAAATTTCACTAATTATCTAGTGAAGTTTTACTAATTTTGTAGTAAAATTCTACTTATTTTCTAGTGAAATTCCACTATTTCATCAGACAAAAATATAAGGAGAACAGGAATTGGCGGTGGGGGCATTTAGGAGAGAAGATATTTATAATGTCATTTTTATTCTCACGTATTGCTTTGGTAATATACTATTTTGAAAATATACTATTGTAAATGTTAAATATTATTATAAAAAGTTACCGATAACCTAGTAGTGTTTATCCCTATATCGAGCAATGTAAATGAGAAAATAATGACATTATAAATCCCCCTTTTAAGTGCTGATGGGAAAAATAAAAAATACATTTATTTTAGTTAAATTGAAAATGTATATTAATAAATATGTATAAATAAAAAAAAATAAAAGTAACAAAAACGAATTACGTTTATTTTAATAATACTTAGCTAATTTATAATTTTAATAATACTTATAGGTATACCTACTTTATAAGTTTAATAAAGTTTCTTTTGGCATAGGTATTTTCTTCCAAGTTAGGACTCCTTTATCTTTATGTCCTAGGCGAATTAACAATGGCGGTTCCGGTACTACAGGGTTAAAAATAAATTGGGGTCAATGGGAAATTCCATTTGGTTTGGATTACTTAACTATAGCACTACAAAATGTTCACTTATAGAACAATAATTGTTAACTATGTTATTATATCAATAGCACACAACGCGGTCTTTACGCTTTCGTTGATTTTGGCATTATGGTGGACAATATAGGCGCGAATATTTATCGTAAAACGTCGGTATTAGCGATCGTAGCCGATTGCAAGTAAGTCACTAATATTTAAAGGGATTTACCTAAATTAGTTCAATAATTTGCCATAATAATTTAGAACAATTACCTAAATTAAAAGCAAAATTGTCGTACCTAAAAGTAATTGAGATTTTGACTAAATATTTAGGTAATCTGCCTTAAATTTAAGTATGAATATTTATCTAGAAGTTAGTGAATACACCATAGAACTAAGGCATTAGTTTCTGCCTAATAAACGAGAAGGTAAATTGCTTTACTCGTTTAAGTATATTACCTTATTTTTCCTTAACTAATTCTGATTAGGTATTTCAAAAGGCTTGATTTTGAACAGTGTAGAAGATCTTAAGGGTTTGTTGCATTAAATCATATATACAGGGCTCAATTAAAAACAAGCCACCCATTTTAAATATTTAAGTAAGGGTGACTTAAACTTAAAAGTTATTAAGGTTGGCTAGTTTTCAACTGAAAGCCCTTTATAAGTACTGGACATCTTCAAGAAAATAGGCACATGGTTATATAGGACTTTCTTGTGTGAAATATATAATCTATCCAAAATTATTAACCAACCCTTGGGTCCACATCCGGCGTTTAAGAACGCCTTGGCCATTTTTTACCCTTTCGATAAAATCAAACCCCTTCTGGAAGCACTAAAACTAAATGAGTAATACAAAAAAATCATCAGCTATAGGAAGCTCATTTCTGAATCAGATACGCGTTTATTTTATACCCCCCCGTATTGGACCTAATTAAAATCCATATCTTACCCAATTATCAAAAAGTTTAATTTGTCTTCAATACCAAGGCAAAATCGTAAAATTTTACTGTATTTTGATTATTGTTTATGATTAATATTATTTATTTAATGTCCACTAAATATGATACGAGATGTCTTAATTAGAAATTTATCTACTTAATCTCAGAATTAATAAGATTGCAACACGTCCGGGAGATTACTTAATTAATTTTTCAAAAACTATATCTGTCATTTTAAATAAGCTTCCAAACATACCCCTATTAATTACTAAATGATTTTGCAATAATTTGCCACATCCTCTTTGGACATAAATCTCACAAAACCCAACTCAATATCAAAATTAATGAAGTATCGACGCAGCTTTGCAAAAACGGTTTATAAATGACCAACGTTTTGAAGAAGCGTCTCAATTATAAATCATGAATAAATAAATAAATAAGTAAATGTTGTTAGGTCTATGAATTTTTATGTTTTTTGATGTTGTTGATTGAATCTTCCTTTTTGATGCCACCTGCCTTGAAATAGTTTTTTTAATCATTTTTTATCTAAAAATGGTAAAATCATACCGATTTCTTTAAATTTGTAACCAAGGTGGCCCTCAAAAATTTTTGGGGGTGGGTGTTTTCACGCTTTGCCTACCAGTAATTATAGAATTCCTTCCTTAAAATGCCGCGATTTCAAGGTTGTCATCTTGCCTCAATAACAATATTGACTTATTGCAAAGCATATATTTTTGACAGTAAAAAAAGTTTCATTACTATACATACCGACCAAACCGAAGTAACACAACTGGTTAAATAATTAGCATTCTTAGTAAATTAACTAAAATCTAAGTAAAATAAAGTTTTTTTAAACTTGTTTTTAACCAATTAGTTGTATTTAACCATTAACATTTTTTTTAAGTTACTATGAACTAAAAAATAACCCTTTAAATTTAACAAACGGTTTCTATAACCTTAAGGAAAATTTCAAGGCTAATTTTTTAGTTTAATTTAACTAATGAATTGACTGTAAATAAACCAAATAATTAACTACTTAGAAATATTACTTATAAGTTAAAAAGTAAGTTATTTTAGAAGTTACATTACGTTATATTAACTTCTAATTTAAACCTTTTATTTTTTAAGACATAGTTTGGTTTATATTTTAACTCGCTCCAGTTATCTGCATAGAAAAATTAGTCTCAATACAGCTTTATATAAAAACCTAAAGGTTGTGAGTTTTGTGTGATAATGGAACCTAAAAGAAATAATTTTAAAAAATATAGACTTACTTTAACTTTCTCAAGAAGAGATAACAAAGTTGTAAATAATTATTTATCCACAAATTTTAAAACAGTGTATCAAATGTTTTTTAGGTTAATTATTTTAAAAATAACATTTAGTTTAATTGAACTAATTTTGGTAATTATTAACTATAATGTGTTATATTAACCGAATTTAAACAAAAACAAAAATTATAACTTACCGATAGGTAATTAAAGTAGTTAAATTAAACACAATTAAATAACCAAATGGTTTAAATACACTTGCAGGTTAATTTATATTGGTTATATAAATAATGAGTAAAAGCATCCTAAAATCACCATATTGTTTGCTGTCCATTCTAAAAAAGGAAATTTTAATAATTTGTGTTATTCCAAAAATAAGGTAATTTAACCAAACCAATAATTAAACATAATATTTTTTAATGCTTAATAGTAAATTATGTATTAAGTTTGATAAACGCCATTTTATACACGAATTTAATTTAGGCACGAGCGAGCTTGCGAGCGAGTGCTTAAGTTAATGAGTGCATAGAAAAGTTTATAAACGAGGTGCATACTATACTTTTTCTACGACAAATACTTATTATTATCTTAAAATGATTTAAATAAAAATTTGTATAGAGCGCCATCTATGAAACAACAGGGGAAACTGTCAAATGTCACATTTTTACATTTTATAAACACAATTATAAAGGTTATAAATCGAAATATATCTTGAAAATTGACAGTTTTTCACAGTGAAAGTAAAGGAAATGTTTTATGAGGACTTTACAGTAGAGTCCGTGCCCGAATTTAAGTTATAGTTTACTGCCGGCGAAATTAAAAGGTCAGTACAATGTTCATATAAACTTTTCAAATATTGGCGTTGAGAAAGTATTTAATATTTTTGTATTTTTGTATTAAGATAATAAAATAATTTTCACATTTAGTATTATTTTACAAGAAAAGCACTTTATTTTAACGATTGTATGACATTTGACAACTGTCAACTAACTTAAAACTAACTTCAGCCCGTGACTAAAAACCTGTTGCTAACTTCAGCCCGTGGCTAAAGTGCCATAAAGCCACAACTTGTCAATGTGTATTTGAAAGGTCACTTAGTGTCATGGAAACATGTACGATAAAGGGCGTTTTAAAGGTGGGAGTAGAAAAAAGTATTTTAAATCAATTTCAAACGAAATAGGGATAAATTATACAAAACCTACTTCATCAGAAAAAAAAATATTCCATTGTACTATCACATTAATTAATCTTAAGATATCATAATATTATATGAGTATTAATATTTAGGGGCGACATTTTATTTTAAGGATCTAAAAAAGAATTATAACTACCAAATATAATAAAGAAGGCTTTTTAACCACAAGGTACATTAACTAAAAAGTTAAATTTATCTAACATAACTTATTACAAAAAACTTTAGTTTAAGGTTAATTTTAATACTTAAGTATAACGTAAATTTAACTTTAATTTAAACAGTTGCGCTATTTGAGCACTGCCTTGTCTCAGTAAAGGATTAAAGCTGTCATTCAAACACCAGTTGTTATTATTGAGGCTGACCAAACTGAGTTAGAAAAACTGTGCACATGATTAGTATAGCGGACACAGCATGGATATCTGCAAAATCAACATTTCCCAAAAATCCGATGTGTATCTTTGCGAATTTCTTGGAATGTCCAGTGGACAAATAATAGGGAAATATCGAGATTATCCTGCATTGTGCCAACGATATGCGACCGGTGGCTCCCGACGCACGTGATGCTGTACTCTGTGGGAAGCAGCAGGTGTCATAGCACTCTGGACGCACTTCAAGTGCCAATCGACGACGGTCAATCACAATCGGAGTGGCACGATGACATAGAATGGAAAGAATTGTGGAAAATATTCAATTTTTTTTTACTCTTTTTACATAGAATCACCCTGTAAACATTAAATCACTTAAAAAAAAGTGATTTGGAAATAAAAAACACTTTATCTGAACTAATTTTATTACAGAAATAAGGAAAAATTTATTAAAACTAATTTTCTATAGAACAGGTTTCTCTAAATATAAACTACAATAAATTAGAATTTAGAAGAAAATTGTATATTTAATAATTAGTATAAATAATCACAGAACACAGTTAAGAGTTCAAAAAATATTTCTACAAAATAGAATGGGCCATTTAAATTGGTATATGAAGCATTAAAAGTAAACAGTTGAAATGTCTTATTTTCGTATAATTCCAGATTTGGCATACGATCAGACGACAAGTGAATTCGTATTTTAAGATGTCGTGAGAGACAAGCTATACTCTGAGCTGGACAATAGATCCCCCAAGGCAAAGGAAGAAGTGTAATGTTTGGGGTGGCTTCATGATTGGTGAAAACATTTTTTTGATTCACATTAGACAATTTCAAGAGGTCCAAGGTATGTGGATTTAGTTCTACAACCCGTAGTAAGGCTCTAAAAAGGCCCTTTCCGTAATTTATACAGGTGATGCACCTCTATTTACCAACAGAGTTGCCAAAAATTGTTTTGAAATGAACGGTGTGACTGTTTTAGATTGGCCTTCTTGTTCACCGGATCTTAATCGAATTGAGAACTTGTGGAATAAGGTTTAAAGAAGAAATATGGCTCGTCAAAATAGCCCTGGCAATACAGAGAAACTAATAAAAGCAATGAGGAAAGGTTTCCCAAAAAGATAGAAACATTTTTATTATGTCTAGATCTAAAGCATTTGATTTAGTGGACCATCAAACCCTTTTATGTAAGATGGAAAACTACGAGATAAGGGGAATATCTTTAAAAAAATTTCAAACTTATCTTGAACATAGATATCAAAAATACATTCTGAAACCTTATTATAAAAAGAGGAGTACCACAGGGTTCTATTCTGGGCCCTCTCTTGTATATTATTTATACAAATGAATTACCTAGTGTAGTTCCCCAAAAAGTCATTCAATTTTCAGACAACACTTCTCTGGTTTTTACTACAAATTCTTTAAAAACTGCTTCCAGCGAAATGGGAAACAGTCTAATATTGTTAAACGATTATTATTATTATTATTAATACATTCATAACTTAATAGAAAGCATGTCACGTCGAATTAATACTAGATTATTTAATTAACAAAAACTTAATATTTTCTACTGTAAAGTTTATTCTCAGAAAATTCACATTTTTTGTTATTTTTTCAAAATTTGTTTTAATATGTTTTATCTTTTTTGTAAAAAAATTGGTTAGTATAAGATGCTTTTTATTTTCAATTAATTTTTTAATTTTAAGAAAAGCAATGACAGGTCGATTCCATATAAGATTGGTTGTGTGTATATTTGGAAAAAAAAATTTACTATTTACCTCCATCCACCCAAAAACATGATAACCATCACAGTAAATTTTATTTTCGATATCTCATCGAAAGAATCAGTACAGTCGAATGGCCAACAAATGACCACTCACCCGCACAACATCAAACCACAAACGTGCGAGATGCAGCTGAAAGTCTTGGCCTACTAGACCATAAGATGACGATAATGGTGGTAAAAGTACCAAATCTTATTACGGAATACGTCTTCACCGAGCCATGGACCTGTGGCTTCAAATTTGATCAAGCGATTAAAAAGTCTTCCAAGACTTGTTACTAGAATTGTAGGGCATTTTTGCCACACCGTGTAGATAATCTCCCTCATCTGATTCAGATCTTGAACTCTTAATTAATTGCTCACTTCTGCACTGATTTTTTGCTGCGTAAGATCCATATCTTTGGTGGCATTTCATCAATTATTTGTATTCTCGTCCCATTCATTCTTTTAATTACCAACCAATTAATATTTTTTACTTCAATTCCTCTAATGATTTTCGTCTGGGGTCGTTTATTTACTTCAACCCCACCTAAAAATGGAGCAATTATTGAGGAATCAAGATCTGAATGTTATACGGCCAATAGATGTAATTAAGCATTTAGCTGATTATATCTTTTAAGAATTTAAATTTTCTAGGCCAAGAGCGATTGTTCGCGATTGTGGAGATACCATAGACCACACCACAATACAAAAAGAAAGCTTGTTATACCTAAAATTGGCGATAGATCCCTAATAACAATCCCAAATCAATTCATCATACCCTTAATGAGATGTGGAACAAAGGTGTTAAAAAATTTAAATTCTAATGCCTATCATTAAGATTTCATCTTTTCTACGAAAGCTACTTATGTTAATAAGGACTTTTATTGTTCCAGTAAAACAATTAAGCTTCCTGCATCATCAATGTATTGATTTTTCCACTCGATAGGACCGATCAAATGAAAAATTAACCAGAAGGCAGTTTATGAGACTTTACTTCACACCTTTTGCTCCCTGATCGTAGATATCGGAATCTTATTTAAAATAAAACGGTTGGATACCTTTATTCTCTCAAGAAATAACTTTAAACAATCAAGAACAAACGTTTTATGACCAAGGGTAGAATAGACAGAACAAAAAACCACTAATGAGATTTCCAGTAACTATTTGTGTTGGTTTTGAGTATTTTGGTAAATATTTCTTGAAACCGCAAGAAAATTATCAAATTAGAAGAAGATCTAGGTGGCCATATTGTTAAAAATACATTAGAGAATTTGATGCTACTTCTAAATTCTAGAAGGGAAAACTATTGCTTATATAAATGGCATGTATGTTATAAATGAATACTTTATTTTAGCAAATTCCTTGTATACGGTGATGGACAAGCTCTTAGCACTAAAATTTATTGTCCAATTTATTTTCTTGACCGCAGTACTTCTCGAAAACCGAGTAAATTAACAAGGTAGGCTCGTTAGCAGTTTAGGGGGTCACTTAAAATTTAATAGGCCTCCGGATCATGTTTATTCATATCATTCCGGTATCATACAATAGTTTTAGAGGCCTGTCAGGGTCTCGTTTGATGTCTTCATTATGCGTAGAAGGCGCGGCCAACTTGATTACAAAAGTTGAATTACGTCCTGGCCGCCTTGATTTGTGCGGTACCCGAAGAGGATTTGTGGGTTATTAGTAAAATTTAGGACTTATATCTTGTCAAAGTTAAGTGGGCACCATAAAGCTTGTTGTTTATGGTGTTGTGGTTCATTTAGCCATAATGGAGGTTTTATATTTTTATTGTCCCATCTAATTATGCAGTTTATTGTAATTTAAATACTGAATTGATAAGACTCAGCCTTTACATTTAAGATGCCATTGTAAAACCTTTTTTTATTATTATTTTTGAAGAATGCACCCTTGACGGTCAATTCAAAGAAAAATCTGATTTCATTGAATTACAAATTTGTATTGTCATACGTATCTCGTTGCAGTTCCCAGATTGCCTTTTGTTTTTCAAGTGTCAATCATAATTGAGGCTCATGTCAAAATTTGTTTGGACAGTTTTTGTTTGTAAGTAGCACTAGTGGTTTGCTACTGTAAATAATTAAGTGTCAAGATTCATCTCAATATTACCAGGAGAAATTTGATACTCGACCAACAATTTTTTTGTTTCTTAAATCTTAAATTACTTTTAAGACTTTTAAAGCTGTAATCGGTATTATAATATTATATTATCAAAAACCATTAAGTATTGACATGAAATGTTTTAAACAATATTCCAAAAATTGCACCCCTATTACACAGTAAAAAAACTTGTAGTGTAATTTTTCCCAAGTAAGCAAGTATGATTTAACACTATAGCACTGAGGATAAAGTAATTTTACACTGTATTAAAAATTGTTAATTTACCTAAAATCGTGTACTTCTACATTTCATAAGTGAAATCTCACTTTTGTTCAGTGTAAATTAACACTACTTTAGAAAAGTTCTAATTTTAGAAAGGTACTTTTACTCTTTCAGTGCAAACTTCTAGTGTAAATTAACACTATTATTTGAGTAAAACCTATTGGTGGCAGTGTATAAAACGAAAAGGTAAATAAAGAGAAACATTTATTTGGAACATAAATCTATGACAATTATCAAAATCGGTGCCTTTTAAAATATTATTTTATATTTGAGTCGAATGGCTGGCTTAAGCAAAATGGTTCCTTAAAACGTAAAAGTTTTAGATCAATGCAATGTTTTACTGGCTGTCAACTTGTAAGCAATGAATTATCTTGAGAATTCATCATAAATCCATTTTTCTGTTATAAAAAATGGGTGATCCCATTGGTAGAGAGGCGTCAGGCGGCTGTATGTCTGGGATGTGTGGTAACGTGTACAAATTTTCCATAATATTAATAAAAATGTAGGTATAGGTTAATATAACAACCATTACGCTTGAAAATCAAGTGTGTATGTATTTATATTATTAATGTTACAAGTACCCGACCTACTGCCGTAAATTATTGATATATAATATAGGTCGGGTATGGACATCCTTTTAACATATTGGTATTTATTGAGTATTAAGTCTTAAAGAAAAAGGAAGTATAATACTTACCAAAAAATAAGAATGTCTCCTTATGGATTCACCGTAATTAAAATCTAACTGAACAAAAATGCCACACTTCCACAACGCGGTATCTCCGGATATGCACTGCGTAGGTAAATAGGTACAAATGAAACATTTTAAAACGCATTTCGTTTATATTTTATATTTATTTATTTATTTATTTATTTATTTTACACTATGTTACAGTTCTTCAGAATTGGTACCGCTAAGTCTACATTAATTTGAATTAATTCTTCCATTCTTCAGTTTTTCCAGTCTATTTTGCCAAAAAAGAGCTCTTATGTTACTATAGTAACATCAAAACAGACAAATAAATTGGCATGAACTGTAGTGTACAT
This sequence comes from Brassicogethes aeneus, assembly GCA_921294245.1. Taxonomy (NCBI): domain Eukaryota; kingdom Metazoa; phylum Arthropoda; class Insecta; order Coleoptera; family Nitidulidae; genus Brassicogethes; species Brassicogethes aeneus. The sequence continues at coordinate 42,776,242 of OV121138.1, forward strand.
TTTGTCACTATTTAACACTTTAAGGGGTAATAAACACTCGCATTAAGTTTTCGGAAAACTGTTTTTCTACCCTTTTGATTTATTTTAATAATAAATAGTGTGAATGTACCAATGAATAATGTTCATATTCTTGAAATGTGTTTAATAAAGTTAATAAGCTACACCGTGTATTTTGTAGTGTAACTTTTACCCTTACAAATCAACTCTAATATTTTTACACCTAAACTAAAAAATTTAGACGGGCAAAATTGTTTACACTCAGAGAAATATCAAGTTATGAAGAGCATATGAAATTATATTAATTTAAATAATCGGGTAAATTTGATTCAAATAGAAAAATTTTTAGTTTTACATTCATTTACCAACAGTTTTACAATGTTTTGAAACACTTTTAAAGTGTACCCTCTTTAAAATATATATACAAAAAGAAATCCATTTATTTCATTGCCTTTCTCAAAGTTGTTTCAAAAAGATATGTATTATACAATAGTTATGCACCTATTAATTTAATGGGAAACACCAATGACGCCAAAACATATTTGAATCCCTAATAATTCAAAGGGATTCAAATATGTTTTGGCGTCATTGGTGTTTCTCATTAAATTAAAAGGTGTATAACAATTGTATAATACATATATTTTTAAAATAACGTTGAGAAAGGCAATGAAATAAATAGATTTCTTTTTGTATATATATTTTAAAAAGAGTACACTTTAAAAGTGTTTAAAAACATTGTGAAACTGTTGGTAAATGAATATAAAACCACATTTTTTTCTATTTGAATCAAATTAACCCGATTATTTAAATTAATATAATTTCATATGCTCTTCATAACTTGATATTTCTCTGAGTGTACTGTGTAAAGTTACAACCAACTTACAAATTCATTTTTTGACACTATTTCCATTTTATTGCGGCACAATAAACCCATCCCCAAAAATCGTTTTAGCATACATAAAATAGCATTAAAACAAAATCTCTTTAAAACCAGGTAAAAATTATTACTTTATAAGCACTAATAAAGCAGTTAAAAACATTTAAAAAACATAATTCCCTTTGATATATTTGTTTTAACGTCTCGATAAATGCAAAACTAGGAACTAAGTTCTCGGCGAATTTGTAATAATTTAGAATCCCTGTGGTTTTTACAAATTGGATACAAATGATTTACAATCTTTTAGCTGATCATTAAAACTTCGTTATATCGCAGAGGAAATGTCTTGTTTAAAAAGTAAAATTTTGCTGGTTTCGGGACCATAATGACGAAATAAGCTTCTGGGAAGCGCACAAATGATTATTTAACAAACTGCAAGTCAATAATAGTGTACCAATTTTAACAATATTTGGTCTTGTAAAGAAATTTTTTGAATGACAATCAGATGGTCAGTTCTTGACACAATAGGGTTTCGGTGTCCGCCACAACAGTCCTCCCCTTTATCTATTCTGAGAATACACGAAATAACAACAAAAACTTGTAATAATTAGTACATTTTGTACTGGCATGACGCCTACTACAATGGGGCACATTCATGTCTTAACTAATATATTTTTACCTTCTCATTTGAATCAACTTTAAAGGTCTACATTGTTTATGATAGTGTAAATCGTACTTCTGTTATCTCACTTCCTGTAACCTACAATGACGTACATTTGTCGCTGTAGGTGTTATTCCTTCATATATTGTTACGTAAAATTTACAGGATTTTTCGGAAAGTACCGGAAACTCATGATGTACATCTCCAACAATTAATATAACAACAGATACTCCTAAAAAATTTAATACAAGACAATGTACCATTTATCCAACTGGTTTTATAATAGTATATTAAAGAACTAATGTCATAAGACGTCATTTTGTCGCACGCGGACAATTTAATGAACGAGTCTTATGACATGAGTTCTTTATGCTATTTTATCGATTTTGCAAAAATTCTACAAAAAAAAAAATTTTATACCTTAAATTTAATTTGGTCGAATTTTGCTTTAGATAGTTGGTATCACAGTCATTGGTTTGACAGTTAATGTCAAAATCGATTCGCCATGCCGTCCTTAATTTACTTATTTACAATAAGCGGCTGTTAATGTTAAAGAAAAAAAAAGGATTTTCTTTGGTGTTAAACAAAATTTATTGCCAGAAAAGTCTCGTAAGTACTGGAAAATTCATAAAAATATTATAACTAATATGCAAAATATTATGCTGTTTAAATTATAGCCAACCTATAAAATCAAAATTTTGGGCGGGATAAAGTATCTCATTACAGCAACGAAAGCGAAGTCATTATGAACGCAAAATAGATAAACGTCATTTAATATAGCATTTTAATTGTGCACGAGTCAAGATTGCGGAGCGAGTTTCTAATAAACGGGTGATCTTAAGAAATTTATAACGAATTCAATTTAGTTTGACATTTAATCTGGCATACTCCCCTTTTCCCAATCTGTCAGACCTCATTTTTACCAATTTAATACATTTGGTAACTTAATACACTGTTTTATTAAATGAAGGACTAGATAAAAATACACTTCCCACCCACCCACATAATACTTGGTACAAAGTGTTTGGTGTAAGGTTATTTTAATTTTCTTGTATGTAAATTAAATATAATAGGGGAGTTATCAGCTATGATAATGTTCGATGGGGTCAACAAATGTATTTGTTATTTTATAAATACCTTTATGTGTTCAGCTGCGTTACACGAAATGAATGAAATTACTGTTAAGTTGTCAGAACTAATAAATTTTTGTTTACTTTTAAATTTAAGGAAATAATATAATTGTTGATTAATTTTTTTGTCAAAATATATTATAAGTCAAATTTGATAATTTATCTAATTCCAGTAATGTCTTAATTTCAATCGATTAAAGCTTCATTATCTTTATCGACTCGGTATTTTGTGAGCCAGAAAATTTTTATTTTCATTTTCAACTTCATCTAAAGTTTGTTCAAATGGTCACTATACAAATTAAAATCTGGACATTTATATCTTCTAAAACCAGTTGATGACTTTGATCTGGAGCTCAGAACCAGGAAATGTCTAAATTTCAAAATGAAATTAAAATTAAAAACTAGCAATCTATAGTTTCTAGGATGTAGTGTTTCCAGCATAATGTAAACAAAATCTTTTAGGAACTTATCTACAAACTATTTGCTCATATCAAATTCGAATCCTTCCTCCTTGGTCCCTGTTTACTCAAACAGCATGTGCTGAAAATTGTGAGCAACAAGTTTCCACAAACACAACAAGGGTGGAACACAAGGAAGCACCTTCAAAAGCAACAGGTCCGATTTTTCCGCCCACGCTTCTGCAAACATGAACGCGTGCTCTGCGCTGCCTAAAGCAAACACGCGGTATCACAATTGGGTCTTTGTGGTTATCTCGGAACCGGGCAGGCGCGACACCTTTTACATTTATTTTTAGTTTGTGTAATCGTTGTTTATTTGACATTTGGTTATCGATTTTGTTTGCTCAAACAAAGCAACAGGATATTGTGAGATGCAAGACGTACCGCCGTAACACGACGAATTTATATGGTGGGTTTGGAGATTTCGACCTTAGTTTTGAAATAAAGCTGTAATACACAGTAAAAAAACAACTCTAAGCAACACTAATTAGAGTTTACACAGGTCCACACTAAATAGTGTTGTTTTATAACACTACAATTAGAGTTAATTTGTAGTGTAATTTTCCCCAAGTAAGCCAGTATGATTTAACACTATAGAACTGAGGATAAAGTAATTTTACACTGTAAAGTGTTAATTTACCTAAAATAGTGTACTTCTACACTTCCTGGTTAAAATCCCACTTTTGTTTAGTGTAAATTAACACTATTATTTGAGTAAAACCTATTGGTGGTAGTGAATAAAACGAAAAGGTAAATAAAGAGAAACATTTATTTGGAACAAAAATCTATGACAATTATAAAAATCGGTGCCTTTTAAAATATAATTTTATATTTGAGTCGTATGGCTGGCTTAAGCAAAATGGTTCCTTAAAACGTAAAAGTTTTGGATCAATGCAATGTTTTACTGGCTGTCAACTTGTAAGCAATAAATTATCTTGAGAATTCATCAGTAATCCATTTCACTGTTATAAAAAATGGGTGATCCCATTGGTAGAGAGGCGTCAGGCGGCTGTATGTCGGAGATTTACCACACGTGTACAAATTTTCCATAATATTAATAAAAATATAGGCATAGGTTAATATAACAACCATTACGCTTGAAAATAAAAAGTAAATCAAGTGTGTATGTATTTATATTATTAATGTTACAAGTACCCGACCTACTGCCGTAAATTATTGATATATAATATAGGTCGGGTATGGAAATCCTTTTAACATATTGGTATTTATTGAGTATTAAGGCTTAAAGAAAAAGAAAGTATAATACTTACCAAAAAATAAGAATGTCCCCTTATGGATTCACCGTAATTAAAATCTAACTGAACAAAAATGCCACACTTCCACAACGCGGTATCTCCGGATATGCACTGCGTAGGTAGATAGGTACCAACCAAACATTTTAAACCGCATTTCGATTATTACCAGTTTTTTCAGTCTATTTTGCCACTACTGGTGTAATTTAAATTTAATTGTGATACAATGTGCACTTGGAGTGTAAAGAAAAAAGAGCTTTTAGTAACATCAAAACAGACAAAGAAATTGGCATACACTGTAGTGTACATTTTATCACTAATTAACACAGTAAGGGGTAATAAACACTCGCATTAAGTTTTTCTACCCTTTTGATTTATTTTAATAATAAATAGTGTGAATGTACCAATGCATAATGTTCCTATTCTTTAAATGTGTTTAATAAAGTTAATAAGCACTAAATGCTACCTCGTGTATTTTGTAGTGTTACTTTTAAACTTACAAATCAACTTTTTACCCCTACACTAAAAAATTTACACGGGTAAACACAGCAATAAAAAGTTCACATACTGATAGACATTTAATGGATTATAAAAGAAAATGACATTCTTATAAATAAATATCCTAATTGTTCTGTTAGGCTTACTAAATAGTATCGTGTGCCCAAGCCCGACAAAAACCTCGTTAAAACATATCTCAAGTCAAGATGTGGTCCGCATCTCAGACCGCTAATGATGATGAAAAAAGCATTGCACTGTATTAATTTTAAAGAGCCGTTAAATATCCGATAATTTGTACTAATGGTTTTTCGGTGATCAATTTTTCGACAAAGGGATAATTAGGTAAATTCTATTAGTACCTTCATCGGTGAAATCCTTTGTGGGGTAAAATTTAATAAAGATTTTTTCAGCTTCTTAATTTTGTTCGTCTGGTGTTAGCCCACCCAAACCTATGTATCTATGGGAAGAAAGGGTTAATTAGTTTTGTGTTTGTTAGTTTAATTAAATTAGGGTATAAAATATTGTTTCAAATAATGATTGTTTAGAAATTAAACCTTGGATTTTATTACTATATTTTTTCTGTTTTGAAGATAAATGATTAAAAACAGGAAGCACCAAAAATAGGAAATGAAGTCCATTGGAACCAAGACAGTTGTAGCAATAATGGTGGAGTAATCATTTTGAATGGTGGATGAGCATCTGTATCCATTTCTAAGGGTATATTAGGTTCTTGCTTAGGTTCTGTAACTATATCACATGGTGAATCAAGAAGTAACAGGTCCAAAAGTCCAAAAAACTATATATATTACTGGCGTCTTCAATAATGTTTTCTGATTTTGGACTGTTGAGAGATTTTTAAATTGTTTTAAGAGTAAACAATTTAGATTTTTCTTACAGTTCAGATTGTTTTTAGAGATCAGAGTTGAAAACAATAAGTATTAGGGCAGTAGGACAAAATTTTATTATGTTCAAAATATAAATATTTTACCTTGTCTATAGATATTTAAATAATAAAAGTATTTATTTTAATATATCCCTAAATAATAGTAATTAATAAAACCAAATTACTTAACATGGACAATTATAAAACCATTAGACTTTATTTCTTTACTTTCTGGAAGCAAATGGACTTGGTTAAACCAATTTGGCTTTGTTAACTTAAAAAAAAATATTGTAACTTCATACACCTTTATAAAACTTTAAAAAAACTTTTTTAGTCCAAGCGGTTTAATTTCGAACTTGTAACACTCAACTTCTAATTTTTGTATAGACTTAATATTTCTGAAGATTTTTAATATTCATTGCTACAATTTCTATAAAAATGCAAACGAACTAGTTTTATAAACACAATTTTGTATAAATGTTGAAATTTTACGATATATTAACGCTACGACACTCTTGGAACCAATCTTAAAAGGGTTATAAGGGTTTTATAAAAATAAAAAAGCAAGGTTATAATAAAAAAGATTTTTAAAACGCATCAAAACTAAAAATAAAACAAAGTTGCTTTTATTTGTCAAATATAAAAGAATAATAAAACAATACTACTTTTATAATAATTTGTCCTTATTAAGGTTTAACTAGAGTACAAATAAAGTCATTTTAGGAGTAAAAACCTTTTTATTAAATATCTTCTTCCAGAGTATAATTGGCACTTCTGAGAACCTTTTTAAAACAATTTGCATTATTTCCGCCATAATAAAACCCTTTTAAAACCAATTTATGTCAATTTTAATTTATTTTGGTGTTTTTTTAAAGCAACAAATTATTTTTAAGGTGGTAGGTATTGAAGCTCCAAAAAATCATTATCATCATCATCATTAAAATCAACATAGTATGCATGGAAAAACAATATAGGGTGTGTCAAAAGGTCGCTGCCATGTTTTAAGACTTTATTTTTTGAGGCAACCTTTATAAAACAATGTTTAAGATCTCAAAACAAATTTATACATGTATGTTGAAAAATTCGTTTACGTGAAACAAGAAAAACATGAGCATCACGAAGTAAAATTGGACCACGCTCATGATGAAGAATTGGAGAATTCAAAAATCAGTATTGCTGATTTTTAATGAGGGGGTTTTTATCATAAAAGTTATGGTTAAAATTAATGATGTGGGTATATTTTTAGATAATAATGAATTATTTTGTCTTTCGTTAAAAAGTACAATTTTAATTATAATAATAATTGGTTATTTTAATGATTCGTTGGTATAATGATCAAATAAAAGAAAATAATCGGAATTTTTTTTTTATTGATAACCCAAAAGTATATAAAGCAAATATGAAAAAAATAAATTATTCAAAAGTCAAAATGAGAACTTCGTATACTTTGTTATTTGTGCTGTTTATGGTATTTTCATTGGCCCTTGCTAATAAAGGTAATATTTTTTATTTATTATTAATATGTTTTAAAATATAAACCGGCAAAAGTATGGAACAAATTCATTAAAATTGTACCCCCCTATTTTTTTGGAGATTCGAATAGATGATGAAATTGTGATTTTAGCAATATGCACATTTATACCTTTGGGGCTGATAGTTTCGGTGATATTAATTATTAAAAGTGGAAAATTTATATTTTTTAATAATGTTTTGATGTTTTTTAATTTTTATTAAAAGACTTATTAATGAGGTTTTGATAAAATTAAAAAGTGTTTATGGAAGAAATATCCATAAACTTTCTCAAAATATTATATTTCAAATATGAAGATATTTCAAATAATAAAATTTTACATCAAAATCTGCGGAATTAAAAAGCAAAATCGACGTGTTCAAGACATTTTTGGGGAAAAAGGCACATTTTTAATGAATTTGTCATACTTTAGCAGTTCACATTTTTCAAGCTTAATTGAACAATATTTCTCCTTTATCCTTTACATAACTATAACGTACACGGGTGAATATATTGAGAGGTCCCCCAAGTAAAAATGATTATTTTTTATTTTTGGTTGTTTCACTGCCACAAGGTCTAGTAATAACATAACATAAGTAAGAAATCATAAATTTTGAATATTAGAGCTTCACGGAAGATAGCTTCACGGAGGTTATGATTTTGTATGTTTGTTTTTAAACATCCCTTTGTATATTTGAAATAAGTTATTGTACGTTTTGACACCTAAATATTTAAAAAAAAACAATTGTGCATACATAAAATATTTATAAAAAAATCTACTTACTGAGGTATTACACTTCACGGTGGATAGGTTTTTGAATAGCAAATTAATGAACTTAAACTTTTGAATTATAAAACAGCAACACTCTCATCTGCATATAAATTCTAACTGAGCTTCAGGAATCACATGCATCTATAATGTCGTAAACAGAGGTTTTTGCTTATTTAAAATGATTCGTTGCATAAAGCTTAAAGCAAAAACAAATTCACGGAGGATAGAATCAATTTTTGTAACACCTACATAAATGGTTATAAAAATTATTTCTGTAAATTTTTAATAATATTTTATATTTGATTCGATTGCTTTGGATGTGTTTAATTTACTTTATTTTTAGTATGCTTTTACTACCTTAAACAGTCACGGAGGATAGGTTTTAGACTTTAAAACATTGTAAAAAATAATTAATTAAAATTAAAATATTTTTTTTAAGGGAGCAGTGGAATATTCGTGCAAGGAGGTGTAATCACCAAACTCAAAGGTCTGATGGGCGAAGCGATGAAATTTCTGTACCTTCAAGGTTCACCAACGAATCTAGTAAAAATGGGTAGCGAGCTTTTTTCGGAAATTTTAAAACTGGTACCCATTTTGGGGACTTTCATGGAAGTGGTAGGCTTTTAATAAATAATTTTATTGTGCACTACTAAATAAACCATTGACATTAAATACATTTTTTTCTATTATTGTATAGTATCCTTCACATTATCGATTGAATTATTAAATTGTAATACAATTATCATGTACGATGTTAGCGATGAAAACAAATTAACTAAAGTGCTCCTATTAACAAAATAAAAACCAGCCGCTGAAATTTTACAATCAAACTTTTTTAAATCATTATTTATCCTGAAAATTTCCAAATCCACTTTTTCATTTTCAATGCACAATCTTTTTATACTACCGAACAGTTGTTCCGCCTTTTTACTGGATTGCTCTATAGAATCACAGGCTAATATAATAAAAACCGATGATGTCTGAAATATAAAAAATCTCAGTTAAAAATAACCAAAATCAGCATACTCAGTTTAGTATACATACAAAATTTCACTCAAATCGCACCATTTTTGTAGAAGTGTCGTAGACTAAAATCTGTACATATAACTGGCTTGAAATCGCATCTCCTACAATTCTTAAGCGATCCAGGTGAAATTTTTAGGGTATACTAAGTAAAGTACGCTTATTTCACCTCAACTTACAAAATATATTAATGTGAAACCGCAATATACACTAATTGTATTTCGGTCGATATATTTATCATAAGTAATAACAATATCGAATAGGTTTAAAATAGTGAATGCTGTTGATGGTACACTGAGAAAAATCGGCCATCCGTATAGTTGATTGAAATTTTCGATTGCCTTATGGCATAATTCAAATAACCTTAAAGTGCCTTCCAAGTCTTCTATGTTTGTATTGTTAAAAATATTTTTTTGGATTAATGTTTCCAATCTTTCCTTTAGAATGATGATTCTTTTGTTGATAATGTATGCTGTATTGCATATTAATACGGTGGTGTAAATGTAACAAAAATTTGTTAAAACAAAAATATAATAATATTTCATTAACTCATTGGGTTTGTAAACGTGATCTAAGGAATTAATTATAGTACAAGCACTAAACAATACCACTGCTGGTACAATGAGTTTAAACCATGATGTGTTATAGGAAATTTTTCTTGATAACTTTCTATCTAGCACTTCAAAAATTTTCAAAATTCCTTCCCAACTTTTCGGGTTTAATGTGGAACTCAAAATTGTGGCGACAAAAAAAATAAACTCATTCAAAGTCTGAAAGACATCCATAAATTTGCGTTTGGAAGGAACATTTTTATAAATCGCAGTATATCTTCCATAAAGCGAAACACAAAAACAGGTTGAGTACATTGAAATCAAAAATGCCCCATACAGCTTGTTGAAACCATTATTTTTTTGGGTAAAAGGCGTTAGCCCGAAAATTTTACCAAAATTACTGTAAAAATTCAGGAAGGACACGTCGTTTTTTGTCATGATGTTGTACTTGATACGAATTATATATGCATTAATGTGTTACAATTGTTTTAATATAATCAACTTAAAAGCTATTGCATGTTATTATTATTATAATGAAGTGGGAAGTGTCATGTTTGTTTATAATTAATAATAATATTAATAAAAATCATTAAAATTGTAGAAGACACAATTTTGGCCATTAAAGAGCCTAGACTTGAATATATGCTACTTCTAGAAATATCACTGTCTTAAAAATGAGTGGAAAATATAAATTCATTAAAATTGATTATTGATATTTTCCTTTTTTTATTGAGCATAATTTTTATTTACGATGCGGCTATGCGATGGACCCAAATACATATAATAATGGTAGGCGCTTATTTTAAATTGCCACTTTTAGGGTCAATTTTTACCTGCTTCAACTTTTCAAATAACTTAACATTTGCGCCATCTAAATCTTTACCCCTGAACAATAAAACTTACAGTTTTCTATTTAATTCTCAGAGTTAAGAAATTGTGAGGGTAAAATTGCTTTTTAAACTTAACAGTAAAAATGTTTAATCTATATTTTACATCTGGATCGCTTCTTACATGAAAAAAGCAGTTCTAAATAAAATACAATTACCAGAAACCACCAAAAATCCAACGACAAAAAGCGATCAGTTATTTCCGCAATTTGTTTGGAAATAAAGGAGATAAAATTCAAAAGCGCGGCGATTTGTATCTGAAGCTTTATCTTCACTGCAACGTCGTAAATTGTCGGACATTCGCCGCCACGTCTTCTTTCCAGCGCTTACGCGATTTTCTGTTTGTTTGCGGTTTACGAAGCGTTAATCACGTATCGGTAGCTCAACACAAAACATGTCATGTGGACGGATAGTCGTCAAAATATCTCACTGTTTCGAGATGAGAGACCACGGTGAAATGAAGTACTCCCCGATGAAATGATTGAAATAATTTTATTGACAGTATATATATATATATATATATATATATATATATATATATATATATATATATATATATATATATATATACTGTCAAATTGGAAAAGTGGAAAGTCATTTTCTAATTCCATCTACTAATTGCTTTGCAAAATAAGACAACATGGTTACAAAAAAAAATTTCTTTTAGTTCCACCCTTACTTCCTAAGAAGTCCCAGAAGCCAACTGAATGGCTTGAGCGGGTTAGGGGTAGGAACGGACCGCGGACTTAAAGTTCCCTCCGAAGTAACCTTCCACAAAGACCTAGACCCTATCATTTTACATGTACAGGACTTCATGTCCCCAAAAAAATTTACTTTACTCACAAATTTGTTAACAACGTAACATTTTCGAAAATGGAAACAAACCAACGTTCATGAGATAGGATTTAAAAATATACAGTGACCGGCATAAGTATAACAAATTCATTTAAAAAATATTTTTTTTTCCTAAAAAATCCTTACAGTTGTCATTCTACAAATAGTGCTTGTAGCCTAGTCGCAGCTGAGAGTCAAATTAGCCAACGCTCAATATTACGTCTAATAAAGAAAGAAAAGTACCATCCATACAAAATTAGACTAATGCAGGAACTTAACAAAGATGATCCGGAGCGTAGACTACAATTATGTAAAACTATGATGAATGTATGTAACAATAATTCACTTTCCTAGTAAAATACTTTTTCCGGACAAAGCTACCTTCTGTTTGAATGGTACAGTCAACCTTCAAAATTGTAGATACTGGAGCAGAGAAAATCCTCATTGGATAGTTGAAACAAATTCCCAATACGACAAAAAGTGAATATTTGGGCAGGAATGGTGTAAATCGGGTCATTCTTCTTTGACGAGAATATGAAAGGATTTGAAAGTTGCAATACTCTCTTTTTCCCACATTATCAGAAATGTTTCCCAATGAGAATGGAGGTCCCGATCCACCAAGTGATACCATTTGGTTTCAACAGGAAGATGCACCTCATCAAATTCGTGAAGAATGATTTTCGTATAGGCTTGCTTACTTTCAAGAAACCAAAACCCAAAAGGTATAGAAAACTATCTACCCAAAAGGTATACATCTGCATATTGCTGAATTTAGAATTTTATTATCTATTCGAATATGCAAAAAAAATAAGGATGCAATTTAAAAAAACCGCCATGACATTTTCTAATAAAATTGGGCAGGACATCCTAGATTCAGATTGCTCTATTAACAACCTAGCTTAGGTTGACATTTTTAAAATAGTAACATTCATTAAAATTAAATTGCCAGTTTAATTGCAGTTTATTTTATTTCATTCTAGTATGATTCGTATTCTATTTAATCCATTTTGAAATCAAAACAAATTAATATTAATTTCCATCTTCCTTCAAAGTAAAACGCCAGGTTCCCAGTATTTACGGTAACACAAAAAGCGCTTAATTACAGCGCCATTAAATGCTTTAATACAAAAACTAGTTTTAATTGCCGCTTCACAGAAATTGTCTGTGATAATTAGAGTGGCGATTAGTCCGTCATACAAACGCTCGGACTAGAAAATTAGAATCTTCTAGTGCTTAAAGTGGATGATTTTTGTAAACAGCAACCCTTCCGTCATCTTACCCCGTATAATCTATCAAAAGACGCGTCCCGTCTAATGCCGTGTTTTTAGATGATAGATGCGATATCAGGGGTTTTAATTTCTATCTATTTTTCCAGTCTAATGTATGTTGCGGTTGTCTATCTACGCCTCTTAAGGATGGACGTGTGGCATTTTTGATTGAGGCACCCAGTGCACTGGTCATTTTTTACAGGGCAGGATTTTTCGTCTAGAAACAGTAAATCTTTTAATATATTAACTACCTGGTTTATTATTATAAAACATATATAAATGTCGACTTAACAAGCATCCTACAATTTTCACGATTGTTATCAAGGGCATACCAACAAAATGACAACATTTTTAAAATCAGCATGCTCAGTTTACTATACATAAAAAATTTCACTCAAATCGCACCATTCTTGTAGAAGTTTCGTAGACTCAAGTCTGGACTTATTACTGGCTTAAAATCGTATCTCCTACAATTCTTAAGCGATTCAAGTAAAATTTTCAAGATGTACTAAGTAAAGTCCGCTCATTTTACCACAACAAAATATGTTAATGAAAAACAGCAATATTTACAATTTGTAATTAGGTCGATATATTATTCTAAAGGTATAAAATAGTGTATGCTGAGGAATATAGTCGATCTCCCCGAGGGATGACATTGTATTACATAACATACAGGGTGTTTATTAGACTGGGCCAAAAATCAATTATTTTTTTTTTGAAAAGTATATCGAAAATATTGTTTGGGGTGACAAAAAAAATTATGGTGAAAGCTGGAGTCCATAATATTAATATGATAGATCGCAATTTAAGATTTTTTTTCCTGAGCGAGTTTTTATCTCAGAACTCCCAAACCATTGAGTTTTATAAAATTGTGTTATGAATATTTATGAAAAAAATTAAATGCTCTACAAAAAAGGTTTAATTGGAATTTCCCGTCAGACTAACCGTTTTCTTACAATCATGCCTTAAAAATTGGTATAGTTTTACAATTTGATCTTTTAACTTTAGAATTTTGTAATTCATGTAAAAATCAGTACCCGGAAAAAAACTGATAGATATTCTTATGGGAAATCAATTGCTTCTCCGCTCTAGATTTTTTTTGGGTCAGTTAAAAACTTGAATTCTTAAAAAATTACTGAAAATTAAAAAAAAATAACACATTGGAAATTTTTCGCTTTAAGAAGCTATTTTCTTTAGAAAATATTATTTTCACTATTACCTATTTAATCGTTTAAATAATAACAATCATGTTGTTTTTTATTGGAAATTGTTAATTAGTTATATAATACACATTTATAAAGAAAAAAAATTAAATTATCATCCATAAAAAAATAAATCTATAGAGGAAAAAACAAGAATTTCGTTTTGACTTCAACTTTAACCTTGAATAACTTTTGAATGAGTGAATTTAGCTAAAAATGTTAAGAGGCCTTTTTTGTAAAGCATTTGTTCATCTGACGAAAAATTTCATTTTAACTTTTTTATAGAGCATTCAATTTTCTTAAAAACATATTTCTTTGTCAATTTTGTTAAACTCAATGGTTTGGGAGTTCTGAGACAAAAACTTGCTGAGGAAAAAAAGTTAAAATTGCGATGATAGACCTCTTAATATTAATATTATGGACTCAAATTTTCACAATAATTTTTTTTTCACCCTAAACCATATTTTCGATATACGAAATATAAAAAATTGTTGATTTTTTTGGCCCAGTCTAGTGTTTATATCTTTATTATAAAATATAAAGTACGGTCCTGACTGGGTCCTGGTTATTAAATTACTTTACAAAGAAAGCGAACTTGGGCCCACACTGTTTCAACTCTTTAAAAGTTCCGATCCGAACTCGATATAGGTTAGTAAATGGTTCTAGAATCATTTAGTTTCAATTTAGATTTTCAATTTGTAAAATTGACCTAGTTTGTTTGCGCTTTTACCAAATTATCTACAATTTTGTAATTTTCTTTAAAAACGGTTAAAAATCCATTTTAACAAAAATACCTACTTTAGATTTAAAGTAGATTAAGTAACAAATAAGTTTTGATGCATTAGTAAAGGCTTAAAACCTACATCATGTTTAAAAAAGTAATAGTTCCAAATTTATTGTAGCACTTTTTAGTGTCTATACTTAAAGACATTAACCCTATGGACATACAAATACAAATGGACACGTTAAAGGAAAATTGCGGTCAGAAACGTATACATAATGACAAGTTTAGTTTTGGCGATAGGCATTTTCTTATTAAGTGTTGTTTTTGTGGGCAAAATTTAATACCTATGCTTTTTTTTTCGTCATTAGTGGACTATTTTAGGGCGGCGACACAAAATTGTTCCTCACAGGTACTTCAAATTGTGGGAACTGTCTGAATTTAATAGATAGATGAATAACTTTTTTGAAATAAGGGGTCATCTATAAATAAAATTTCTGTTAGTAAATAGTAAAATAAGTAAGAAAAAAAGTAAAAAAGACAAAACAAGTAAAAAAAATTATTTTATTATTAACAAAAATCTCATCCCTTTAAAATCGATATCAGCCCGGACACTCACTTTAAATACCTACTGTACTCTCTAAAAATGAATTAGTCAAAAATGACTAATTGTCATAGCGAAAAAGCAGTCACTAATAATTCTCGTCATTAGCAATTTGTATTCCGAACATTTAGCAGTCAATTTCCATGTAAAATTGTTCCCTTAATCTGAAAATGTCGTCAAAGGTTAAAAAAGTAGAACCGTTTTTAAAATATAGTCAATGTTCCATATATTATGGAATTGACTACATCTCACCTTCCGGGTGATTCGTATTTAGAAAAAATTAACCTCATGTAGACTCACCCTCCTATATACCCTAGGCTGGTTCAAAAAAATCAACTATTATTTTTTCTTAAAATTACGCACTGAAATTTTTTCACGGTACCAAAAAAAGACCTGTGAAAACCGGAGCTCTTAATTTTAATATTTAGAGGTCGCGCATCGAGAATTTCTATTTCCCATTTAAATAACATGGGAAATTTTGTTTTGTTTCTTTATAATTTTCCAGCTCACAAACTAACTGACAGATTTTTATGCGCGATATATATTCTTGTGGGAAATTGAACGCTCTACAAAAAATGTCTATTATCATTTTTCGATAAACCAACGAGTTCAAAAGTTATTCAAGTTATTATTATTATTATTCAAGTTAAATTTGTCATAATTGCATTTTTTACTTCAATTTTAGGCAATCATTCAAAAAATCAAAATTACTATGTTCAATAAGCCTTTTAAATTAATTCCACTGAAACACCTACTATTTTTGGAAATAATTCATTAAAAAGGATTTTAATTAATCAAAAAGAATTTTAATTAATTCTTTCAAAAAATAGTAGGTGTTTCAGTGGAATTAATTTAAAAGGCTTATTGAACATGGTAATTTTGATTTTTTTTAATGATTTTTTTTATATTTGATAAAAACTAACTAATGAATTTGCCTAAAACTGAAGAAAAACATGGAATTATATAAATTAAACTTCGACTTTGAATAACTTTTGAACTCGTTGGTTTATCGAAAAATGATAAGATTCATTTTTTGTAGAGCGTTCAATTTCCCACAAGAATATATATCGCGCTTAAAAATCTTTTAATTAGTTTGTGAGCTAGAAAATTATAAAGAAACAAAACAAAATTTCCCATGTTATTTAAATGGGAAATAGAAATTCTCGATGCGCGACCTCTAAATATTAAAATTAAGAGCTCCGGGTTTTACAGGTGTCTTTTTTGGTATCGTGAACATATTTCAGTGCGAAATTTCAGAAAAAAAAATAGTTGATTATTTTAAATCAGCCTAATATACCCACGAGCCGCCACTGCCACATTTTACCAATACAACCCAATACTTAAATGAATATTAAAAAAATATCACTCAAACCAAAGGTTTTGACAAACTTTGACCTGCTCCACCGATATAATTATATCCTCTAAGTAAAAGGGACATTGCCAAAATAGTTTTGACCATCCATTCAGTAAATTAAATGTCTTTTCATTCACAAATTCTATATATTTACTATAATGATATAAGTTTGAGCTTGTGGAATGGGGTGGTAGAAATAGTAAAGGATTTTGTTACCTATATATATATAGGTGCAATTTGGCAAATTCATTTATAATGACGCTTTATGGTTTTGTTTAGTATTGCGTAATATTAGGGGTGTTCCTAGAAGAAATCATAAAAATACCTCGAGATGATTTAAATTTTTTTAATGAGGTTTGGTGCCTTCACTACTTTTAAGAATTTAGTTACAAACCGCAAATTTAATATTTAGAAGTAATATACTGTTATTAAAATCAGATTGGTTAACATGAATTTGTAGTTTGCTATTTTTTTTTTAAATTTTAACATAATGTTTTGTAGAAAACCAGGGTTTTTAATTATTTAACCTATTTAACGAGTGTGCGAAGTGCGAAGTATTCTAAAAAAGATCACTGGTTTTCAAACAAAATTGGGTCAGTCTACAAAAGTCCGAGCAAAAGTCTACAAAAAGGTAGAAATAAGTAAAAATAAGGGCCTTTTTGAAAATTACAAGGTTGAATTATTGACAAGATTTGTTATTAAATCTACAGTTAGATGTAAAATTAAAATAAAGTTATGTGGCCATGCAATAACGAATAGCAAAAACAGCTGTGCGCGCGGAATTGTGCTTAGTCCATAGAGCTCGAGCTTTAAGGTTAGTTATTTTTTACAATGTTTAAAAGTCTATAACCTATCCTCCGTGACTGTTACTCTTTCTAGGTTAACCTATATGTTTTCAAATATCTGAGGTAGTAAAAGCATACTAAAAATATCAGTTCACTAAGTAAATTAAACACATCCAAAGCAATCGAATCAAATATAAAATATTATTAAAAATTAAAAGAAATAATGTTTATAACCATTTATGTAGGTGTTACAAAAATTGATTATATCCTCCGTGAATCTGTTTTTGCTTTAAATTTTATGCAACGGATGGCGCTTTAATCATTGTAAATAAGCAAAAACCTCTGTTTACGACATTATAGATGCATGTGATTCCTGAAGGTTGGTTAGAATTTATATGCAGATGAGAGTGTTGCTGTTTTATAATTCAAAAGTTTAAGTTCGTTAATTTGCTATTTAAAAACCTATCCACCGTGAAGTGTAATATGTCAGTAAGTAGATTGTTTTATAAATATTTTATGTTTCTACAATTGTATTTTTTTTTAAATATTAAGGTGTCAAAAGATACAATAACTTATTTTAAATATACAAAGGGATGTTTTTAAAAAACATACGAAATCCTAACCTCCGTGAAGCTCTAATATTCAAAATGTATGATTTCTTAAAATTTTTGCATTAGTGCAGAACTACTTATGTTATATTACTAGACTAACAGTAAAACAACCAAAAATAAATTCAAATAAAAAACGTGTTGACTTTTTTGTCATTTTTGTCTTGGATTCGATACCTATCGATTATTTTTACGAAGTACCCAGTGAAGAACAAGTTCACCTGTCATAATTAAATATTTACAGTTGATATTTTTTCCTTATACAGGCGAACGAGGGACTCAAAATCAAGCAACTTATGCAAATTTTCCTCCATATCTATGTAGTTACGTAATATTTTACGTTAATTTTATCAGATCCGAAAAATAAACAGTGTTTATTAAAAACGGTAGCAGATGATATTAAACCGGCCATTTCGATTGGATCTTCCGAAGCTGAGTACTAATTATTAATGAAATGTTGGAGTAAGTCCAATTGTAAATTAATTTGTATTATTTGCATTTTTTTTGTTTATCGGTTTCTGCTGGTATGTTTTTATAATTAATTGTTTCAAGACGTATCTGCAATTATCACTTTAAGGCAAGTGTTGTGAATTATATTATTTCACTGAGTATGAACAAGTTTTTAAATTATATAGGTAAATTTTTTTTTAGTAATGTTATTTTTATAATGCATTCTGATATATCATTAGTTTTTCCTCTGAAGTCCTTTAGTAGTATTGAGTGAGGAAAACGTCCAAAACTAGACCAGAGTTTCCTCATTAAAAACCAGTTGGCTTATATATGGAAATTGAGTAGGGCTGACCTTAAAACTACAGCGAGGAAAAATAAAATGATACAGCGGAAACAAAACAAAAAAATTCAAAAATTAATATGAAGAAAGGAAGTCTTGGTTTATGAGAAATATTGGAAAGAAGCTCTACTTGCTCTTAGGTATTCTAAATAGTTTAAAAGTATACCTAGATAATTAGATATATCTATTAAAATAATAATTCGAATTAATGCAATTTATTGATTATTTAAAAGCTTAATGCTGGAGAACTGGTTCTTAGAACGTTGTTCGTCAGAGCATTCCGCTTTTTAATGAGTCTGGCCTGTAAATTAGTTATAGCGAGCTTAAGCATTTTTATACAAATATCGGCAGTATCAATTAGATGACTTGCTGGTGCGCTTCAACATAAAATTATCATACTTAGCGTTCACTGTGTCAATAAGGCGATTTGTAATTTATTATTCCGATAAAATATACAAAGTCAAAAATATCAACTCTTAGCAACACTAATTAGAGTTCACACAGGTCCACACTAAATAGTGTTGTTTTATAACACTACAATTAGAGTTATTTGTAGTGTAATTTTCCCCAAGTAAGCAAGTATGATTTAACACTTTAGCACTGAGGATAAAGTAATTTTACACTGCATTAATAAGTGTTAATTTACCTAAAATCGTGTACTTCTACACTTCCTGGGTAAAATCCCACTTTTGTTTAGTGTAAATTAACACTACTTTGGAAAAGTTATAAATTTTAGAAAGGTACTTTTACTCTTTTAGTGCAAACTTCTAGTGTAAATTAACACTATTATTTGAGTAAAACCTATTTGTGGTAGTGTATAAAACGAAAAGGTAAATAAAGAGAAACATTTATTTGGAACAAAAATCTATGACAATTATCAAAATCGGTGCCTTTTAAAATATAATTTTATATTTGAGTCGTATGGCTGGCTTAAGCAAAATGGTTCCTTGAAACCTAAAAGTTTTAGATCAATGCATTGTTTTACTGGCTGTCAACTTGAAAGCAATGAAATATCTTGAGAATTCATCAGTAATCCATTTTTCTGTTATAAAAAATGCGTAATCCCATTGGTAGAGAGGCGTCAGGCGGCTGTATGTCAGGGATTTAGGTATAGGTTAATATAACAACCATTACGCTTGAAAATAAAAAGTAAGTCAATTGTTTATGTATTTATATTATTAATGTTACAAGTACCCGACCTACTGCCGTAAATTATTGATATATAATATAGGTCGGGTATGGACATCCTTTTAACATATTGGTATTTATTGAGTATTAAGGCTTAAAGAAAAAGGAAGTATAATACTTACCAAAAAATAAGAATGTCCCCTTATGGATTCAATGTAATTAAAATCTAACTGAACAAAAATGCCACACTTCCACAACTCGGTATCTCCGGATATGCACTGCGTAGGTAGATAGGTACCAACCAAACATTTTAAAACGCATTTCGGTTATTACCAGTTTTTTTAGTCTATTTTGCCACTATTGGTGTAATTTAACTTTAATTGTGATACAATTTGCACTAGTAGTGTAAAGAAAAAAGAGCTCTTAGTAACATCAAAACAGACAAAGAAATTGGCATGCACTGTAGTGTACATTTTGTCACTATTTAACACATTAAGGGGTAATAAGCACCCGCATTAAGTTTTTCTACCCTTTTGATTTATTTTAATAATAAATAGTGTAAATGTACCAATGCATAATGTTCATTTTTTTTAAATGTGTTTAATAAAGTTAATACGCACTAAATCCTACCTAGTGTATTTTGTAGTGTAACTTTTACACTTATAAATCAACTCTAATATTTTTACCCCTACACTAAAAAATATACACGGGCAAAATTTTTTACTGTGTACAGTCTTCAGAAACTGAATTTTTAAGAATTTGACACTTTGGGTGCTGTACAAACTAAACTATACAGAAACATATTTCTTAAAAAATTTGCTATTTTAGAAGATTTTTTTATTTTCACATACAAAGCCGTTACCTTCCTGGACTGTTTTCGATTTAAAATCAATTTAACCATCAACTCATTTTGCTTATTTTTGGCGGTAGGTAATATTAAACCTAAATGCCCAATTACTTTTCCACAATAATTAATTCAACAGTTATAGCAATTTGTATTCAATTCGATAATAATCCATTTCATGAAGTTTTTGCTTAAGTTATCCTTTGTAAAATCGCATACTTGAAATATCAAAACAAAAATTTTGTTTCTTGGGTTGTTGACCACTTTAAAAGAAAACAAAACCGCCAGATATTAATTCGATCAGAGGAAGTGACCGCTACCAACGACATACAAAACTTTAGAATATATGATTTTCTTAATTTTAAAAAGAAACGACGTACACGTGCAATGTTGTCATGTTTAGATTAAAATTTTGCTTAATAAAATGACGCATAGAAAAAGAAATTGACGTTTTAGAATTTCGAAGCTGTCAGTTGTGTTTTTGAATATTTCGTTTAATTCGTGTATAATTTCGTTTATTTCGTTTGTTGTTTATGTTAGTTTATATCGTTTAAGTTTTCATTGCCGTTTTTGTGTTTGTTATACGAGGTGTATTCAGAAAATAACGGGAATTGTTAAATTTTGCGGGTTCGGAGGGTACGGTTGTCATAAAATTTTCTTTATTATGTTGGTATACATACCCCCGAAGTTTTATGAGCTCGGCGATTTTTCGTTCGTTAAAAGAAATGGATCAAAGAATTTGTATCCAATTTTGCTTCAAAAATGAAATAAATTCTGTGAAATGTTAACAAAGGCCTATAGTGAGTCTGCTATAAGTAAAACAAGAGTTTATAAGTGGTATAAGAGTTTCCAAGATGGCCCTGAAGACGTTGAAGATGACGAACACCCCGAACGCACAAGCACATTAACAACCGATAAAATCATGGAAAAAGTGGAAGAAATGGTTATAAACCATCAGAGAAGTCGCTGATGATGTTGGTATATCGATTGGCTCATCCCATGAAATTTGTTCGAATGTTTTGGGTATGAAACGCGTGGCAGCAAAATTTGTTCTAAAATTGTTAAATTTTGAACACCATTTTTGGCCAAAAACACTGTAATGATGCCCCAGCCTCCATATTCGCCAGACATGCCTCTGTCTGACTTTTTCCTATTCCCAAAAATAAAGAGAACCCTAAAGGGCCGTCGTTTTGCAAGCATAGATGACATTAAACGCATCGCTGAAAGAACTAAAGGCTATCCCAAAGATCGAGTTTTAGAAGTGTTTCGAGTATTGGATGAAGAGCTGGCATAATATCCAATGGGGACTATTTTGAAGGCGACAACATTAATGTAGACGAATAAATAAATATTTGTTTCAAAAAACGAAAATTCCCGATATTTTCTGAACAAACCTCGTATGTTATAAAACTCTGACTTTTGACATTTTGGTATTCTAAGGTCCCAAATCTAGGGAACAAATTAATAAATATATAAAAAGTGTTCACGGGTTACAAAAAATGGATTTTACATTTCTGATAAAATTTCATTCTTGAAATATAAAAAAAATTTCAGTCCAAAGTTTTTAGAATAATCAAAGCAAAAACTTATATCAGGAATGGAATTTTCTGAGGTTTGCAATATCTGAAACAATTTTAAGATTTTTTCCAGGAAGCACCATCCACTTGCTAGAAGAAAGTATTATATTAGGTATTAATACATTTTGCACTTTATTTTTCTTCTTCGTTTGATGTCGCTGGTGGCTTCCGATAGACATCGGTAATTACACGTTATATAGAACCAGTGCAGACGCCGAGTGTGCCGTGCACAAGCAGTGCCGCCAACATCGGCTTGTGGGAATCGAGTTTTCGTTTTAGAAACATTTCGATTCTGCTCTTCTTCTTCATCATCATCTTTGCTTCTTCTTCGCGATGATCTTATCGCTCCGTCACAATTTCTACTTCTCTTCTGTATATAAAGTCTAATGAATGGATGCGTACCATCGAGGAATCTCGATGTGCGTTGCAGAATTGCAAAGTGCTTTACTTGTTGTTTATGCCGCAGTTCTGGTTTTCGAGAGATAAAACGGAAATTTATCGATTAATAAATTTGTCAATTATTGT
This sequence comes from Brassicogethes aeneus, assembly GCA_921294245.1. Lineage (NCBI taxonomy): Eukaryota > Metazoa > Arthropoda > Insecta > Coleoptera > Nitidulidae > Brassicogethes > Brassicogethes aeneus. The sequence goes on from OV121138.1 coordinate 42,798,982, forward strand.
TTTAGTTTGAGAGTTCTCATAACAAGAGAGGTTTATTCACTACCAGTGGCGGCTCGTAGGTGTATTGGAGGTTAATTTTGTCAAAATAGACATTAATTTTTACGACACTATATATATATATATATATATATATATATATACATATATAATCAATATATATGAGTAATTCTCCCATAATTTTAATATTTAGATCCAAAATTTTTAAATATAAATTTGTCAGTCTTTTTTGTTGATATTATTTGACGAAGCACAATTTTAATTTTTTTTAAGCTACAAGTTTATCAAGTCACTAGTACTTTTCCTGACCGTGACTTAACATATTTATAAAAAAAATGGCAAAAATCTTTGATATACTCTCTTAAAATGTCAATAGTCAAAATTCTACTATTTGAATTAGTACCAGCATATTTTACTAATGAAATAGTCGTTTTCACTTTTAAATAGATATTTTTTACTACGTAAATAGTTAAAGTTTGACTAATTTAAGATTAGTCACCATCTTTGACTATTTCTGAGAGTTAAAGGTAACTAATTTCTTTAATCGTTTACGGCCAACAAAGAATTATTTCAATTAAATGCATAAAGGCTTCATGGTTAAATGGCCCATAAAAACAAACAAAGATGCAAAAAGTTTCGCTCAAAACAGCAACACAAATAATATATTCAACTTTAAAATATTATGAACAATATTTATTGACAAATAAAATTGATTTTTATAAGAGTGACTGATAGCCACATTGGTTATGACAACAGCTTGACAAGCTTGACAAGCGACAGACCTGAGTTTAATCTACTAATTTGACTATTTCATTCAGTAAAATTTGTCTAATTATTAGTTACTGCTTTTTCGCTATGATAATTAGTTATTTTTGACTAATTCATTTTAAGAGAGTAGGCAGATCTTTGCTTTTTACTTATAATTTATAACTGTATTTGTGATGCCTTAAAAAGTTTGTCATGTAAAATTAATGTTATTCTTACTTCTCAGAAAGTCAAACCCACATAAATTGGAAAGCAATTTAAATGAAGGGTATATTTTTTGACTGGGAAAAGCCGTCTTACTAAAATCTTGTTAAAGCTACATTTTATTAATTCTATGAACTAATACTTTAACTTTATAAAATGAATTCCTTCACTCGCCTATCGGCTCGAAAACTTTTATCATCGGGAGTAATTGCTATGATTCCTCGCTCGGCAAAAAATATACTATTTCGTCAGCAGTAATTTATTCTGTGTTTATTAATTTTGTTTAATTGGAAAAGTTCATATTTAACATTAATATAAAAAATTTAAATAATTACGGCATATTTTTGTTGCATTTTTTTAATATCCAGTTAATGTTAGTTAATTTATAGGCTTCCTTAATTTTTGGTTTTGTTTTTTAATTTAAATTTCTTGATCGTCCTTGCCTTATCCTAAAAAAGGGACGGTCTGTAAATGCATTTGCCATGGCAGAATTTCATATTGAGGTTATGTATAAATTTTAAACAACATAATTAATAATGAATCGTAGTTGTTGTTAAACAAAAATAATAAATGGGTGAATATATTAAGATGTCCCCCAAGTGAAAATGATTATTTTTTATTTTTGGTTGTTTCACTGTTAGTCTAGAATGGGGTTTAGTAATAACATAACATAAGTGGTTCTGCACTAATGCAAGAATTTTAAGAAATCATACATTTTGAATATTAGAGCTTCACGGAGGTTAGGATTTCGTAGGTTTTTTTAAACATCGCTTTGTATATTTTAAATAAGTTATTGTATCTTTTTACACAATTGTACATACATAAAATATTTATACCAAAAAGTACTTACTGAGATATTACACTTCACGGTGGGTAGGTTTTTAAATGGCAAATTAATGAACTTAAACTTGAATTATAAAACAGCAACACTCTCATCTGCATATAAATTCCAACTGACCTTCAGGAATCACATGCATCTATAATGTCGTAAACAGAGGTTTTTTCTTATTTAAAATGATTAAAGCGCCATGCGTTGCATAAAATTTAAAGCAAAAAAAGATTCACGGATGATAGAATCATTTTTTGTAACACCTACATAAAGGGTTATAAAAATTATTTCTTTTAATTTTTAATAATATTTTATATTTGATTCGATTGCTTTGGATGTGTTTAACTTACTTAGTGAACTGATATTTTTAGTATGCTTTTATTACCTCAGATATTTGAAAACATATAGGTTAACCTAGAAAGAGTAACAGTCACGGAGGATAGGTTTTAGATTATTAAAACATTGTAAAAAATAATTAATTGCGGTTAAAAATCTGGAACCTGAGCTGTAATTCTACTTAATTATGAAAGATCAAAACACAATAAAAGTGTAGGTCAAACTCATTTAGTTTTATTAAATATCACGGGGGACGGTTCGGAACAAATTAAAAAACGGGAGCAAATAATTACCTTATTATTACACTGCATGAAACACAACGTATTCTTTTTACTTCGTATTGGTGTAACTGACTAATTCCTGCGTTATTAAGACAACAGTTTTAAATAATTTAATCTGAATCAAAACAAAAACTCCCGTTCTACACGCACTGCAACACAAACTGCCACCCACCAAATCTTCAGTCATGTGATATAAAACCACCAATTAGATAATTCTCTTGCCAAGCAGCAACAAATAGACGCAAACTCGCCTGATATATTAGTAGGTAAATAACCATGTATGCTTAGTATGATTGATTGATTTTTTACAATTTAGGCCTCAGAGGCCTACCCTGACGAGCCGCCACTGTTCACTACGGACAAATGGCTTTACAAGAAACTACTTTAATAAAATATCCTATTTTAAAACTTAATAAGCGAAGTAAAAAATTAACTTTAAATGAAAAACAGGTTCTAAAAAGTTAATCAAAGTCCAACTTACTAACCATATCGCCAATAAATCATTGGTTGTAATTCAGTTGGTATTGATTTAGTGGCAAGGCCACATAAATCGTAATTGCCAACGTCTGTAAGGCACGTTTCAGCGTATTCGTCTGAAAACTGAAAAAATCGGGCGCGAAGCAATGAAATTTCTAAAAAAATCGCAGTTGGGTTTCAGTTTACAGGCCCGTATACGTATACGTAGTAGTACGCGAATTGTTTTTGTATGTAGGTCGTCGGCGTATGCCTTTTAAATTTAATTGTAAATTTTATAGCTTAGGCATGGTCAGTACCTAAACATGTACACCGGAGAATTCGACGGTTGAGACGGATTATTGTTCTTTGTTACTTGCACGTAGCATTTAATTAAATGTATCAAGATCAAGGTTACACAGTAAACAAATATTTCATAATTTTACCCGAATTTTAACCAGATTTTATGTTAATCCAGGTCGACATAACTTTATGTTAAGTTTAACTGTAATCTGTTTAACAGATTCTGTTAACTAGTTTGTAATTGAAGGGGTCATTGCAAGAAATGCCTTAGTCACAAATAGGTGATTCTGAGATATTGCGGTTTGAAGATTTATTTTTGATTATGAAATTTTACACAAAATTTTATAATAAAAATGTGTGTTGTATTGTGGTCTTTGTAAAAAGTGGATTGGACTTCCATGATTAAAAAGGAAAATACGTTTTGTTACATCAAAAAAAATATATAAAATAATTTGGGACTTGGGCACTTTTTGTGTTGAAATATTTTTATTTTGTCAAAAATTAAGGGATATTTCATAAACAGCGTGGGCCTCTTGTAACTGATCAATTCCTTTATCAATAACATCATTTTGCTGGATTATACTTCCATTTTCAGACAAGGTTCGAGCAAAAAAAAAACGGTAACTGGTATGGTTTAAGGTTCCACAATCTATTTTATTTTACAAACACAAATTATTAGGATTTACACAGTTTAATAGGTAATTTGCTCAGATATAACCTAATTTAAATAACGTGGACTAAGGCACATGTTGCATTGCATCTGTCAAAATTATGACTTAGGTACTTCTTGCATTGAAAACCAGGTAAACTCCCATTGGTGTAAATGCAAACTAAGGCACAGACACATATTTCTGCCATACTGCAAATACCACCTGAAAGCTGAAGTGAAACACTTTTAGATATCGCCACAACGTCAATTTTATTGAAAATGTGACTTAGGCACTTCTTGCAATGACCCCTTCAATTATAACCAACATTTTGTAGATTTTATAACAAAATCATGTCAATAATTCAACCATAATTCTTGTAATTTTCAAAAAGGACCTTATTTTTACAAACCTTTTTTAGACCCAGTAACCAAAGTATTTGCTGGAAATTGGGAACTGAAATGGAAAGAATTTTGATAGGAAATTTCTTTTTCTACTAGCGCACCCATTTGCGTGCGCAAAGTTGCACTTTTCCGCACGCATTTGCATTTAAAATGTACGTTAGTATGTCGATTTTAGACAAAATCACAATCCATCATTGTGAACAAAATCAAATTTAGTTAGTTACTTAATTTTCATGTCAATAAGTGTCAAACAAAGGGATACGTCATATTATAGATTTTTCGCGAAATTAAAATGAACATTTTGGAAGAAGAGCTACCATATGACATCCTGGAGGCAGCAAATACTGTAAATGAGAATTTATTACCAGCGAAATCCTGTCAAAAATATGAGAAATAATTTAAACATTTTGAAAACTGGTGCAACAACAAAGGGACAACAAGTTTTAAGGAAGAAGTGTTTCTGGCCTATTTTGCGGATTTAAGAAAATCATATCAGCCAAATACTTTGTGGAGTACTCCATGTTAAAAAGTGTCCTAAAAGTTAATAAAAAATTTGGATTTGAGTCTATATTATAAATTAACATCATATATAAAAAAAGAAAATGTGGGATACCGACCAAAAAAGTGCAAATTTTTTGAGAAAGATGACATTTTAAGATTAATTAAAGAAGCACCCGATGAAATTTACCTCTTAATAAAAGTTGCCACTATTTTTGGGTTGGCTGGTGCTTGTAGGCGAGAAGAGCTCTTAAAGATAATGATTGATGATATAAAGATAAAGAAAATTTGGTAATCGTAAAAATTTCGGACAGTAAAAATTACACATCAAGAATCTTTGTGATATCTGATGAAACCAATAATGGTCATTACTTACAACTGTTTCGAAAATATTCAAATTTGCGAAAACCAATTATAAAAGAAGAGCATGCACTATCCAATGTGTAGGAATTAATACATTTGGTAAAATCCTGCACAAATACCTGCATATCTAAAACTTAAAAAACCTGAGGAGTCCACAGGTCATAGTTTTCGTAGATCCTCCGCTACCATATTAGCCGATTCTGGGGAAGGAATTTCCAATGTTAAGCGACTTGGAGGCTGGAAATCAACGGCTGTCGCCGAGAGCTACATAGAAGAATCCACTACCCAAAAAAAAATTATCAAATAAAATATTGGACATAAAAAACGGCTCTTCTGAGTTAAGCCAAACTTTATTAAATAGTACAACAATTCACCCGTTAAATGAATTAACCTGTTCTACAAACCCTGGTTTTCTACAAAAAATTAAGTTTAAATTTTACAAAATAAAATTAACAAAATACAAATCAAAGAGATATTTCTTGAATTCCAAATATAAAAACATTGTATCCGACTTTTAAACCCATGAAGGTAATAATGAGCATGGTCGCTAAACTGTGGCAGCTCCGGTTGTTGGAGTTTTTCTGTTTAATTAGGCGCAAACTAAACGAAAAAACAGTTCGTGCAATTGGGATCGAAAAATAACACAATAAAAAGCACGCGTTCGGGCCCAGTGTATAGTAAGCAAGTCTACGTAGTCCAACATATATAATTACGTTTTGCCCACACGTGCAATAGGAATAAATGGTTCAGTGCTCGAAATTATTCTTTCTGCTTTGAGTTTACAAGCGCCGTGAAAAAAACGAGGCAATATTAAGACTAGTTGCAGACACAAACAAATAATTGTGCAATTTTCCTGATGTCAAGTTTCAGTTGTATGTGTTATTATTTTATGTAAAATAAGAAAGTTTTTCTCTATTATTTTTGCATTAGTGCCATAATTCAAATTTTTAAATTATTACCTAGAAAACCAATATTTTTGTTATATAAATTTTGCACTAGTATTAGTTTTAATACACTCTGAAGAAGCTACTGTGTAGCGAAACAATTGTCAACATTCAAATAAATTACGTGAAACTTTTAAAACATAGTTGTTTTTATATTTACATAGTTATGTTCAAGAGCTGGTTGCAAAATTTAAACAAACGGGATCTGTTTGCAATTAAAAATGAAACCAATCTATTATAGTCAATGAAGCCACCCATATTGAGGTTCTTGTTCAGCTTGGTGTAGATCCCATAATATCACTCCGTTCAGCATCTAGATTAACAGGGCAATGATGATGCAGATAGGCGTTTAAAATTTTGTGAAATCATGATCAATAAAATAACAAATCAGATCCAAATACTAAAAAACATTTGCTTTAGCGATGAGTGTACTTTTTATCTAAATTGAAATGTTAACAAAGAAAATTGTCATTAGAGGAAATCATACCCAGTATCCAAGAAAACTTGATATTGTATTATTGACCAAAATTTATGGTCAAATTTATTTTGAAATGTTAGATGGCAACCACTAAAAATAAATGAACAAGATAATCAATCATCATCCTGAACTAGCTTTGGATGAACATTTAATACCTTTGCAACCATATGGGGCATCCCCTCATTATGTAGAAGCTAATAGGGCTTGGCTGGATCAGAATTATACAGAAGAGTGGATTGGTAGAAGAGGACCCATAGAATAGCCTTTCAGATTTCCAGATCTGACACTATTAGAGTTTATTTTAAAATCTGATGAATTACACAGTACAACACGATTTTCCCCCCATGAAAAATTTTAACAGATTTTTAAAATAAAACTCATTCTTATTATTTTCACCTAAACAGATTTTTAATACTCTATTTTGTTAAAAATCATTTTTTTTTCTTCAAATATTTTGTTTTTACATAATACAAAAATTATACTTAAAGAAAAATATTTCTGGTTTAAATTTTTAATTTTTTTTAATAAAACAACAGATTTGTATTTATCTTATATTAAATATATGTTGGAAACAAATCTTGATCTTTTAGTTTGATGATTATACATTGCTTTCGAATCTATAGTGGTATCACAACCTAAAAACACCACTTGATATACAGGGTGTTTCACATTCGTGGTCCATTGGAAGTTTCTGGAGAACGGAAAAAATGAAGATTTGAAATTTAAAAGCGTTTATAATCCAAGTCTATTTTTTTAAATATATTGAACAAAATGCAACTTCCGGTTTGACCAGAAGTGACGTCAACTTTGTTGTTTGAAGTAGAACACCCCATATATTTTTACATTTTTAAATTCTTCATAAAATTCTGAGTAAAATTACTAAACCATGTCCTATACTTAAAGTGAATAGTTTTCCAGATGTTTGCTATTAGGTTTACGGATATGGGGGTAAAATGTTTGGAAACTTAAAACATTGTTTAAAAAATTCCATGTCAATTCTTTAACATATTATAACAAATTACCCGAGAAAACCCAGGACAAATTGGGCTAACTTGAAACGTTAATAACTTTTTTATTTTAAATGTTACACCCGGTATGTTAGGAATTGACATGGAATCTTTTAAACAATGTTTTAAGATTCCAAAAATTCCAACCCTATTTCTGCAAACCTTATAGCAAGAAAGTTATAGGCTATTTTTGATTGACGCGCATTTTTCATATTTTAACGAAAAAATTAATAACTCCAAAACTATTTACTCCAGGTATAGGACATGGTACAGTAATTTTACTTAAAGTTTTATGTAGAATTTAAAAATGTAAAAATATATGGGTTGTTCCATTTAAAATAACAAAGTTGATGTCACTTCCGGTCAAGCCGGAAGTGGCATTTTGTTTAAAATATTTTAGAAAAATAGGCTTAATTGAATTATAAACGCTTTAAAAATATCAAATCGATATCTTTTGCCGTTTCTCAGAAACTCTCAATTGACCACGAACGACACCCGTATTTCGTAAATGTGCAACACCCTGTATATAATAAATAAATAATTTTATTGGTCGTCCATTTATTCAGTGAATAAATTTTTCATAAAAATACACTGTCTAGCTGTTATCGAATCTGATATATTATGTGCCGAATACCGTGGATAACATTTTATTGGATTCTACTTTCAAAATCTATAGAAATTTTTTATGGGAGGGAAAAAAATCAAATTTTGTGGTACTGTGTTATCACAGTGTAAGTAAAAAATTAACTTTTTATTTTTAAAGATCAGAATAAAGGTGTAGCAGTAGAGGCGGTGTGCTCCTTTTGAGTTTCAATATTTTAATTTTGTTTGTTCGAATAATAATAAGGATGAAAGAAGTGGGTTCCGAAAGGCCCCTACTTTAATGGCAACAACGTGGCACCATCAAAAACAACGCTGAAATGGTTTGTCATGTACGTTTTATACGCTTTTTATGACCGCCAGGCGCTACATTGTTTTTCAAAATACAGAAGTGTCCCTTGCGGCGAGAAACAGTATAGTTCTCCACTCTTTTAATTATATTGCATTTACATATTATTACGGGGCATTGCTTTCGTACTATATGGTTTCTTGTCGTGTAATAATTTCTGATGAGACGAGCATAAATTTGCATTTCGCCATGATGGCTCTAAGCCAAATTATAATTCATTTCTTTTTAATATTAAATTATGTGTAAAACTAATTTGGAAAATTGCACTTCAACCTATTCCTCGCGTTAACATACCGCGATAAATTAAAGCCCTTTGCACCGTGCACTTTCTACTCTCTAAGTTTATTAATTTTGGAGCACGTCTCAAACGTCAAAATTATGTTTTACCGCCGTGAAATTTTTAACCACTACTTAAGTGCAAAACAAAGCTCGAATTTACCTTCAATTTGAGTTAATTAAGAAATAAATTATATTTTTGCTAATTACATATTGGCATAGTAAAGGCCGCAATAAAATATATCTTTGTGTTGGTCTACAAGAGCACTTTGTAATCTTAAAGTTACTCGGATGACTGTAATAACCAAGAGTCTGATTAAAACGCTGATCTCTAGATTAGATAATCGAAAATGTGCAGAATCAAACCACACTAATAATAGCTGATAATTAGGTACCCACTACTGAATCCTTATTTATTATTAATATGGCTGGTTCTACACACGATGAAATCAACAGTGTTTTGTATTCCATTTAAGAATAAAGCGTCGAGTTTAATAGGATTTATTTTAGACCAATCACGATGCTTAAAATTGTGATTTTTTAGGTATTTAAAATAATAATGTAGTATTATATTAGCTTTTGTTGTCAATGTGTCAAACATATTTTAATTATAGAAAGAATATTTCTTTTCAGAAGGTTTGATTAATCGCACATTGGCAACGTAGCATTAAATTTGTTTTAAATGGCGGCAGTAGCATGAGCTGTTATCATAGAAAGTTTTTATTTTGTAAATTTATTGTTTGTTCTGTGATTTATTGGCTTTATTTAAAGCATTAACCATTAATATTTGTTACTGAACAACAGGTAATTGGATTACTTTAAAATCCCTTAACATAAACAAAAAAAATATTTTAAAATTTTTAAGAGACAATATGTATAAAATGAACAATGTGGATAGTGTGGAAAACCAAACCTCTGTCCTAAACAATAAGTATGAGCAACATATAGGACAAGGTCAAATAATAACACTTAGATACATATCCATCACAATAACACTGTTCTCTTCTAGCTTTGGTAATCCATGCTTTATTCAAATATTTTTTTAAATATCAGTCTCTTCGGTAATGTTATACTGACACTTTTTGACTTTTCTTTATCGGTATGTTTCTTTACCATATGGTACCCACAGCCATTGAAAGTAGACAACTTCGTGAATTTTAGCTAAAATGGAAAAAAGTGAAAGGCGAATATTATTCAGAGCTTTTGGACAGATTCGACATTGATTTGAAGCAGAAACGAGCGCATTTGGGGAAGAAAAAAGTGCTGTTCCATCAAGACAATGCACGTGTGTAATCGCCATGGCAAAAATCCATCAATTGGGATACAAACTGCTACTCCATCCAGCATATTCTCCAGATTTAGCCTCATGGGACTATTTTCTGTTTCCAAACCTGAAGAAATGGTGGTAAGAGATTTGAAAAAATGTTTTTTATTCAAAAAGTCACTGACTTATGAAACCACCCTCTTTTTTCTTTTTATTTAATTTTATAAAACTCTATTTGTTAATAACTATATTATAAAAACATAATAATTTGTTAAAACATTAAAATATGTACTATGTTACCCATAAAAAATTCCACTGACATTTAAATAAGGAATGTAGTCGAATAATTAAGGTTATGTTTCTCAATTTAATGTTAGTGTTAATCTTATTTTCTGAAAATAATACAATACATATATTTTTAATATTTTTAAAGTTTTAATTCGTATGGTAAACTAGTTTTCCATGGTATAGTACATTTGGGTATTTAAATTTACCGCGTTTTCGTTTTGCAGCGACATGTACTCCAAATGAAATGGATTATAAATTCATTAATTGCAGAAGAACTTCTAGATGTTTATATGTTTTTTTTTATTAATAAACCATTAAATGAGTTTTGCAGACATCACAGCAAAAGATGTGTCTGATGGAGTAAGGTTTTGGTGGGTTTCGCATATGGCACCCAAAAATCTGTTTGTAACAACCATTTACAAATGGTTTAAAACTCTTTATTGATCAAGATATGTTATAGCTCCCACTTATTATATCAAAATTCCCTGATCTGTAGAATAACCCATGTGAAGATATATTGAAGTAATGAAACTGAAAGTTATACAGAGATACTGAATGGAGTTCTTCTTAATGGTTGAGGGTAAAAAAAGTTGAAAAACTCTCGTTCGTCTAAATTATAGGCACCACTTTAAATAAATGCCAATGTTTAACGAATTTATGCCTACTCGCATTGCAATTCAAATCAGATCGGGGTAGGCTACCGTATAGGCGAATCCAGCGATCCGTGATTGGACATAAACAATGGTGGCTTGATTAGGGAATAAATACTGAAAGATCCGGATGCGTTGCGCCGGTGGTCCTTTTGCAGAAGACAATTCAATTAAATCGATTAAGACGATCTTTTCTTCTTCTCGTTGACGTTTCGTCCTTTTCGATGCGCGCGTCCTTGCAGACTGGGGACAGCTTCACCTAATTAATAAGAAGACCCGATTTGGCGGATTCTCACTCGATTTCATTTGACACTTTTAACAGTTGATGGGTCGTAATTTATTCAACGAAGACCGTTTAAAATGGCTTTATGCCAACTTAATTAGAGGATCTGGGTTTTATTTCAACTGCTTCTTCTTTCGTATGCCCCTTTTTGAAATTTCTTTATCAGGCAGTATTGCTTAATTAACCGTTTTTTATGCGAGATACTTTCATATTTTTGTTTAATAAGAAATGGTTTTTAATAATGTAACGAGATTACTTAAAAATACATTCATTTTCTAGATCAATTTTCATGTCCAAATAAAATAAAATAAAATAAAATAAAATAAAATAAAATAAAATAAAATAAAATAAAATAAAATAAAATAAAATAAAATAAAATAAAATAAAATAAAATAAAATAAAATAAAATAAAATAAAATAAAATAAAATAAAATAAAATAAAATAAAATAAAATAAAATAAAATAAAATAAAATAAAATAAAATAAAATAAAATAAAATAAAATAAAATAAAATAAAATAAAATAAAATAAAATAAAATAAAATAAAATAAAATAAAATAAAATAAAATAAAATAAAATAAAATAAAATAAAATAAAATAAAATAAAATAAAATAAAATAAAATAAAATAAAATAAAATAAAATAAAATAAAATAAAATAAAATAAAATAAAATAAAATAAAATAAAATAAAATAAAATCAAATAAAATCAAATCAAATCAAATCAAATCAAATCAAATCAAATCAAATCAAATCAAATCAAATCAAATCAAATCAAATCAAATCAAATCAAATCAAATCAAATCAAATCAAATCAAATCAAATCAAATCAAATCAAATCAAATCAAATCAAATCAAATCAAATCAAATCAAATCAAATCAAATCAAATCAAATCAAATCAAATCAAATCAAATCAAATCAAATCAAATCAAATCAAATCAAATCAAATCAAATCAAATCAAATCAAATCAAATCAAATCAAATCAAATCAAATCAAATCAAATCAAATCAAATCAAATCAAATCAAATCAAATATATTGTTTTAAAGATTAATATTAATTTTAACATTTCTTCAATATGTTTGACACACAGAAAAACAATATTTGTAATTAAGTTTACAACCAACTGTAATTGAATAAGTAGTTAATTATAACAAACATTTTGAGATTTAATAACAAAAACCTGTCAATAATTTAACCATCTTTTTTGTAATTTTTAAAAAGGACCTTATTTTTACAAACCTTTTTGTAGACCTAGTAACAAAAGTATTTGTTTGGAAATTGGAAACTTAAATGAAAAGAATTTTGATAAGAAATGTTATTAATAAATTTTTTAAACAAAAAAAATTAACACATACATACCTACATAAATAAAAACAAAAATAACATACACACAAATAAATAACACACCATTGTGAAATCATTAAATTATAAAGAAATTTGGTAAAACATAATTATCAGTACTACTACAACACTTACTGATGTATTTCGCAACTTTAACCCACTTCACTGTATCCCCTAATTTCAGTTTGATAACCAGTGATGGCATCTTTTTACGGAAATGTTAACGAAATAATTAACATTAACAAAATAATCTGTAACCTTTGAAATTAACAAAATGCTTACAAAATTGCATATTACCTTTATAAAACTTTTGTAAAATATTTTCCGTTGTTAAAATAATTAAAAAACCTGGTTTTCTACAAAAAACACAGTGTAGCATTGTTTACAAATCCCCATTTAATTTTTGATGTTTCCCCATAAAACAGTCCAAATAAGCCTCCTTTATTTTCTCGGTACTCTCCCAATCTGATGTTCTTGTTACTCGATATCGTGATTCGGTATCTTGTATTTAGTTATTCGTTTCCTGCAACTTATTGCTAACATTTCTTGTTAACATACAAGAAGTCTACGCATTACAATCCCCTACACAATACTGTACAACATAATTAAGTCCAATTCGATTTATGTGTAAGTGAGACAACTTTTTATGTTTTTGAAGATGGTAATGAATTTGATTGCATGAGAGTATTAATTTTTTTTTATTAATGTAAAATATAAATTCTCTACTGCATTCCCTTAAGTCCGGCTGTCTCAAAAGTATTCTATTGAAAATGCTGGATGAATGGAAGATGCATATTTCACTAATCTATTTCAAAATGTTTTTTCCTCGCAGGTCTTTTATAAACTATTTCGGGAATGTCATAAAAAGTAGTGTCATTTCCAAAACGCTGTTCTCAGCTCTGTAAGCATTTCGTCTCTCAGCGTGAACGAAAAAATTTATAATTTGAACGGCATTAATTTTGATGGATGTCCAACTCCTATCTACAATCGTGTTTACAAGACCAAAATTATATGGTGAAAAATTGTTTTTTAAAGTGGTACTGTCTTTTCGGTTTTTGTGTCATTGTTTTACTGAATTACGGTTTTGTTATTTGATACTTTAAACAATGCACAATAGGGAGTTATTTATTGCTTGTTAAGGTAATATACCTTTAACTCGTTAGGAAGTATTATTTATTGAGTACTGATTATCTTTTTAAGCAGATGCAGTACTTGTTTATTATACAGTGACCCTCTTTTTTTGCTGATTTGAATAAATTTTTTTGTCTTCATGAAAATTATTTTGAAAATGCTTTTAATGGATACTTACATAAACCATTTGAATGTTCGAATTGCTTCCCGTTGGTTTCTTAAGCAAGACTATACGAAAATTCTCTGAGAACGTTTTGGATAACTTCCGAACTTTACGAATTTGATTTTTCAGAATTTTAATAAAAACTATAAAACATCAAAACATTATTAAAAACCATAAATTTTCCACTTATAATAATTAATATCTCCGAAACTATCAACCCAAAAGGTATAAATGTGTATATTGCTGAAATCACAATAGTTATCGGACACTTTATAGTTATTGGACAATTAACATTAATACTGTAAAAACAAGAGTTACCTTAAAGACAAATCATTAGATGACGCTGTAAACAATTATAACTATCTCAGTCGGTAATAATATATAACTACTTTATTTTGGATCCAATATAGGACAAAAAAGTTCCCACGTTACTTTGGTGGTAAGATTTTTGTTTTTTTGTTAAGAGCAGGGCTGAGTTTAAATTACAATAAAACATATTTCTAAAAATTGTACAGATCAGTGTGGGGTATAAATGTGTTCCTCATGGTTTAAACATTGTTACTTTTGAATTTTAATTCTGAAAACAAACAGTAAAATGGTCAGTGTCCAATTACTGGTTGGTAAAAAATGTAAATTTCTATTATTGGACATATGTCCAATATCATACTCTATTTGTATCCCGGACATTTACCAGCCAATTCTTATGTAAAATTGTCCCCTGAATCCGAAAAGACCGTCAAAACCTATAAAAGTTAAGCAGTTTTTGAGATATAGTCAATTCCATATTATATGTAAAATTGATTATATTTCAAAAACTGTTCTACTTTTATAACTTTTGACAGCGAATAATATTTCATAGGAATTGACTGCTAAATGTCCTGGATACAAATTGCTGTTGAAGAGAATTATTAGAGGCTGCTTTTTCGCTAAGACAATTTTGACTAATTCATTTTTAGAGAGGAAGTAATATAGTGATTTCTTCGTCACAGGACATCTTGCAGAATAACAGTGATTTAAATACAGTGCATGATAGAGAACATAAAAAACTAATGGCAACAAAATTAATAAATTCGGAAAACACTTTTAACATACCACCCGAAAAAATATTAGATATATATAAATCATCCTGTTACGGCCTAAACATTATAAATGCTTCACAAACCAGAGATACCACACTTTATGATATTTGCAACAAACTATTTCAGAAGTCAGACCAGTTATCTTCAGAATCCAGAAAAGGGATGAGGAATCCGAGAAAGAAATATATAAATTATACGATATATCAAAATGCGCGTAATTGGAAAACAAACTGCTTACTACTGTTCTTGATACTTACCCGGTATACTATTAAGTAATGTAGCTATTAAATGGTCCAAGTAACTTATTTGAGTGTAGGGCACTTTAGAGGAAAACGTTATTATCTACAAAATGTTCCTAGATATTTAAATAAAATGGAACAAAAAAATTAAAAAAATAAAGAATAAAAACTAAGTAAAAATTACAAAATAAGAATAAACCCATACACTTATAATTAAGTTGCTAGTTTCAACCTTCAAGCTTCTTGTGTAGCCGAGTAAAAGAACGTGTGAGGCCTTAACTGGGTTTATTTATTGAATTGTACTCTCAAGTTTACATGAACTTTGGAGAATCAAATTTACGAGTCGGTTTAAATTAAGCTGTGTTGCGGTTTGGGCCCTCGTTGCTGATTAAGTTCGCATTTTGACGGCGAATATAAATACGTAGATGCTCTCAAACAGTCCGATAATTAATGTTGAAAATAACGAAGCCGAATAAGCGCTACTATGGTAAACAATTGTATCGCAATAAATTAGTCGCACGTAATCCGGGGACTTTGAAGTCAGCAGATTTGCAAATGAAATGTTTTTAATTAAGTTGCCTTATTGTTTCCCAACGTTTCTGTAATAACCTACTTTATTTTTACGTTTGAATTTACCTTTAAAGGTAGCTATTGATATTGATGAGTTCACTAAAATAGTGTAAATTTAACTTTCACACAGTATTAAAATAAATTTTACCTAGTGTAAACCAGAGTTGGGAGTACTGAGTATTTTTTTTAATGGATTATGCTATCATTACTAATTACTACTTAATTTTATAATTGTAATGAGAGAAAAATATTGAGTACTTTTTATTTTTACTTTACCAATTTGATAATTACAATTTTTTTTTTATTTTTTAATTATAATCAGAGAAAATATCAAGTACTTTTTATTTTAACTTAAAATGTTTACTGATTCTAAATATTTTTTTATTTTATAATTAAAAAATAATAAAGAACAGAATACATTATATATTTTTTTTATTTGATTAGAATGGTGAATAAGGATACTTCCGTGCTTGTTTATGTTTTTATTGCGACTAGTTTCGATCTATATCTTCAGGCAAACTACAAAAATATGTAAAATTATTATAAGGTTATGTTAACATGATAATGATAAAATTAATAGTTTAAAGTAACAATACAATGGTTGATAACAAATATTAAATACTTACATGTCAATAATTAAAATATTTGTAAAAAGGTTTATCAATTATATTAAATATACCTATGCATAAAGATAGTTTTAGATTCTGATTAAAATTATTTACAATATACAATGACTTGAAGGAAGATGTTTTCTTGGTACTTGTATTTTCATTTATATTTTAAGTACAATCAATTTTTTACTTTGACTTTAAACTTTTTGCATTACGAAGTACTAAAAAATATTATTTATTCAAATTAATAAGTACAATTATTTTTGTATTTTTACTTTAAATCAATTTAGAGTAAAAAATACAATGTGTTGATAATTTTTATTTTCTCCATTCTCAAGTAACTTAAATATTCTAATGGCAATACTTTTTAAGTACAAATCTCGCAACTCTGTAAACTCCTTTTCAGTGTTAAATATTATGTGTTTGTGGTCAAATTAAATCATACCACACAGAAAAAAGGAAAAAAAAAAAACAGGAAGTAGTATATTACCAGTGGTATTATTCCAGAAAATTGAACCTTCAACTCGCTAGAGGTAATGTTTTTAGTGCGTTCCAACAACTTAAAATACTTCAAGTATTGACAGCTGTTTCCACCTATTTAAGGTCTCTTTAGTATCGAACAACTTGTAGTGTCACACCAAAGCAAAGGACTACCTAAGCTTATATACTCTTCATGTAAGTCAACAGAGGCGAGATTTAAGAACATCACGTTATCCACACCGCCTTTGCCGCGATCGGTACACACTATGCAACCAGGAATGCACGGCAAATTGTTTTAATCGTTTTAACAGAGTGCTTTAGGTTGAAGTATCTCTTATTTTACAAACAACATATTTAGTAAACTGAACCATACAGAGGGTTGGTTTTACTAAAGTTTTTTGGGTTAATTAAATCAATTTAAAAAAAATAAAATAACTATCTGGTTTAGTACCGTCAAACTAATCTTTGTTTATATTAACCTTCCCACAGTTGATTTAAATAAATACTAAATTAAATGAACTATTCCTTTTTTTCTGTGTAGGTGCACTTCTCAAATATTTTTAGATAAACACCGTTTTGGTGTTTGCTGTATATAAATTTTCAACCATAATTCATGGTGTTTATATTAACACCACTTGGTGTTGGATTGTGACACCATTTTAAGATTACTCTTTACACCACAGATATTTTAAACAGTGCGAAAAATTTATTTTGTTGATTTTATGTACATTTGGTCGCACGCTAAAAATGCACCTGAACGCAGACAATAGTGCCCAATTTCCCGCTCGATATAGAAAAAATAAACGATCAAAGAGCTTGCAAACAATCGCTATTATGTTTCTTCAGAAAAGAAATGCGAAATCCATTCAAGAAACTCACATATCTAGATGATGACAAGTTTGGTACCATGGTAACGACCGATACGCTCGTATATCAAGCACGCTTCTTTGCCCGTCCCTCGGCAATCTATGATCTTTGGATGGACGTTATAGAAAAGTGAAATATTTACTAAAATTGTGGTCAGGATATATTGCACAATAGAATTGAAAAAGTTAGTTTGGGTGTATGAAATATTGGCCTAATAGAAAGACAGGGACGTACATCTTGTTTTCTACAATTTAAATTTAACCAAATATTAACCAGATTTTATGTTAATTCAGGTCCACAAAACATTATGTTAATTTTACAACTGTAATCTCTTAACTAATTGAATAGGTAGTTTGTAATTAGGTATTAGGTAAGATTTCTCGAACCCCCCTCCCCTTTCTTACGTAATATTCACATTAAAATGAAGAAAACTATTTGGAATCCAAAATGGAAATAGATTTTTAATATTCAATTTTGATTCACGAAATATTACGTAAGAATGAATTTCACGATCTCTTTCCCAACATAAGGACATGTAGAGATTTTCTTAATCCCCCCTCCCCCTCAATACCCTTACGTAATTAATGAATGGCCCCTTACAAACATTTTGAAGATTTAATAAGAAAATCCTATCATTAAATTAACCATAATTCTTGTAATTTTTACAAACACCTTATTTTTACTAACCTTTTGGGAACCCTTTTGGGAAAAATAATTTAGATAAGATAGATAAGTAATGTTGCATACCTACAAATTATAAAGTAATACATACCTACAGATTATAAAGTAATTTGGTACAACATAATTATCAGTACTAATACAACACTTACTGATGTATTTCGTAAGTTTAACCCACTTCTCGTTCAGTTTGAAAACCAGTGATGGCATCTTTTTCCGATACTTCGCACACTCGTTGTTAAAATAATTACAAACCCTGGTTTAAATTATGTTAAAATTTTACAAAATAAAATTAACACACTACAAACTCATGTTAACAAATCTTGTGAAAAACTAGATAATTCGATAATATGCTGTTGGGGCCTAGTCATGGTTTTTGAGGTACTTGTCTCTACAGAAATTCGTAAACCGCTATACACAAATCGATTGCTCCACTGTGCGAAAACCATTTTTTAACTTTCTCGATATAGATTTATGTTATTACATTTTATTTTATTTATTAATTTATTAAATCAATTGTATTGTCAAGTACCACTTAGCTGTGATTTAATGCGTAAATCTTATTTTCCTAGAAACATTTATCTTTTTATCAGCTCATAGTGCAAATAATTAACATCAAGTACCTTGTTGTGCGATTATAATTTAATATTTTTGTACACACGTTTTTTTTATTTACTGAGGAGTTACTTTAAATCATCATAAAAAATATTTAAAGATTTACAAAAATGTTGTCAAAAACCAAAAGTAAATATTTTTAGTACCGCCCTGCTAAAACGGTCAAAAAGCTTTTTTATTGTTAAACCTATACAATGAAATTCTTTACACTGACCATCAGTAGACATGTCATCAGTTATGTAATTCTCCATGAATGCCTAGGTGTGTCAAAAAACTTACCTTGGGTTTATATTTTATAGAAAAATATAAATCTTTGTACCCAGCACTCTTCGATAAGCTGACCCCTATTTACTTAAATTTAAAGTTACCTACACGTGTAAAATAAAACTCGTTTTAACACAACCATATTTTAATCATAAACTTTATGTATACAATCTAAGAATTCCTCTCGAACTTCTTCCACATCCAAATCCAGATTTCCCAGTTTTTCTCCTATACAAGCTTTGGCCTTCTTGACAGTACCATTCAAGTTACCCTTGGTGGTTTTAACAATAGAGCTGATTTTGGGCTCTACTCCATTAAGTAAACCATCCAAACAAATCCTTAGAGGTATTGGGAAAATTGGATTCCATCTAAGACAAGCTCTTTGTTGGACAATTAAATCGACTTTATAATTTCCCAGTTCAATTAAACCCTTTTTTATTTTGGTTATGGTTTGTGCACTAAGTCTGCACTTATCTATACCCTTCAAGTTGAGTTTTTTGATGTTCTTCTTCTCCGCATTTAAACATTTGTCGATGTTCTTGTGATGTTTTCTTGCCTTTGCAATATTATCAGCTATCAAATCCTTTAAAAGTTTGGTTTGGTTGTCTACGGAACTCTGAGCTTCATCAGCTATAGAGTCGATGAGGACCTTGCCATCAGAAATTTTTTTGGTTTCTTTGGTGATGGTACTGCTTATTTTATTCTGTTCTTTGAGGAATATTGGGCCATACCATCTCATAGTTGCTAGACATGCCGGTGAAATCGCATCAGCCTAAATTTTTGAAATTATTTAATTTAAAAGACAAGAATATTATTATTCATACCTGAGAAGCCAACACAATGGCAAGGGTTAAAACAAAAATACCCTTCATGGTGACGAGTTTTGCAATGTCTAAAATGATTGAGTTGTTCGGTACTTATAATAAATTTTTATCATTTTTAATCATTGAATACAAAATTGATTTATCTTTGCTCACTTAATTATAATTATAATTAAAAATGTATACTTTGATCAGAATAAATCAAGTTTGTAGGTACCTTGCACATTTTATTCAAATACTTTAAGCACTTATCAGTTGCGGTCAGCTGACGATCTAAATTTTTTTATCGCAATACAACAATAGAAGACTGCTCTTATTTGCAATAACAATTAAATATGTTAAGTATTGTACCTTTACCTTTAATGAAGAATATTAATGAAATATGTTTCAAGATAAAAGACCCCTGGTTGTATTTTGTCAGCCCTTAAGTTTCATTACAAATTGACTTTAGTTTAAATATGTTTCTGATCAAAATCTATTACTTTCAAAATTTGACTTAAGCACAATGAAAAAGAAAAAGTGAATCCTTGGCCTAAACAAAATAATCCATGATGAAGTTGACTCGAATACTTTACTAAGTTACGTTCAAGGTTTAACTTATGTTCTTTAAATCTACAGTTATTAACATAAAAATGTCCAGGTGCATTAAATCGCAGAACCTTGGTGGCCAGCTAACATCACAAAAGAAATAAAGCCCTTACTTAATTTAGAATAATTTATTTCAATATTTTATCAACACAGATTTGAAATTTGTTACGAACATCCCCAATGGCCAAGTCCAGATGACCTAACATTTTTCCAATGCATGCTGTTGCTTGTTGGGTCTTAACATCCAAACGATTTTCTGTAGCTTTTACTACTTCGCTTATATCACTATCAGTATTTTTGAGTAATTTATCCAAACAAGCCTTAAGTGAAGAAGTAGATCGAGGATTTTTCATTAAACACAACTTCTGGTCCTTAAAAATACTTTGTTTTTCTTTTTCAAGTTTTTTTAATTCGGTTTTTATGGTAACTTCGTCAAACCAAGTGATTCTGCAGTCATCCACAGCTCTTAAGTTAACTTTTTTAATGTTGCTTTTTTCTTCCCTCAAGCATTTGTTGATGTTTTTCCATTGTTTTCTAGCTTTTTTCTTCGAATCGTTGATCAAGTTTTTTAAACTTTTGCTTTGGTCGTTCACCGAACTTTGAGCCTCATCGGCTATGGAGGCTATTACTTCTTTGGGCTCCTGAATTTTTTTAGTTTCTTCTTTGATTACTTCGGATAGTTTATTCTTTTTTGACACTATCTTCGGGGTGTATTCCTTCATAACTTTCCGACATGCTGGCGATACAAATGCTTCCACCTAAAATTTAAAAATATATGTAAAGCAAAATAAAATATTCTATGGTAATTCTGTAAATTTCTTAGTTTAAGAACTTAAAACATTGTTTTGGTATTCTATAATATAGGTTATTATTATTTTTAAATCAGCTCTTCAAAATTAATAAATAATAAAAGCACCCTTACTTGTCATTAAAATCAAATTAAATTATCAAAAACAAAAATGGTATGAAAATGGCAAAATTTCAGGTATCTGATTTGTATTTTATACCTAAAAGATCTTCCTCAATTTTTATATCAAGATCTTTTTCAGTGGAATGACTTTTGTTATTAAGTAAAAAATCATTATATTTTACCTGTAGGCCCAAAAATATAGTTAAGCACAGAACAATTGTTAATTTCCACATAATTAAATTTGCTATGCCTAATGGATTACTCTCACTAATAAAATCAATATTACTTTTCAAATACTTATATTTATAATATATTAAGATAATCATCATTTAAAAAATATGATATGTGATATTATCAAAAATTGTTTTCTTGATTAATTTTTTCCTTTGTGTAGGTACTTGAGTATATTGAAAGGGATGACTGACGATAATATTATATAAATAATTATTTTTATACAGGGTCTCTAGAAATAACGTCAATATATTTCGGTTGATTCTAAACAAAGGTGATTGCGGGAGAAATTGAACAATTGAAGTAGAGGTCACGAACAACTGCTATCCCTATCCTTTACAGAGAGTTATTAATTTATATAATAGTCATGCATGGGCTAATGAAAATCTGCATGCCTTTATTGAATCAAGGCACTAGCAAAGATTTTTTATCAACGTTTGGGCAGGAATAATTGGCGATTTCTTGATAGGTCCTTACGTCTTACCAAATCGACTAAAAAGTGAAACACACTTCTATTTTCTCCAAAACGTTTTCCTAAACCTACTTGATGATGTGCCCTGCCATTTAAGATTATCGATGTTTTTTATTTATGATTTTTCTGCGAAAGTAAGGATAGAACAAGAAGAGCCTATTCGGTGTCCTCCTCGCTCTCCAGATTTAAATCCACTCGACTTAAAAACGTTGAGGAATTTATGCCGCGGGTTGTAAATGCTTGTGAGTACATAAGAAATGAACCTGGATTTTTTGAAAACATTAGATCTAAGAAAAAACGCGTTAGGTGTGTAGAAATTAACCTAGGGTCTTTTTAAAGCAGTAGTTTTTACCTGTGATGAATATTTCCATAAATTGTGTAAAATTATTCATTACCCTTAATTGTATGACTTGGTTATTTAAATATATCATTTAAAATCAAATTTTGGTTAATGTCTTTATAGGCAGGTTATTATTAATATGACATTAAGGATTATAATGTGTATTTAAATAAAAAAAAACAAAATAAGATTACATTTTTTGATAATTTTTTGATCAAATAATATTAAACCTTTTTTAAATTGTTTGCTATAAAGTTATTCGGTTTTCTGTGAATTATTTGTTTTGTATTAAACAAGTATAAATCTTAAACTATAACAATTAATATTACAAATAATTTTATTGTTTTAAGTTTATTGTTAATCCTTTTACTGTTAAATATTTTTCCAAATTTGTGTATAAATATGAAATTCAAGCAACATTTTTTAGTAACTGATAATACTTCCAACATGAATAAGTTTATTGTTGTACTGTTGGTTGCATTTTGTGGGGTAAGTAATATTTTTTTCTACTCCTATTACGGAATTTGACCGTTCTAATATCACTTTTATCTATGGAATGACATATATTCCGTAAAGTGTTACAGAATGAAATATTCTATCATCCTATGACAGAATAAACACTCGTGGCGACATCTCTGTTTTTAATATCTAACAAATTTTAGGCCGATCCAACCTCACTTTCTTCCAATCAAATGACTTTTCTATGGTATTTTTTGGGAACGTTGAAAAAGTATAGTCTGAAACACGTTTGGAATTGCATATTCCGCTCGAGTGAAGAGTTTGTCACACGAGCCGAAGGCGAGTTTGAAGGTTTCACTGTATTCCAAATTTGTTACAGAATATACTATTAAGTTATTTTTTTGTGTCATAGTAAACTTTGATTTTTTGAAAAAACTATCAACCATGTCTACCTCAGCTTTATGATTTAAAATAACAACCGTTTTTGAAAATATGTACAACATTAAGGCTTAGACTAAAGTAAAACTCCTTGTCAGAAAACCTGCATTTGTATTATCAACTATTCTGTATATTTAAGGCTGCCCTGGCAGATAAGTCGGTCTTAGTTCCGGCCCTCGGATCCATTTTTCCGTTGAAAAAGAAGGTCCACGAAGACATAATTAAAGCCAACCAAATCAAGATCGACGAATTGTCAAACGAAGTCCTCAAGCAGTCCAAACTGGCCGCGCAGATCCTCACCCACACCACCACAGTGCTGAAATCCGACGTGGAAAACTCTGCCGAAACTTTGGACCAAGACATCAGCAACATCAAGGTTATGATCAACCAACAATTTAAAAAGCCAAAAGCCATTGGTAGCAGAGATGTTAGGAACTGTTTGAGCGTCGAAGTTATTCTTGTTGAAGCCTTGAATACCAATAAAATCAGGGCTTGCTACGATACTAAAACCATTGCTGAACTCACCAAAAATAAGAATGATATTCTCGCTCTCAGGCCGTCTGTAAATAGCATAGGAGAATCTTGCAGGCAACAACATCCTCTGGAAAGTGACTCTGCTGGAATGGAAACTTGCATTACAAATAACCTTACCACAAGTACCAGCCTTCTCAACGAGAGAGCAAAAGAGTTAGAGACTAAGATTAACGATCTTAAAGCTAATTCCGCAACTTGTATTCAAGCTGAAGAACAAGGTATTTCCGCTGAAAGCAATGCTATCCCTGGCAGGGCTTTAGCATGCTTATAATAAATTCGTCAAAGTATAAAGTAAATAAAGTAAATACATATTAATCTGTGTTTTTATTATAACCAATTACACTTTTGGGGACATAAGGTATGTCTTGAAACGCTTATTTTGCGCCACATTGTACAAAATCCATTTATAAATAAAACCATAATGTGTCTTGATTACTCTTATCTTAATAAGTAAGATTGTCTAGACTTTTTTATATTTAAGTTATATTATAAAAATGACCTAATTAAATAATATTTTACTATTTTAAACAAAAAATACTTTCTTGTCCGTTACCTAAAATGAAACGCTTGACGTGGGAAAGAAATGTAAATAAAAACTTGCATTTAATCTAGTAACCCTGTTATTAAGGCGTTTAAAAGGGAAGCAGCAGTTTTGTTAATTGTTTTTTCACAACTGAAAGTGTATGTTGGAGCAAGTAATGATTACCTCCCAAGTAGAAATAATAAATGAAAAACATGATTAATTAACAGGGTAATAAGTACACCTTCTCTTAATTAAAACTTTTTACTATAGTAAAAAGTTTTAATTATAATCACAAAAACTAGTCTAGAAATGTTATTATAATATAGTCTATCCAAAAGGACACCTTTGGCAATCCTTCACCTTACTGAGAATATCATACAATGATTTATCCACATCCTGCTTTCCTTTGGTGATGCAACTTTTCATGGTAACCGTTATAGTTTTCGCTGTTTTTTCTATTTCAAATCTCAGCGTGCGAAGTGTGTACCTTACTTCCCTCTTGAAATAAACTTCACACAATTTGCTGCTGGTGTAACTTTTGCATTTCTTCAATGTATTCTCCTCCAACTTCAAGTACTTGGACTTGATCTGGCTTATCTTACTAATCTCCAACTTAATGGAGCACTCGTAGAAATTGACGAAATACAGCTTCCTCATCTCGATAAGTAGCGGATTAATACAGGCTTGAGTTCTGAAGTTGGCTCCGGATTTGAGGTTCTCCACGAAACGCTTGTAGTGCGATATTTTGGTGTGGGTCTCCGTTTTAGCTTGGAGGAGGTGGTCTTTTACCGTACTTTTGAGGAGGACTTCGATTTTGTTTAATGTTGTGTACTCTTCGTAGATGGAGTTTTTTATTTTTTGGATGTCTGGTGGTACCACTGGTGCCACTCCACGAACCTTAAATATCAAAAAAATAAGTGAAAAAGCATCCACTAATAGTTACCTTTATTAGCAATTTGTATCCCGAACATTTAGCAGTCAATTTGCAAGAAAAATTGTCCCCTGAAATCCGAAAATGTGAAAAGTTAGAAAAGTAGAACAGTTTTTGAGTTATAGTTAGTCAATTTTTCATATAATATAGAATTGACTATATCTCAAAAACTGCTTCACTTTCATAATTTTTGGCTAGTAAATGTTGGGGATAACATGGTGTCCTATGGTTAACCATGGTATAAATGAAAAATCAGCCACTAATAACTGTAGTAACTAGTCATTTTTGACTAATTCATTTTTAGAGTGTAGAATCTAGATGGTATAAGTATACTACTAATACTTACTAATAACATTGAAATATACACAGTCACAATTAGTGATATTGGTTTTAACATTTTAGGTGGACTGAAGTTAAATGTGTAATTCATCGGTTTATATACCTAAAACTTAAAATAAGTTAGTAACCTTTGCAATAAGAAAACATAATATTTATAAATTTGGATATTTACCTTTATTTATTTATGAAAACATTGATGATTTTATTGCAAATTTGGTAATTTTAATTCGTTAATGTTTCGAAATAATTAGTTCATTGTATAAATATATTTATTTACTAATATTTACTTAATTAATAAAAGATTTATTATAGGTAATTTTATGTTTTAATAAAATTAATAATTAAAGAGCAATCTAGAGGATAAACTTTGAATACCTTATGATCACGGTCTTTCAACTTCAATAGAAAAAATTGATGCAAAATTCAGGTGGCGCTGCAAAACTAGAGACCACTATGATCATAGAACTAACACTTCATGCGGTGAAATGAACTACTCGCATATTTGAAACTACTCATTAGATTTTTTTTTTGTAAACTATATCGAAAATATTGTTTGGGGTGACAAAAAAATTGTGGTGAAAGTTTGAGTCCATAATAGTAATATTAATTAGAGGTCTATCATCGCAATTTTTGATTTTTTTTCCTGAGCGAGTTTTTGTCTCATACCTCCCAAATCATTGATTATAACAAAAATGACTTAAAAATATTTTTTGAAGAAAATTGAATGCTCTACGAAAACGGTTTGATTGGAATTTCCCGTCAGATGAACCGTTTTCTTACAATCATGCCTTAAAAATTGGTATAGTTTTACAATTTGATCTTTTAACTTTGAAATTTTGTAATTCATGTAAAAATCAGTACCCTGAAAAAAAACCGATAAATATTTTTATGGGAAATCAAATGCTCTCCAAAAAAAGTCTTTTATCATTTTTGGCTAAATTCACTCCATCAAAAGTTATTCAAGGTTAAATTTAAAGTCAAAATGAAATTTTAACCTTGAATAACTTTTGATTGAGTGAATTTAGCCAAAAATGTTAAGAGGCTTTTTTTGTAAATCACGATTTCCCATACGAATATTTATCGGTTTTTTATGGGTACTGATTTTTATATGAATTACAAAATTCCAATTTAAAAGATCAAAAAGTAAAACTATACCAATTTTTAAGGCATGATTTTAAGGAAACGGTTCATCTGACGGCAAATTTCACTTTAACCTTTTTTGTAGAGCATTAAATTTTCTTAAAAAAATATTTTCAAGTCAATTTTGTTAAACTCAATGGTTTGGGAGTTTTGAGACAAAAACTTGCTGAGGAAAAAAAATTAAAATTGCGATGATAGACCTCTTAATATTAATATTATGGACTCAAACTTTCACAATATTTTTTTTTGTCACCCTAAACCATATTTTCGATATACTTTTCAAAAAAAATAGTTGATTTTTTTGGCCCAGTCTACTACTCATAAACATTGAATACAGAAGTACCTACTGTCTTATGGCCTTTAGCTTACTTAAAAGCTATCTGGCCAGCTCATTATGTTTAAAAGAAGTTGTATATGATCAAGGGTATAAATTAAAAGAATCTGAGTTCGACTCATCCCTTGAATCATTTATTTGTATTCTTATTGTAACTATAGATATATCCATCGTGAAAATCATTTTTAAATCAATCAATCCATTGTAGATTACATATTTTTGACCAGCACAAAAATACGCTCATGTCATGTATCATAATCTACATTTTTTAAATCGCAGTTGACAGTTCTTTAAACAAGACCTAGAACAGTTATTGCTTATTTTACCAGGTAGTAGTTCATTTCACCGTAAATAACCTTAAATATTAAATAATGTGTAGTTTGGTAGTTAAAAAACGGTTATACTTCCCAAGAATGACTAAGTATTTTTTTATTATGAAAATGTACTTCAAAAACCACTGTGGACCACCCTTCCTTCGTAATTTTTTAATTATTATTATGTAAATAAGTTTGCTAAATCATCATATTCCACCCTATCCTAACCAAGTAAAGTAACTGTTGCATTTTTCATTTAATTAATGCCGATTTTACTGTATGGCTAATTATCATAACCGTATTTTTTCAGTGTTTACCAACGAGGCAAATGAGGGGGGTGCTATTTTAATCTAACGCTTTTTTCGTCGTCTCTCCTTTGAAATCCCGAATACTATCATTATAAATGCACGTAACAAAAGATCGGGAAAAACAACAATGGGCTCCACTAGGCACACGTGAAACGACAAAGCGTCCAAACCACCCCTAATCCAACAAGTATAACTAGAAACACACACGGGGTGAAAAGCGAGAGCGCAACTACAAACAATGCGTTTAAAATTATGACGGGCACGTTCCACGTATTTCGAATGTAGTTGTGGGTTTGAAATGCTCCATCAAAGAGAAGAGCATCATAAAAATTATATTTAATCTTGATGGGTTTTGTTGAGAAATCCGATTAACATAAAGGGTTTATCATGATCAAATATGCAGAAATGGGTTCCCTATATTTAAAATCCATTAGGATGGATTATTAAAAAGTATATTTTTTGGTAAGAAGAAATATTAGTTTCAAAATGGACTCAAATGAAAGTAAAATATGTACCTATGCTGAAAAAAGTAATCCTCAAAAGACTTTTTCAGAATGACTTCTATTGCAAATATTGTTGGAAAGGTTCTGGACGTTTCCACTTATCTCCAGTCGTCTTTAGATGAATACTGAATAAGTTCTATTTTACCTTAAGACGACTGGAGATAGTCACCAGTCAAAACGTCCTGATTCCAAAGTCCAAAAACTTTCCTTCATTCAAAAAACATTGCCTACAATCATTGCAACAAACACTAAACCCTGTAGGTACTTACAAAATAATTTTTTGATCTTGATAACCAATCTGCACCCTTCGGTACTGCACACCTCGCCTACCCACATGCATATTCAGTCGAACACATGTCGAAAATCAAGTCCGAATCACTGTGGGCAATGCACCCTTTCAAATACCCCATAGAAAATCCACAGTTATGTCCAGCAGCTTGTGTGTGTATTTATGTGCTGGTGTTTCGTTCCGCCCCACGCACAATTATGCGCATTGTGCGTGTTCGTGAAGTAAAGTCATATGATGCACAGTGGGATATCAAAAAAATACTTCAACCCAGGATCATTCTTAATGTAGTCAATGATTTTGAAATAAGCTACTTTGCAACTACAGGATGTCATGTAATAAGTTGTTATCCCTTAGGGATGGATGATACACCTTATGGAATTTGAGTCATTCCACGTTAAAAAGTTGTATTAAAATGGCCATACATTGTAATAAGAGTATAACATTATATTTTAGCTATTGTTTCATTCGGTAATCCCTTTTTAATGCATATTCTGCTATTTTCCAAGAATGAACTTTTTTTCGTTTAAAAACATTCTTTGTCCCACTGTGCATTTTCAGCGGGGTGCGCAGCCTAATCGCTCGACGATGGTTGAATGGTTTTGGACACGTGCCGCGTGCCTCTAAAATTCCTAAACCCCGTACGCCAATGGTGTGTAATTATGCACACGTGCGAATTGCGCTTATATAGTACACTACATTATTTTGTTGACATTGTACCTTGAAAGACAAAACAACAATAGGTGCAAAAGACGCCTATTTTAAGACTTGCTTCTGCACTTAAATTTTATAAAAGTTTATGGACCAAATCGTAAATCGCTAGCCACAACCAAGTTTTCTTGTTCAAGAAAAAGGTGACTTACTCAGTCCTGATAAAGAAAGATGATGAAAACAGCCGGTTTAAGATCCCCATTTCAAAAAACGTATCTGTAGATACGTTGTTTTAACCAGGATTTCGGATTTAACTCATCCTGAATCCAGGAAAAGTTACCAAAAGTAAATATCTCTGACATAAAACACAATTACGAGAAACAGAATTTTACTTAAAAAAAATGAGTTGAGAATAAAAAGCATGTTATCCTAACCAATTTTATTACAAAAAAAACATAAACTATACTAAAACAAATGATGTATTAAACAAATAAAAAAAAATATGTTCTCAATTTTATTAAGATTCGGTGAACAAAAAGGGCACTCTAAAACAGTCACCTTCCATTTCCAAACATTTTTTGGCAACTGCTGGTAAATAGATTTGCATTAGCCTGTATAAGTTGTAGAACTAAATCCATACCTTGGACCTCTTAGGGATTGTCTATTGAGAATCAAAGGAATGTTTTCACCAATGATAAACCCACCCCAAAACATTATACTTCCTCCCTTGCCTTGATCTTCAATTGTATATTAAAAAACTAATGTCATAAGACGTCATTTTGTCGCACGAGGACAATTTAAATGGTCAACTTCATTTTGCACTAATATTTTTGGAACCATTAACTGTATTCTACGATTTTTTTTTTTATTAAAGCCGGATAATGTAAGGAGAGTCAAAAACTATTGAGAAATGGAAAGTGTGACTGTTTTAGAGTGGACTTCTCGTTTACGGGATCTTACTACAATTGAGAACTTAAGGAATAAGGATTAGAGCCCATTAAAACAACCCGGCAACGCAGAGCAACTAGTAGAAGTAGTTTTAGAGGGATGGAAAAAAGTTCAACAAGAAGAAATAAATAATTTAATAAAAAGCATGTCTTTTCGAATTCGTGCTTGCATTGAGGCTAGAGGTGAAAACACTGATTATTAAATTAACAGAAACCTATTATTTCTTCCTAAATTCTAATTTATTTCCAAATCCCTTTTTTAAGTGGAATAATGTTTCTCGTTATTACTGGGTGATTCCATAGTTGCAAGTTTGTTTGTGTGGTCTTTAGGCAGTGAATCTGGAAAATGTGATACTGACCAAAAGATTAAGAAAAGAACATACTATTAAACACTTTACAAGATTAAAACGCCAGCCCCGTCTATAACAAAAATCTATGGAAAATATCTAAATAAACCAGATGAAAGTATACACCTCTACATTATTAAAAAACCTATATAAAACTTCTTTTCTTAATCCTGGATAATTATAAAAATACCCAAAAATCAATCAAAACCACAGTACAGAATTTAAGACTAATTACACTCCTTTCAGTGTTGGGAAAGCTGGTTTAAGAAGAAAATAAAAATTCCAAATCACCAATATGGAAGGTATCTCCATGGTTCGTCCAATAAAAATTCTAACCTTCAATATCCAACATACAAAACTTAAAAATGAAAAAACCCCTTCAGAACAACAGTTTAAAGACTAAAGGACTTTGATCGATGGCCATTTGATTGTTAATTGTTTTAATCAATAAAAATCTTTATCTATCTAATACATCAATACAATAATATCGGTATAAGTGTTTGTAACAAAAAATTAATGATCTAGCAACTGGTTTGCCCTGACTATGAAACACAATACAAAATCCATGTCACTTTAAAGTTGCAACCCCATAGATCCTGCATACGCATGCCATTACCAAGCATTTTTGCTGTTTAACTTTTTATCATTATTAAAATTATTCACCCCGTGATATTTTCGTATTTTGGAGCACGTGAAGCGTGGCTCTGATCACAGTGGGCGGGTACGAAATGTCGGCGACTTGATGCTTTTCGGTGCAAGATATTTCTGACCCTTTAAGCTGGCTTATAATTATTTTAACAGAAATTGCCTTTCTCTGGATAATAATTAGAACGGACGAGGGCTTACCGAATTTATTTTCAGCAGCAAAATTAAAAACATTGCTTTTAATTAATAATTAAATTTAATTACCGCCTTTTATATGGAGCAAAATTAACTATGATCTGATAAGCAGAGTTTAAATTGAAGATGATGTTTTTAAAAATTCGGCCTTGGTTGATATATAAAGACTTCTTATTCACAGTCTATCGATTCAAGTGACCCTTTTGCTTCTTTTATATTTCTTATGGCTTTTATGAGGCCCAAATTTAACATTGATTTCATTGAGGTAGGTCAAATTGTATCCTGTCCTTCCTTTTGAATTCGCCACCTTTGAATTTTGATTTGTTTACAGGTTAATATTTTGACCTTTAATTTGGATAAAAGCTCATTGCTTACCCTTCATACAAGCCATGCAATTACATTAAAAACCTTACACTTAATCCCAAAATTTATGACTAAAATTATCAGTAATTGGTTTAAAAAATTAAGTGAATTTAACAATTTTGGGCTTCCGAGACAGCTGTGCGTGCTTCCTACCTACTGGACATAGCTGTGGCAACAAAATTTATATCGTATTTAAAGTCGGAACTTTATACGTTTGAAACAGTGCCTGCAATCAAACATAATTATTATCTGAAACGATAATTTTACGATGTCAATATTATTTAAAGAATAATATACAGTTAGGGCAATTTGCACGTGCACTTAATTACTCTGATAGGGATTTAAGTCGGGCTAAAGAGGGCTTTGCAATGTGCCCAAGGCACGTGCGATGGTTCCACCACTAATTTTACTGAACTGATTAAAGTTAGCTGTGGATTAGAAGGGGTGGATTTGTACTTTATCTTTAAAAATATTTTTTGTTTAAACTACTTTTTCAAACAAATGGAGTACGAGATTCTTTTATACTTTTCTGTGCATTTTACATTAACAAAACAAAAAAAACAAAAACTCAGTGTTGTGTGTAGTCGTTTATTCAGAACGGCTTTTCGATGCATTTCAAGTTTTTTTTAATCGGTCAGAAGTGATTTCCCGCCGATACGTACGCAGTGCATGCATAAAGTGGGGTAGTTTTTCTAGTTGTACCGGTGGGTAGAGACTGGATGCGTAAGCAGGGGGTAGAAGTGGTTATCGGTAGCAGCTGCTAACACCTGGACTACCAGACATATCGAGGCCCAACGTGAATCAGACCTTGGCATGTTTAGTAAGAATATGAAATTTTAAATAAACACACCTTAATGGGTTTTAATTACTGATTTTGGCGAAAATGAGTATAGTTTTTTGCGTATGTGTAATCATTTTTTATATTTAAATAGTTAATATTCAAAGAGGCCTAAGATCTCTTAGGCTATGTATTTATTTTTTGTATTAAGTTTTACGTTTATAACTAATGAATAAAAATAATTATTTTATGTTTTTTTATAAGAATTAAATCTAAAAATTAAATAACGAAAATACTGGATGTGTGAATGTTTTGTAACTCTATTTTAATAATGTTTTATATCTGTAATTTAAAGTGTAAAGCAAAAATATTTTAAATTCGAAATCAAGAAAAAATATATATAAAGAAGGAAACATAAATGCTAAAATTAAATCATATAAGAAAAATTACAAATAACCTCCAGGGTCAAAAAATTTCTGGCGCATTCACCATTTTTAAAACTTTTTATTAGATATTCAGAATAAAAACCTTTGTTGATATTTTTAGAAAATAAATATTTAGCAAAGTATACTTTTAAATATTTATCAAATTTTATAAGATCTACTCTCTAAAAATGAATTAGTCAAAAATTACTAATTTCGTAGTTAAAGTAGCTGCTTTTTCACTTGTACCATGGTATCCCAAAATTTAACAGCCAATTCTTATGTAAAATTGTCCCCTGAATCCGAAAATACCGTCAAAAATTATGAAAGTGGAGCAGTTTTTAAGATATAGTCAATTCCATATTAAATGGAAAATTGACTATATCTCAAAAACTGTTTTACTTTTTTAACTTTTGACAACATTTTCGGATTTAGGGGACAATTTTACATAATAAATTTTGGGATATCATGGTATTCCATGGTTAACCATGGTACAAGTGAAAAAGCAGACACTAATAACTATTAAATTAGTCATTTTTAAAGATTAAATGGTATACATATTTTAAAGTTTTATTTTTGTTTCTATAGAAAAAATTATCTTATTATTTATATGATCATTGACTTATATGGTACCTACCTGCAAAATGAAAATATCAAATCTCATTTTTTTTTAAACTATGGCTGTTAATTTATAAGTTTAATAATAATAATAAATAATAATAAACTTTATTGGAAATCCAAATGGCTAACGACTTTCGTCTTCCTGCCCTAAGTTTAATATTAATATAATTATAACAAAACATAATGTACATATATTTATTGTTTTTTTTTTTAACCAATTACTCTTTTTTTTATTTTATGTTGATTTTGATCAAAAATAAACGCAACATATACATATGTTGTTTAAAAGTATCGACAGATTTAATTATTTTATAGATATTGCACGTTTTCACAAATGGGCATTGAATATAGATGCCTCTTTTAATGTGGACGTAAATATGTTTCCAATAGGTTTTAAAATTTCTGTTCTTATAAAAATAACTTTTTTCATTTTTTATTTTTCAATGTTCCTGATATTGACAATATGATATGGTTTTTTCAAATATGAACCCTGAAAAGTGTATAAGATTTTCAGATGATTGTGCAATCTTTTTGTAAACATTTAAACAATGCTTTTGCTACATTTCTGTGATATTTTAAGTGAAATTCATATCGTCTTACAGTTTTACGATTAACATTAAAAATAATGCACTGAAACATAATAAAAATAATAACCTTTTAAAGAAAATTTCCAGACTGACCCAAACACGAAATAAAAATAAAACTATAGCTATAGCTGCAGCAGCACATCTAATGCGTATTACAAGTCGTCAACATTTTTTAAGATTTAAGAATCCTTTTTACAACGTAAAATTCATTGTATATATCCAATAAATTTGTACATGTACATTTATTATTGTAATTTTAAATTTATTATTAGAATTTTACGTAAATTTAAATTTACATTTATTTAAATGTAAAGGAAACATGTTTATTATCGTAAAACACTTATACATGCATTTTTTACTGTGTGCCAAAAATTGTATTAACATAATATTTAAAAAAATCACAAATTTATATAAAAACAACACAATTAGGTTTTTATATTAACTTTACAAATAATTTTAAATATAAACATTATGTTTCCGAAGATGTTTGGATTTATTTTATAATTTTTGACCTTAATTTATAAACACTCCTAGAGTAACAAAACTAGGAAAATGTGTAGTTCTTGGTATATATACCTAAAGAAATGACAGAATCTTTTTGCAAAATCTTTGCTAAAATTTATACAGAGCGTTTTATAAACTTCTCTAAAAAATTTTTTGTAAAAGTATGACCATAGTTTTTGACAATCCTGTATAAAATTTTATTGCAAAATTATCGTTTTAGAGGTTTTGGGTAGGTATGCCAAATTTTTAAATTTTAAAAATACCTAATAACTTTTGACTTTTTTGGAGACATTCTATTAATCATAGAGGGCCATACGTCATAACAATGTTTTTTCTTTCAAAGATAGAGCTTTTTGAGTACTACAAACTAAATTTTTTTCAAATCGAAATATTTTTAAATAAACACCGAATTGTGAACTAACTTTAAACAAAAAAACCTGACATGCTCTATTAATAAAAATTGCGTGCAACGTGGGGCTTCTTATACACGTTTGTGCGTATTGGCTTATAGTAAATGAAAACAATTAACCTACTAACTGACATCGATATTGAGTATATTGGTTTACCCCAATCGCAAGTAATTTAAGTAAACTTGATATCGTAACCCACAAGGAATTCAGCAACATTATATTTTAGAACGAAACCTAAAACTGTGAGATAAAATTATCACACGTAAAGGGTACTATAACAAATTATTTTTATATTTCCAGAAAATTTTTATTATTTATTCCCCACTGTCACATTTTTCGTTACTTTTGACACACAAAAATTTAAAATATTTTTAGAAAACTCTCATAGTTAGGGGTAGATAATTCAGTAGGTACCCCGTTAACATTATAATTGAATTCAAAACTTTTTATTTTATTTTAATTTAAATCTTGTCATAATTCAAGGGACTTGCCAACCAACCGTGGTGAGATCTGTGCATAGCCCACTCAGCTACCGATTTTATCTCTTAATTAACCAAATGTTTTATTTGACGACGTTGATTGTGTCCCATCATGGGCTGGACCCCATATTGACATAACGAGGTGCTACGTGAAGAGGGTTATGACTGAATTATGTGTTATGGGACCTTTGTGCCTTCCCATACTCCTTTGGTAGCCAAAATAGAATATTAGCATACAGTTTTTGTAATAATTATGCGATTAGGTCTTTGGAAATGGCTTCTTAGTCTGGTGGTCCTTCTAACGGTTTAATGCATTTTTTAATGTATTCAGAATTTTATATTATACAGCTCTGCAGACTTAATGGCAAAACTAAGTTTTGGTTATAAATATAAATTTGTCCTTTTCAGAAAGAAATTTGATGCTATTTCTGTTCCATTAATATATTTTGTTTACTGCTATATTGACGTTGGCATTTTAGTCACGGGCTGAAGTAGGCAATGGTGACATTTTCGTCACAGTCTGAAGAAATAAAATTGGCTTTAAATTCTTGTATGTGCTCGTCGAAGATAAAGTATAGTATGCAACTTCTCTAGACACTCGTTTTTATTAACCACTCGTTCGTAAGCTTCCCTCGTGCCTATCTAAAATGGCGTTTATAAAACATAATATACTTTTAAACTGTAAATGGTAAAATGTAATTTATCTTTGAATACCATTTCCCACATGGTAAACTATTTATACAAATATTCCACATAAATAATTATGCAATTATACGTTGCCCCATTAAACAAACCGCATAAATAATCATCTCATGACATTTTGATGCAAAAATCGGAGAAATCTTCCAATTCCATTCTTCCCATATGAAAAATTGAACGTATTGACGAATTTATTTCAGTTATTTCAAGAAGCAGAATATTTTTGCGTTTCACATTGTTTGCGATTCTGTTTAAGTGCTTGTTAAGTTTTGTGCATATTCTTAAGATATGTGTTGCGAGCAAATCGGTGTTAAAAATGCTATTTAATTAATTACTGCAATCTTGTATTTTCTAGAACTGGTTCGGGTATCCGATGGATAATGTTTTATTTTATTAGTGATGAGTGTGCTTTGGAAATTCGATACAATAATTTTTTTTAATATTACATTTTAAACAGTTTTTTAAATTGATAACGATTAATAGTTATTTATGGTACTAGTGTGTTATGTTGAAAATAAGTCACGCGAGAAAGATTTATACCACGAGGCAATGTTTTATCCAACAAGTGGAAGAAATCGTTTTTTATGAGATAATAATTAATAAGCTTTGTGATGAAATCAAAGGTACTTGCGTCTCAGTACCCTATAAATGTTAGAATGACTTGACCTTGACTTTTTTACATTTTGGTCAAAGTAGGTTGTTTGTTTGGTTGCCACGGGCATGATACATTGTTAGCAAATGTTTAAATAAATTTTGTCAGTTTTCCCTGCAGAAAAGGGAAGCCTTTTTGAAGAAAAAAAAGTATAGAAAATGGAGGAAACCGATGAAAATTACGTTCCTGAGGTTATCCTTACGGAAGCGGAAGAAGCAGCGATGCAGATTTTGCCAGAAGAGTCCCGAGATGCTTACGACAGGAGTTCAAAATGTTTGAGTCTTGGATGAATTCACGGGTGATAAAAGGTATCGATGAAAATGTTCTATTGGCTTATTTTTTACCTTTGCAAAATTAGCCCCATCGCCGCTATAGACCAAATACTCGATGCTTCGCTCGACTATTCATCTTTATAAAAAAGTCGTCATTTCAAAATATGGCAAACTAACGAGCTTTTTGAAAAGCAAATCACAGGGAACAAATAGAGAAGTTTTTGAACGAAGCTCCCGACGACGAGTACCTGTTGATGAAAGTGGCTTTGATAATGGGGATTAGCGGTGCTTATAGATGCGATTAATTGGTCAATTTGAAAATAGGAAATATTCAAGACAAAGGGAAATATTTTCACGTAGTTTTGCGAGACACTAAAACCAACAAATTGAGAAGTTTCACCATACTTGAAGAAGGATTTCCAGTCAACCCGATCAATTTGTGTAAAAAATACATGTCTTTGAGACCAAAGAATACTAGTTCTAGCCGCTTTTTTGTTTTTTACAAAATTGGGAGGTGCACAAGCCAGTGTGTGGGAATAAATACGTTATCTAAGATACCTTCAAGAATTGCAATGTTTTTGAAATTGGAGGAACCAGCGCTCTACACCGGTCACTGCCTGAGAAGGTCTTCGGCGACTCTTTTGGCCAATGCAGAGGCTAACATTATTACTTTGAAGCGTCACGGAGGATGGAAGTCCTCGACGGTAGCAGAAGGATGCCTAGAAGAATCGGTGCATAATAAAATACAAATTGCAGAAAAAATACAAGGTTCTAATGCGTCGGCGTCTTCCAGCACTATCAAAAGCTGTACCGATATGGGAGCGTCTGGTTCCAATGAACCAACGAATTTTACAATGACTTCAAATTTGAATAAACCGTTAGCGTTTTCCTTTAATTTCAATATCAATGTGAATTCTGCTTGTAATAGTAATAAATAAATAGAATACTACTTTAAATATTAACGTGACTTATAAATTGAAGACCAGATTTTTTTTGACTCAATTAAATTTAAAAAACCTGACCAATATATTTCTATTATGAAAAAAATTTGGTCCAAACGCGTTGTTTGAATACTTAATAACGCTTATTACAATACAAAATTGATGACGAGGAAGTAAGGCGCCTATTAATATCCCGATGAATGTTTTTTATGTTTACATGAAATATTTACGCATATTGTAAACGAAATGATGGGTCATTAATTCGAAAAATTGTCCTCACTTGGCCTATAGCTATTAACATATTTTTGATTCACGCAGGTAACCCCGAGATGTGTTATTTATTTTGTAGTGAACCTTTTAATAATAAAACTGACCGGACGATCATTAAACTAAACGGCGAGTTTCGTCACAAAAATACTTCACGTATTAATAAAAATTTTAACACACAGTAGGATACGCAACGTGTGTGGCTTCTTAATAGTGATCCCTGCACTTTGTGGCTAATGAAAAATTGGCTTTTGCGCGGTATTTTTAACGATTAAATTAACGGAATAACGACTGGTTCATTTTATACTTTTAAAGCTCGGCTCACTTTGTTTTTATTTCTAATTAAATGATCTACAAGTTTACGACTGCTCCGATCACGAATGTGTTACATTTGTATTTGCCTAATTTTAATGCCATTAAGTTGGGCTTTTTATTAATTACCAATGTCTTTTGGGTCGATAGTAAAACCTGGCTATTAATAAAATGATAAAAATATACCCTAATTACAATAAAAATAAGGTTGATAAGAGTCTGTTAGAGCAAGCAGACAAACAATTTATATTAGTTTCGAGAAAACTTTTTTACAATTATTTTTTTTAGTTCATTAAAAAAATGATAACATTTAACACTAATTAAAACTTGGTATTGTGACTGTAAGGTTTAGGTTTAAAACCTGCATTTTGAATATAAATATACCTAATAAGATGATTTTTATATTTGTCACATGTCATCTGTCACCTTTCAACTGTCACCTGTCAACTGTCAACTGTCAACTGTCACTTGTCATCTGTCAGAGAGTTGCTGGATATTTTGTTGGGTTACCGTTATATGATTTTCGAGAAAATTGACTTTAATTTATCCACCAAATTCACCTGATAAATTGGTTTAATTAATTATATTTTTTGACAATAGCTAGCAACACCGCAATTAAGTTTTGACAAAATTGGAAACGTCGCATTATTAGAGAAAGATTTTAACGCCGGTAGATTTCCAACAAAAAAAAGATCATTTTTATAAAAATTATTTATCTACAAACGCTGCTTTCAGTAATAAAGTAAATAAAGTTCTAAAGTAAATTTACGTTATTTGTATAAAAATAACACTCTTCCAGATGCAGAAATGCATTGATAAATATAGTTATTATTATTTGTCCAAAAAAACAGTTCTATACCGTTTACAAAAACGTTTTGTAGTAATAATGAATCCCTAATGGTATTATTCATAGAAATTTTGCAAATGTTACAAATCCCTTTTCGTTTAAAATAAAACTTTTTTATAATATTATTAAAATTTATGTAAATTTATCAACAAATTAATTGTTAATGTAATAAAATATTTTCATTGTAACAATGGTCACATTTTCAACCTACTGTTGGGTATTGGGTAGTTTTTTTTAATAATTGCAAGGTATTAAAACAAATTATTTATTGTAACAAAAAATTAACTCATATTATATGATGTACGAAATAAAAAGAATATGAACCCACTTTTTAAACAACAAGTCTGCTTCGTTTATAGAATAGCCTTAAATATTTCTTTTGGAAAACGTCGAAACTTTAATTTTGATCTTTTTAATATTTTTATCATGCTAGATTTTTCCACACTTCACTGGCACAAGTGAAACCAATAAGATTATAACACAGACTGTGGATTATAAAGTTATTTTCACCAATGAGAGCGCTGGCCCTTTCCCCCTCTTTTCAAGGGAAATAACAAAAATTTTGTTACCATTGCAAAACAATAGTAAATATTAAAAAATTCTTTTTATATCAATAAAATATTTTTGTTATTGTTCTTAACGTAAGCTATTAACAAGGTTTTTCTAACTGAAATAAAATTAATTTGAATTACAACGATGGTAATTTAAAAAAGACAAATATGCCGTAGTAAAATAAACAAATTTTACTATAACAACTGCGCATTACTATATGGAAGCTCAATTCACACAGAACTATAGATTTAACAAAAACATTTTAAGTTCGACAAAGATTTAATATAAACATAAAGTATTTCTTATTGCCATTGCAACAACTATTACTTTGTTGGATGAACATTTTCTTATAAAAGCTCAACATTGCTGCTTCATTATAGTAAGTGGTTTATTAACAGTAACAATAAGAAAATTTAATAAAAAAGGTACCTTAGGTGGTACATTTTTTTATAGCCATTACAATTTTAAATTTAAGTTCAATAATATTATATTATTAATCGCTTACAAAATTAGTTTCATTATCAGTGCATGTACATTTTTCTGAGTGCGGGAATCCCATTAAATACAACTGTCACTTTTTGTACCTTTAACATTTCCCGTGTAAGATTTTTTAATACTTTGTGATAATATTTTGCAATTAGGTATAGTAATGAAAAAATCAAAGGATATTTTAATATTTTAAAGTATCAATAATTGTTAAGTTTAATTAAAATAATAACGGGCAATGTTAATGGTGAAAATGACGTCAACAAAGTTTATTGGGATGGTTACTTAATTTTCGTATAGATGTCGC
The DNA here is from genome assembly GCA_921294245.1 of Brassicogethes aeneus. Classification (NCBI taxonomy): domain Eukaryota; kingdom Metazoa; phylum Arthropoda; class Insecta; order Coleoptera; family Nitidulidae; genus Brassicogethes; species Brassicogethes aeneus. The sequence continues at coordinate 42,839,996 of OV121138.1, forward strand.
TTTATACAAATATTTAATTTAAATCATTTTTAAGATAATAATAAGTATTTGCCGTAGAAAAAGTATAGTATGCAACTCGTTTATAAACTTTTCTAGTCACTCATTTAATTAAGCACTCGCTCGCAAGCCCCCTCGTGCTTAAATTAAATTCGTGACTAAAATGCCGTTTATCAAACCTGATACATAATATACTATTTTAATTCGATGAAGATTTTACTTTAGTATGTTAAACTGCATTATTTTACCTTTCAATTAATGTTTTTTGTTTGCCCAACTTCTTCCATTTTGAAGCAAAATATTTTCGAAAATTTTCTACTCGAAAAATGTTGGGCGCATCCGGCCTGTTTTCGATGAAAAAGGAATTATAGTTTCTACACAGATTATTTCATGTTTTTCACTTTCAACGCTAAAAATAAATAAGTAAGCGCTATTGATCAACGATAAATGTGAAATAAACCGTTTCCGAAGTGAGCGTTAGCACATATTAATAATAAAGGCGTTAAACAGGTTCTTAACTTTATCAGAATAATTATATGTCACGGGAATTGACGTTGGCAATCCGTTTCGAAAAAATCGAGGCAAATTAACATTCATTTTTGGAATGATTTTAAACACTTATCTTTTCTTCGGCAGTGCCATCAATCGCAGTATTTGCAAAAGAGAAATTTGTTTGGTTGATTTTCAAATATTTTATGCTGATTCTCGCATGATAAATTATTTAAGGCGAGAAATTCGCAATTAAAATTCCGATCAAACTATTCCGAAAAATGCTTTTGCACACAGAACATCTCCCGTGTTTTATTTACCCATCTTTTCGTGCTTTTATTTATAGTTTAAACATCCAAAATTGACTCTTATAAATGCACTTATATTGATAACACGTACTCTCTAAAAATGAATTAGTCAAAAATGACTTATTTAATAGTTATTAGAGGCTTCACTTGTACCATGGTTAACCATGGAATACCATGGTATCCCAAAATTTAATAGCCAATTCCTATGTAAAATTGTCCCCTGAATCCGAAAATGTGGTCAAAACTTTAAAAAGTAGAACAGTTTTTGAGATATAGTCAATTTTCCATTTAATATGGAATTAACTATATCTCAAAAACTGCTCCACTTTCATAATTTTTGACGGTATTTTCGGATTCCGGGGACAATTTTACATAAGAATTTACTCTTAAATTTTGGGATACCATGGTATTCCATGGTTAACCATGGTACAAGTGAAAAAGCAGCCACTATAGTATTATAATAACTATTATATAACTATAGTATTATAATAACTATTATAGTATTATAACTATTATAGTATTATAATAACTATTTTAAATTAGTCAATTTTGACTAATTCATTTTTAGAGAGTAGTTTTTAAAGGAGAATGCTATAGAAAGTAACGTAATATTGTTCTTACTTGTTTTAAAAGCATTATTATAAAAAATGTGAAGCATTGATTTGCTTGGATCTTGGAAAAATAATCTTTGTGTGCAATTACCATTTCTCAAAGACAATGGGGTAATATTAAGGTAGTGATGTAGGTATATTTGCTTACCGCCATGGCTGTTCCTTTATCTAATGGTAATCTAAAACAAATATAGCCACTGATCATATAATAATTGTCGAAAATAAGCAGATGCGTGGCAATTTATTAACCCATTTGCCAGAAGAAAAAATAGTAAAAATGGTAGAGAAATGCTAGTCCTCAACGTCTAAATCGTTTTTAATGTCACCATTTGGGTATTATTTAAATGCACGCCGAACAGTTATTTTTGCATATTTGACCGGTTCATTAAGTCAAGCCAACGAAATAACTTTATTTAAAATTATTAAATATGGGTTTGGTTTGGCTCCTGTCTCCATGACTTTTCGTTTTTTTAGTATACACTGACCACGTTAGAGGGGGGCCTTGTTATCTTTTGAACGAAAAAAGGTATCGAAATCGTTAAGTACAATAAATTTACAATAAGTCATCAAACAGATGTTAGAAATTTTAACACAAAAATAGTCTGTTTCTAATTTTAGTTCTCACATTTGCAAACGTTTTTTGTGTAATATTCGCACATTAACTTCTAATTCGTTGTTTTAGATTATCAATTCATTCATTCAATTTTAAATTACCCCACAAAAAATCAAGTGGCGTTAAATCAGGAGACCGAGCCGGCCATTCGGTAGGACCACGCCTACCAATCCATCTATTGTTGAAATATTACTTAAACTGAACTGAACTATATCTTGAATCATCGGATAAATTTGTGTTTGAAGCATGTTTAAGTACAGATGCCTGTTAAATTTCCTTCCAAAAATATCGGTCCTTTAAAAATTTCTATTGTAATTTTACTAAAAATGTTTAGGAAGTTTTTACGCACAACAATATAGTAATAATAAAACTCAGTTTTGTAAATTCACTACACGATTCATTACAACTCAATTTGGAAATATTACAAAATGTTTGAAATATTCACTTAGCATTTATTAAAAATTTGTAACATTACTATACAGGTAATGTAATTTTGCTACACAAATACTAAAATTTTGCTAAACGAATACTAAATTTTGCCAAACAAATACTAAATATGTTTAGTAATTTAAAAATGGTGAATTGTATTTATACTATACAATTCATTTCAACACAGTTTAAAAAAATTACAAACTATATTTTACAATATTACAATACAAATATTGATATTTTTTATAACAAATTACACTAAAACACAACCAAAACAAAAGACACCTGAGCTTATATATTGCCCACCTAAGTCAACCGAGGCGAGATGTAAGAACGCAATCGGTACATACTATGCAACCAAGAATGCAGAGCAAATTGTATACCAGATAATATATGGCCTAAAGGAATCCAAAATTATTTTTTAAATAATACCAGTAAGAAAATTTTTTGAAGAAACTAAGAAAATTGCATGTTTTAGCCTGGTAAGCTAATTCTACATTTCTTTAAGCCATATAGTATCTGTGATACAATTTGTTGTGCATTCTTGGTTCCATAGTATGTACCGATTGCGCAAAGGCAACGTCTTCATATGGTATGTCACGTGATGTTCTTACATCTCGCCTAGGTTGACTTACGTGGATAGTATATAAGTAAGCTCAGGTAGTCTTTTGTTTTAGGTGTAAACATAAAATTATATTAAATCAAATTACAGACAATGTTTGCGAAATTTGCGTTAGACAAATAAAAGTTTTTGGTAAAATTACAATGTGCTGTGTAATTTACAATCAAAATTGTTAAAACAATAAAAATATTTTTAAATTTTTAATGACTTGTATTGTAATTTTAATAACGATATTTTTTAGTAATTTTACATAAAATTATATTAAATCAAATTACAATGTACTATGTAATTTTACAATTAAAGTTAAATAAAAATATTTTTAAATTTCAATGAATTCATTTAATATGAATTAAAATACTTTTTGTGATTTTACATATTATAGAAAATCAAATTACAAACAACGTTTGTAAATCTAAGATGCTTTTTATTAGAAACTGTCAAACTTTTTAGTAAAATTACAAATACAATTGCAAATAGGCACCTATCAATTTGACGTCAAAATGATGGTTTTTGTCCGATGTCGATATCATTTTTAGTTTAAGTTTTAAAAGTATCGAAAATTATGAAAACTTAAAAAATGCCCATACAAACATTTTATTGATTCTGAGGTTCTTTCATCAAATTAAATATCAGATCGGCAATAAAGATCAATTAACCAGGCCATAAGTTAGTGAATGTCATTTGGGTTAAGTATCTGCCGAAAAGATAAATTAAATAATTAGAAGGCTCTGATAAAAAAGGACCACATACGTGGAGTTATGTGGCACATTCAAATAATTTTGAAATAAAAGTCGCGAGATTCACCATTAGGCATTGTTTTTACCTGTGTTAGCCTGAAAAGAACCTCATATTTCTATCTTGTCACATTTGTTAAATAATACCGATCTTGGAGATGCTCGGACTCGATATGGTTTAATAGGATCAATATTTGGTTTAATCAGTTCATTATTTACGACCTTTTAAGGCTTTTTAAGAAGCCTTAACTTACTTCCAATTATTGGATTTTAACTGATATTTTGCAGTTCTTCAAAATCTGATAAAACTTTTAATGGTTAATTTTTACGATTACTGTCCACCTTATCTGATTAACATTGTATATGTATTTGTATGTTGCAAATAATAACGATAAAATTGCTCTTATAACTCACTCAAAAAAAAATTAATTTATGTCACCTGAACTAATAAAGCAATAAAAAATTGCAATTAAGCTTTCTTTAATTACAACTTAGTAATGAAAAAATATTAAAAGGTGACCATCAAAAGGTTTTATAAGCTCGTTTCATAAATTCTAGCTCTTAAAGCGGTTTTTAGGTCCGGTTTCTTGCGAAATAGTTCGCCGTAACTGGAGCACTTGATGCTTTATTTTCGTCGGACGCGGGATTTTTTGCCGGGGTATTAAATTTTTTAATTAATGGTTTATTGCTTTTTTACAGCTTACAGGACAAGTACACTTTGTGAAACCATTTGAATGTATACAGAGCGCACGTTAAAAGTCCCCCCTTGTAATCTTTTGCACGAAAAAAGGTATCAACATCGGACGAAAACCATTGTCAACGATATTAAGTATACTACTTTTTGATGTCGGTGCCTATTTAAGGAGTGCCAAGAGGTCATTAGCAACTTAGCAAATATCAAATTTAAAGGGGGGATTGAAGATTTTGAAAGGTATTTCAATTCCGAATTTGATTCTATTTATGGGTGAATATTTTAAAACTGTCGATTTTCGGAACCATTTTCGTTAACACATAAAAAAATTGCAAATCTTATTAATTTTGCACTTTTAGGACTTTTCCACTCATGAACATAGACATGAAGACTAAAAACGTAATTTTTTTTGTCTTTTTTAGAAAGTTGAACCCAAGGTTTTACTTGGTCATCTCTTATTCTTCTGCGTCTCTCACGTTCTGCTTGTCTTTTAGCTTCGTTGGTCAACTTGTTTCGTGGTTTTTTCATTTTAATTAATTTCCCACTGAAATAAAATATTTTAAATTGGTTACATGTAAGGGACACGACAATGATGAGCACGGTAATGATAATTTTAAGGTTAGAGTGTTTTAAAATGTTTATTAGAAAATGTAATGGAATTTTCAAGTTGCCATTTGCTTTCTGTTAATGCAAGACTTCTTTGTATTAATGCAAATATTTTTTATGTCCTTAAACTTTGAAATAATACTTACCCCGACAATGACGGGCTAAGACGTAACAAGCCGTTTTCGTTTTCATTCGGCGCACGTCACAACTTTATGGTTTGACATATGTATGCTAGTGGACGTTAGACAGGCAGGATATTTCCATATCAGACGTTCGAAAACTTCCGGCATTTTCCGAATGTATCGCGTATTTAAATAAGATAATAGACACATTTTAAGTAGCCACGGCAATGACGCTCATGGGTGTAAACAAAGTTTAAACGGCATTAAAAGAAAAGTGCAAAAAATAAATAAAAACTCAAAGAATACAAAAGTTTTATGTCCCTAAAGCTCTAATACCCTTCTGTTATTATTTACTCATCCAGCTATTAGCTTAAGTAATGATTGAAAAATTTATTACCTATTTTAAAAACTCCATAACCACAAAATTAATTTTTTCATCGGTTTTTTTCTTTCTGATTACTTAGATTAAATTAGGAAAAGTTCACGGGTTAAACTTTAAACGTTCAATTTGTGTAAATAAATCGAAAAGCACTTTCGTTAGTTAAGATATTTTTAATTTGAGCACATAACCTAAAATTTGAAAGAAATGCACTAGATTCTGTCATAAAAATTGCCAGATTTTGTTTGAATTTACCTTCATTACAAAAATGACATAATAAACAATTAATAAAAACGCCAAATTAACAATTTGCATTATTGATTTTGTCATTTTTGTAATTAAGCTAAATTTAAACCAAATCTGGCAACTTTTTTTTACAGAATCTGGAAACGCTGGTTGTTACCAACTATAACATAATAAATTAAAGTAGGCAACCAGATTAGTCTAAAGTTCCTAGTCGATCAGTGGCGTACTTTTTGGTAGGATAAAGGTTATTATAAATTATTTTTAGTCTTATATACCAGTTTGGCTGTCAAATTGTTAAGCTACATTTGAAAAAAAATAAAAAAAAATAAAAATTCAAATCTCGGAAACCTTGACATAAAAAATTTTGAGTTTAGCAGGCCGAAATTCATTGGAAAATAATAGTGGCATATAATGTTTGGCTGTAAAATTAACTGTTTATAAAAATAAAATAGAGAATCAGAATCTAAAGAATGTTCTTTTGGCCGACACCACTCAAATATTTTTGTGCTATAAACTGCAGCTAATACACGAGGTTTTTGGGTTAAAGTGTTGGTCATTGTTTCTGCATCGAGTCCATCATGTTGTCGGTTCGAATGCCGACAAAGCGATCGAAATGTGATCGACGTTGGTTTTTCATCGGGTCGGAATTATGCCGGGATTTCGGAAAATTTAAATCGCCTCTTCTTGGCCGACCTAAATGAAACGTCATTCCGCCACTCTTATTGTTATTATAATATAGTTGTTCGGAATCATCATGCTTTATCATTTATAATGAGCCCATTTGGTTAGTCGATTGTCTTGTGATTTTCGAACCATAAAAAGATCTTTTAAGGAATTGAGTTATGATGATTTCGTCATATGCAAAAGACTGAATGGATTCTTTATCATGCAGATTATTGTTGAAAGCCAGCCTTCCACAAAATTATGATTTCATTGTTTTCTACATCTAGAATTTTAGATTAGTGGACAAAGTTAATTTTAAAATGAATTAATGAATTATACACAATCTTTTTTGAAAACCTAACTCAATTTTTAAGATCAAGAAGACAGTTTAAAATTATGATTTCATTGTTTTCTACATCTATAATTTTAGATTAGTGGACCAAGTTAATTTTAAAATGAATTAATGAATTAGGTATACACAATCTTTTTTGAAAACATAACTCAATTTTTAAGATCAAGAAGACAGCTTAAAGGAACAAGTAATTGCTAATAAAATTATATGAATGAAGAACATACTTAAAAAAACTATGGTGGTATGTTAAACAAATATTATAAATATTCCCCAACAGTAAAACAAAACACGAAGTGGTTAATAGTTATTCTCATAAAGTTGGGCTTAACTCATAAGAGCCGTTTTTTTTGTCCAATATTTTATTTGATAATTTTTTTTGTGTCATGGTAATTTTTTTTGTGTCATATGTAGCTCTCGGCAACAGTCTTTGATTTCCAGCCTCCAAGTCGCTTAACATTGGAAATTCCTTCCCCAGAATCGGCTAATATGGTAGAGGAGGATCTACGAAAACTATGACCTGTGTACTCCTCAGGATTTTTAAGTTTTAGATATGCAGCTATTTGTGCAGGCATTTTACCCAATGTATTAATTCCTACACATTGGGTAGTGCATACTCTTATTTTATAACTGACAAAAAACCGCTTGAGTGGGGTATTTGGTTTTCGCAAATTTGAATATTTTCGAAACAGTTGTATTATTATTAATTTCATTAGATATCACAAAGATTCTTGATTTGTAATTTTTACTTTCTGAAATTTTCACGATTACCAAATTTTCTTTATCTTCTTTATCATCAATCATTATCTTTGAGAGTTCTTTTCGCCTACAAGAACCAGCCAACCCAAAAATAGTGGCAACTTTTATTAAAAGGTAAATTTCATCTTGTGCTTCTTTAATGAATCTTTAAATGTCATCTTTCTCAAAAATTTTGTACCTTTTTGGACGGTATCCCACATTTTCCTTTCTTATATATGATGTTAATTTATAATATAGACTCAAATCCAAATTTTTATTAACTTTTAGGCCACTTTTTAACATGGAGTACTTACTCCACAAAGTATTTGGCACTTCTTCCTAAAAACTTGTTGTCCCTTTGTTGTTGCACCAGTTTTCAAAATGTTTAAATTGTTTCTCATATTTTTGACAGGATTTCGCTGATAATAAATTCTCATTTACAGTATTTGCTGCCTCCAGGATGTCATATGGTAACTAGTTACACTTCGCTTCTGAAGATGCCAACGACGTTGGCTTTGAAAACTACTTTAAGCACTTTGTGTTTTGTTTTGGTGTTGGGTAATATTTCTAATATTTGTTTGAATTCTAAACTGTTACAGGAAAAATTAAATTTTTGAAGGTCTGGAAACCTTGGAGGCCAACCAATAGACTTGCGTGTTTTCTTGGACATTTTACAGTATTTTAAAGTACAAGGTGTGTTCAGAAAATATCGGGAATTTTCGTTTTTTGAAACAAATATTTATTTATTCGTCTACATTAATGTTGTCGCCTTCAAAATAGTCCCCATTGGATATTATACACATGTGCCAGCTCTTCTTCCAATACTCAAAACACTTCTAAAACTCGATCTTTGGGATAGCCTTTAGTTCTTTCAGCGATGCGCTTTTAATGTCATCTATGCTTGCAAAACGATGGCCCTTTAAGGTTCTCTTTATTTTTGGGAATAGGAAAAAGTCAGACACAGGCATGTCTGGCGAATATGGAGGCTGGGGCATCATGACAGTATTCTTTTTGGCCAAAAATTTTGTTCAAAATTTAACAATTTTAGAACAAATTTTGCTGCCACGCATTTCATACCCAAAACATTCGAAAAAATGTCATGGGATGAGCCAATCGATATACCAACATCATCAGCGACCTCTGGTGGTTTATAACAATTTATTCCTCTTTTTCCATGTTTTATCGGTTGTTAATGTGCTTGTGCGTTCTGGGCGCTCGTCATCTTCAACGTCTTCACGGCCACCTTGGAAACTCTTATACCACTTGTAAACTCTTGTTTTACTTATAGCAGACTCACTGTAGGCCTTTGTTAACATTTCACAGAATTTATTTTATTTTTTTAAGCAAAATTGGATACAAATTCTTTGATCCATTTCTTTTAACGAACGAAAAATCGCCGAGCTCATAAAACACGTCTAACCTTAGCGGCTGCCACAGACAAAGTAAACAATGAAAACAGCTAAAGTTTTTATCATACTTCGGGGGCATGTATACCAACATTAACAATTCCCGTTATTTTCTGAACACACCTCGTAGTTTTCATATGATCTCACTGTGCATTTAATAGGTAATATTTTTATAACGGCAAAAACAATTTGGTTTTGATTAATTGCCATCCAGGAAGCCCGATTTGCCGCGTATGAAGGCGAGTGGTTGTCATTAAATTTAAAAGAAGTGTATGTGAACCGAAAATTATTTTTAAGAGGCAATCGCTGCGATTACAAACGTGCGATATGGTATGTAATATCGCCCTCTGAAAACTTCGGGTAAATTCATCACGTATTATATGAGTTCGATGTTGCTCCGAAAAATAAACGACAAACTTAAGTAAGTTGAAATCGTAATTTGCAGAAATTATATGCTATTTTGAAATACAGAGGTGTGAACTTGTTAACCGCTGATTTATTCGGAGAAAACTGTCGGTAAGGTGGAGTAATCATTATCGGCTGTCAATTTAACACTTTGCAACTATCGGTTTTGGTTGTTATAATAACCACCTACAGTGGATTCCCACTCCAAAATTTGCTTTGGAAAATATGTGTTTTCGATGTAATAAGCACCCTTGTGTTTGACTACCTTAGGTGCAAATTGAGTGTTACATGCTTACATCTTTATACTTTGTACTAAGCAATTATATAAAAAAAACAAAGTTAAATATGTGACTAATAATATATTTAAAGGTCTTAAGTGGATTTGGGTAGTAAATTGCGGGAAAAGGTGTAAGGGGTAAGAGGAGTTGCTCTTTTTATTTTAAAACTAAAGGCACTATTTACATACAAGGTATTTCACAAAACATACTGGATCTTTTTACATAATTGTTGGTTTATTAAATAGTTACAGTTACGCATTTGTTTTGTTATTAGAATATACGAGGTGTGTTCAGAAAATAACGGGAATTGTTAAATTTCACGGGTTCGGAGAGTCCGGTTGTCATAAAATTTTCTTTATTATGTTGGTATACATGCCCCCGAAGTATGATAAAAACTTTAGCTGTTTTCATTGTTTACTTTGTCTGTGGCAGCCGCTAAGGTTAGACGTGTTTTATGAGCTCGGCGATTTTTCGTTCGTTAAAAGAAATGGATCAAAGAATTTGTATCCAATTTTGCTTAAAAAATTAAATGAATTCTGTGAAATGTTAACAAAGGCCTATAGTGAGTCTGCTATAAGTAAAACAAGAGTTTCCAAGATGTCCGTGAAGACGTTGAAGATGACGAACGCCCCGAACGTACAAGCACATTAACAAACCGATAAAAACATGGAAATAGTGGAAGAAATTGTTATAAACCATCAGAGAAGTCGCTGATGATGTTGATATCGATTGGCTCACCCCATAAAATTTTTTCGAATGTTTTGGGTATGAAACGCGTGACAGCAAAATTTGTTCTAAAATTGTTAAATTTTGAACAAAATTTTTGGCCAAAAACAATACTGTAATGATGACCTAGCCTCCATATTCGCCAGGCATGCCTCTGTCTAACTTTTTCCTATTCCCAAAAATAAAGAGAACCTTAAAGGGCCGTCGTTTTGCAAGCATAGATGACATTAAAAGCGCATCGCTGAAAGAACTAAAGGCTATACCAAAGATCGAGTTTTAGAAGTGTTTCGAGTATTGGAAGAAGAGCTTGCACATGTGCATAATATCCAATGGGGGGCGACAACATTAATGTAGACGAATTAATAAATATTTCTTTCAAAAAACGAAAATTCCCGATATTTTCTGAACACACCTCGTATATCCCAAAAACGGCTGAAATTTTATAATTGTTGACGGTATTTTTGGATTCAGGAGATAATTTTAGATAAGAATTTGAAGTAAATGTTGGGTTGATATCCCATGGTTAACCATGGTATAAGTGAAAAAGCAGCCACTAATTGTGGTAATTAGTCATTTTTGACTAATTCATTTTTAGAGTATGCATACGGAATAGTTACATCAATCGAAATGTTTGGGTAGTTCAGGTAATTTGTTAAAAAATGTTAAAGAATTCACAATAAATCTTTTAATAAAATGTTTAAAGATTTCAAAAATTTCATCCCCATATTTGCAAACCTAATAACATTCTCAAATTTTAACATAAATATTATATACAGGGTGTCCCAGAACTCGCGCCACAGAGAAAAAGGGAACGTACCGAAAGTAATTTGAAACACATATTTAAAAATTCAAATTGTCCAACGCAAAGGATAAGGGAGATAAGAATAAAAAACGATAGCCAATCCCAATAGATCACCACAGGGAATTCTTTAAATTGCTAGGATACTTAGGTTGCATTGTTGATAATAAAAAATATGTAAAATATTTGGTCCACTGGAATTTAATTCATTGTAAAACTGCTGTCAATCTTTACTCCTGTCATTAATATTATATTAGGTTATAAATTAAGTTATTATTGACAATGCTGTCAGTCTTTACTTTTGTCATTAATATTGTATTAGGTAATAAATTAAGTTATTATAAATAATGTTTTCCTTGATGATTATACCGAAATGATAACTATTTATGGGGAGCGTGGGCGCAAAAAAAGCTAAATAAAGTACAACTGGTTTGATTTTTTACTTTAAAACATTGGCGTTCTGAAGTATCAGTCATAGATTAATAACCTCATTTTTTGAAAGCTTTTGACAACTTAGTAAATACAGTTGGCCAAAAGATTTTTAAATGTTTTTGAGACAACAATGTTCTATCGTCTCCTAGCAATTTTTAAAGCTCCTACGTTTAACCTAGGCGAGATCTCTCGGTATTGGCTGCCGCTTTTTTGCTCTCATTCGATTACACTATTACCTAGAAATTTTTTATTTTTAAATTTGGCATCTCCATTGCTATCGGCACGCCCCCTTTTTCTCTGTGGCGCGAGTTCTGGGACACCCTGTATAAGTGGCGGAGAAATTTTTCTCATTCACAACACAGTTTAGCAATAATAAACGATAACGTAAATAATTTTTTACTCGGAAACCTCGGAAATCTTTTTAAGGTTTTTTTAGCATTCCAAAACAATTTTAAGATATTTTTTTAAATTTATTTTCGACATTTCCAAAACAGTTTCAATTATGACATTTTTGACAATTCCAGTAAAATGGCCAATATTATAAAATGATTTTGTATGATTTTGTATAGGCATTTTAGGGAATATCTTGTTATATTCACTGGTAATGTATTCCTGTAACATTTCGTAACATTAATTTAAAAAATACATTTTGATAAACAGAATATATTTTAATGAATATTCAAACATTTCTTCCAATGTTTACCACTCAAATTAACCAGTTTTTAGTAAAATAACGAAGCAATGGTAATTTTTTATTGCCTCAATTTAATTTTATGCCGCACGTTACTGAATCTAGTTAGCTTTTTAGGTAAATATAAAAATATTATGTTTTTTCGAAACACCTGATAATGTGTCAACCGGAAGGTTGAATTTATGATGATTGTTAATAATTAGTTTATTAGAAACACCGCTTTGTATCATTATACTATTTACTCAGCGTGTTATTCGACTTTTATTAACTTAAAAATTATTAATTGCCTTATAATACGCAGTTTATTAACTATGGATTGAAATTAATCCTATAGTATATAGTTTCATTAATAAATAATAACTAATATATGATCATTTGATGGGAATGTGTAATTTATAAAAAATCTTAAATATTCCAGTTTTCTTCAGTCTACTCTTTTTCTCTTCTTTTTATCAAAGTGTGGAGGACCAGGGCTTTTTAGCGGTTATAGTTACCTAATTAAAATTAGAAGATTCAAATGTCTGGTATATTCATGTCATCGCAAAGCAGAAGCTGTAAATTTTGTAAAACCCAAAAATCCATGTTAAAACCAAACCGATACTTCGAGATATTCGAGATATAAATCGCACCCTGCTACCAGGCATTATCAGATTCTGGTGACATAAGAAACATAAAGGGCACGAACCGCCGTAAATTTTTATTTGCTTACTATTTCATCCCTCTGATAGATTTTCGCTTTGTATTTTCCAATCGAAAATGGATCTTTTTTTAAATTTATCGTCAAAAGAATGCAGATAAATTTTTAATTGATGTTTTATTATGTCTGCACAGATGCCTGCTCATTGATTAAAAAAGAACAAATGTTAACAAGGAGTTTTTGGGTTGTAAAACTTGAATTGATGTTGTAAAAATCCCTAATAAATCAGTCAGAAGTCATTTTTAGATTACTAGTTAAATAATTTATTTTGGTTATTAAAAATCCATGTTATTCAACTTTTTTTGTAACTGACTTATACAAATAAAATGGTTTTTCTACTCCCACCTTTAAAACGTAAATCGTACATGTTTCCTTATTAAAATTCGTGACTAAAATGACGTTTATCAAATTTGTTACATAATATACTATTTTCTTAAAAAAACATTTTAATTGAATTGAATTTTTGTTAAAGAATTAAAATTTTTTTAGAATTTTAATAAATCTTAAAAACTTCTTAAAAGATTTTGTGAAAACTATCTTTGACATTTTACTATACAATTAATCTAATCAGAACTTGAAAATAACAAAAATACCAATATCAATAGGATTTGTAAAACTATTTTTAAACTGTATTTCACAGAAAAAATTCTTCTTTTAACCCTTTTCCACCCCAAAACAGAAAATATTTGACATTCATCGTATTAAGTAAAAATGATTCGATGAACCATTTGATAAGACGTTCGGTAGCTAATAAGGGTTTAAAGTTTTTTTTGACAAATTTTAATCTGAATTTTGTGGAAGATTTTTGTTGCGATAACGGTTATTTTGAATTAATGTGAAATTAATGAAGGGATGCTATTTTAATTGACTGTTTTTCCAGGTTATCTGAAATCACGATTAATCTTGAAGAATAACTGAAGAAACTGCATTTTTAATTTAAAAAAGTTTTATTTTGATTTCTGCCAAATGACCTGCTACTTCGTTAGCGATATTTAAGACAAAAATATTTTGTCATCTTACCCCAAACATCTACCTAATGGCCGATAAACAACATTTCTGGCGATAAATTTGCGAGAACAATATCCGCATGTCAAAAGTCAGAAGTCGTAAATGAGGCAAATGGCGCGCGGAAGGTATAGAAAGTACAAAGCCGCCTTCGCTTCTTCGTCTCGAACGATAATGATCTATCCGTCCGAGCTCTCCGATCTTCAGTTGTTCACGGACTCAGCAGGTATCGTCTCATCACCTTCTTCGGCGGCAACTCGACCACCTTCGAAACGACTTCTGACCGTCGCACAGTAACACAAATTTTAGTTATTTTTTGTTTATCGTGTTTTGCATTTTTTATTTGTCATTCTGCATTTTTGGTTTTTCGTTTCTTTTTTCTTCGTTTTTCGTTCTTTGTTTTTCGTTTGTCGTTCTTTGTTCTTTTTTCTTCGTTTTTCTTTCTTCATTCTTCATTCTTCGTTTTCATTTTTGGTTTTTCATTTCTTTGTTCTTCGTTTTTCGTTCTTTGTTTTTCGTTTGTCGTTCTTTGTTCTTTTTTCTTCGTTATTTATTTTTCATTCTTTCTTCGTTTTTCTTTCTTCATTCTTCGTTCTTTATTCTTCATTTTTTGTTTTTCGTTTCTTTGTTCTTCGTTTTTCGTTCTTTGTTTTTTGTTTGTCGTTCTTTGTTCTTTTTTCTTTGTTATTTATTATTCATTCTTTATTTTTCATTCTTTCTTCGTTTTTCTTTCTTTATTCTTCTTCCTTTGTTCTTCATTTTTCATTTTTTGTTTTTCGTTTCTTTGTTCTTCGTTTTGCGTTCTTTGTTTTTCGTTTGTCGTTCTTTGTTCTTTTTTCTTCGTTATTTATTTTTCATTCTTTCTTCGTTTTTCTTTCTTTATTCTTCGTTCTTCGTTCTTCATTCTTCGTTCTTCATTTTTTGTTTTTCGTTTCTTTGTTCTTCGTTTTTCGTTCTTTTTTTTTGTTCTTTGTTTTTCGTTTGTCGTTCTTTGTTCTTTTTTCTTCGTTATTTATTATTCATTCTTTATTTTTAATTCTTTCTTTGTTTTTCTTTCTTCATTCTTCGTTCTTCGTTCTTCATTCTTCGTTCTTCATTCGTCATTCTTCATTTTTCTTTTCTTTGTTCTTCGTTCTTCGTTTTTCGTTCTTTTTTTTTGATTTTCGTTTGTCGTTCTATGTTCTTTTTTCTTCGGTATTTATTTTTCATTCTTTATTTTTCATTCTTTCTTCGTTCTTCATTCTTCATTCTTCATTCTTCATTCTTTATTCTTCATTCTTCATTCTTCATTCTTCATTCTTCATTCTTCATTCTTCATTCTTCATTCTTCATTCTTCATTCTTCATTCTTCATTCTTCATTCTTCATTCTTCATTCTTCATTCTTCATTCTTCATTCTTCATTCTTCATTCTTCATTCTTCATTCTTCATTCTTCATTCTTCATTCTTCATTCTTCATTCTTCATTCTTCATTCTTCATTCTTCATTCTTCATTCTTCATTCTTCATTCTTCATTCTTCATTCTTCATTCTTCATTCTTCATTCTTCATTCTTCATTCTTCATTCTTCATTCTTCATTCTTCATTCTTCATTCTTCATTCTTCATTCTTCATTCTTCATTCTTCATTCTTCATTCTTCATTCTTCATTCTTCATTCTTCATTCTTCATTCTTCATTCTTCATTCTTCATTCTTCATTCTTCAATATTTATGCATCATTCTTCGTTTTTTGTTCTTGATTCATCATTATTTATGATACATTTTTCGTTCTTCTTTTTCCGTTATTCTTCAGCCTACATTATTTATTCTTTATTCCTTATTTCTCATTATTGATACATTTGATCGTTTTACAAAAATATCTATATTCTTCATCCTGCTCTCCTTATTCTTTATTTCTCATTCTTTATGAAGCATAGAGGTTAAATCATTTTAATGAGCAAGAAGATGTCATTAAATAACGAACAACTAAAAAATTAAAACCAATATTTATTAAAATATATTTATTTAACACTTGGTACTGTGCATTTTATACAAAAGATAATTCACCACAATCTCCCGCTTCGACTTTGTAATCCCACGCGTTTGTCATCTTTGTACTTACGTTATTATAGGTGTCAATCTAATTATACTCGATTTTTTAAGGTAGCGACAACCATCACAATTTAAATGTACCGCTACATAAAAAATACCTACTTTGTTACAAATTTAGATACGTTTAATTTTTCCGTAAAGGTGTTATATAACTTAAGGTCTTGAACCTAATTTTGCGCCTAATTAAAAGTTTTGGTCGTCGTTAATTGTATTTTTAATTGTGTTTGATTTGTTAAAAAGGTTTTCTCTTAACCAGCGTAAATTTGGGTAAACCATAAAGTTGTTAGTAACAGATCGTTAGCAAGTTTTAAGAATTAAAAAAGTTTAATTTATTGTTCATTTTCCGTACTGTTGTGCTTTCGCCAATTTCGCAAATATTTTGAAACATTTATGATATAAGCATTTGTTGCTATATAAAAGGTCATTAAAATGACAAATACCTATTTGGAGAAATTTAAAAAATATATGTATATAAGCATCCGCCAATATTTTTTTCTCGTATTAATTGGCACAATTCAAGATTTGTTGCATTATGCACTTGCCGCTTGTAATATTCGCGAATATTGAAAATTTATGACCAACCGGTCCTTGTACTGACACCTGCCCGGTACTTTTCTTTTTTTGGCGATTGTGCCCAAAACTGCTCTATAGACGACTGTCTGAAATAAGTTCTAATTAAAATCACCCATTTTGGATGCCTTAACAGTTCTCGGTTTTAAATTAAGAGCCTTAATTGAAGGTTCAGAATTGCTGCTCTGAAGAAATCGAATATTTTTGATAATTAAAAATTCTTCTTTCGGAAGCGACTAAATGTATAATAATTTTATTCTTCATCCTTAGATTCCTAAAGATTACACATATGGGGAAATACAAGATAAAACAAAAAAAAAACACAAAATCTTAACTGAAATTTGAAATCTAAGGCTCCTCTAATATGCTTAACATATGCATCCTCTGGTGGTCCATGTAAAAAGATCCTATCTCCCATTATTTTACCTGTTTTTATTGCCAACTACATCCTTTCTCTCATTTCTAGGTTTTTTTGAAGATGCACAACCGTTTTTTTGTATATTAAGTAGTTAAACATGTGTAATAGCAATAACTTAGATAATAGTATAAGATTTTTGGCATCTTGACATTTTATTAGGGGTAAATGCATGTTAGAGGCTTGCGTTATGACGGTGGTAAATTTTAAGGTGTTTAGAGGAATCTGTATAATGTGTTTCAAAAATTAACGAGAAATTTTATGATTTAATCTAAAACATACTTTTGGTATAACAAATACTCTAATATCAGTTTTTCTATAATTTTAATACACACCTTTACTTTGATACTCCCACGTAGCAATGCCAGAAGAGATCCTCAAAGATATATAATTGCTTATACAGCATTAATAGGTTGTTAAACATCCGTTTTTTAAGTAGTTATGCGCTTTACATCGGTTACCGAGACGAGATTACGTCCTGATTTCATCCTGACGTTTTATAACGCGCTTGATGTATGTTTCCGTTTTTTTAAGTTTCGTTGTAAGATAAAGCTAGAAAACATATTGTGAATGGCACTCAACAGTTGAATGAAATGGAAAGAAATACAAATAAAATTTGTATTGCGTTTCAATGTTTTTTTCGTAAGGATATTTGGGTTCCATACTTTAAAAAACAGGGTCATTAAATAATTAAGTGAATACTAAAGTAATAAGTAACAAAAAAATAACAGCACGTCTGGCTTTTGTGAAATTTTAACTAAAAAGTGGAAAAAACGCGTTTTGTTAAATTATGAAATATTTTTTAAAGTAATTACTTTTTCTCTTCTAAAGTTTTTATAATTTACGATTTTTCGAAGAATTTAAATTCTAATAGCATATTATGTATCAAGCCATTTTAGACACGAGTGAGCTTGCGAGCGAGTGCTTAAATTAATAAGTGTCTACAAAAGTTTATAAACGAGTTGCATACTATACTTTTTCTACGACTATTTCCCTCGTCTTAATATCCACCAATCACAAACGCGAAATTTTGAATTACAAATGGTTTCTAGGTGAAAAAACTGTGTGACAGCACCTGTCAGCAGTTTTTTCGAGTTTACCCGCGGCAAAACTTGACAGCTGTTGTCACCAAAAATTGCAATTTATATTTTAATTGTTAACTGTTACTCATGAAATAGTCTTGTCAAATACCATTCGGGCATCTAATTTTTCCTGTGAAAAAAATCGAAAAAACACAATGCTAAGTAATATTTTTTTAACAAAATGCATTTGTGCAGGTGCAAAAATCCTCCTCTTCGACTCGGATTTTTGTTGCCACCAGCACTCATGCTTCTTGTTAAAATATTACATAGCAACGTGTTTTTTCGATTTTTTTCGGAAAAATTAGATGCCCTTATGATATTACTTACGACAAATACTTATTATTATCTAAAAATGATTTAATTAAATATTTGTATAGAGCGCCATCTATAAAAAATAGGGAAATCTGTGTTACCGTCAAATGTCAACTTTTTATGTGTTATAAATAGGGATGGGATTTTAGTTATTTTACCTTTTTTCAACCGATGTAACTATTTGAAAACCAATAATGCCAAAATGTGTTTTAAAAGATTTTCTTTTATATGAACCTAACTTGTTTTCACCCTTTTTACCTTTTTTGGAGGTTTTTGCTTTAAATTACCTATTTTATACTTTTGTTACCTATTTTTTTTACTTGTTTTCACCTTATTTACCTTTTTTGGAGGTTTTTGCTTTAAACTACCTTTTTATACTTTTGTTACATATTTTTTAATTTGTTAGTTTATTTTCACATATTTGTTATCTATTTTTACGTATTTTTACTTTTTATATTTTTTTGTGTTCTTTTTAAATTTTCCGCCAATATTTTATCCAGGGCGTGCAACTCAACGTTATAGAATTTTTTCTTATGGTCACAGACTGTAACAGTAACTTTCTTTACAGTTACCTTCTTTGTAGTGAGCTTATGTTCTGTCATAGAACTTCCGTTTAGTGAGTGTCACTCAGTGAAACACAGTTTATTGCATATAAATAGTTTATTGTGGGTATGTTCTGTGTTTGGGTATGCGGCTAAACAAAATTATAAACGAAACTTGAACTTTTAATGTTTTTTACCTAAAATGCTGTTTTTTTAAACTAAAATGCTTTTTTTTAGTACCTTTTTAGTTACTTATTTTTCAGTTTTTAGTACCTAAATATCCCATCTTTAGTTATAAACATAATAATAATTCGAAATATATCCCTTAAAAATGGATTAACAAACAGTTTCTAGCCCGACTATTACAATGTTCATAAACTTTTCAAATATTGGCGTTAAGAAACTATTTAATGCTTTTTTATTTTTGTATTGAGATAATAAAATAATTTTCACATTTAGTATTATTTTACAAGAAAGGCAATTTATTTGAACGATTATATACAATAGGGTGTGCCAAAAAAACTCGATATTTTTTTTTTCTTGCTCTTAACCCAAAATATCTTAGAATATGTCCGAACAAATATTCTGTTAAAAGCGGAGCTCATAATTTCAATTTTAAGAGGTCCTCCATCGAACCTGAAGTTTTGCCGCTTAAATAACACAGAAAACTGACTTTTTTACCTTATTTATTCTTGCAACCTAGGAAGAAATTTTTTTTTCATAAAATCCATGACTAATTCTTACAAAGCTTTAAATTAGGACAAAAAAATCTTATTAAGCTGAATTTCTATTTTCAATATTTGATTTTTTACAGAGCTTTAAATTTAAAGTTAATAATACAAAAATGATGACTTTATACGCCTGTAACTTTAAGAATATTGACGATACAAAAAATTCGCCTAAAACTTTTTTGTGGTCCATCAGACAAGCTAAAAAATTGCCATTTAACTTTTTCGTCTAACTTCAATAGTTTAGCTGAAAAAGGCAAAAAAAGTAAAATTTTAAATTTAAAGCTCTGTAAAAAATCAAATAATGAAAATAGAAATTCGGCTTAATAAGATTTTTTTTTTCAAATTTAATGCTTTGTTAGATTTGGTCATGGTTTTTATGAAAAAAAAAATTCTTCATAGGTTGCAAGAATAAATAAGGTAAAAAAGTCAGTTTTCTGTGTTATTTAAGCGGCAAAACTTCAGATTCGATGGAGGACCTCTTAAAATTGAAATTATGAGCTCCGCTTTTAACAGAATATTTGTTCGGACATATTCTACGATATTTTGGGTTGAGAGCAAGAAAAAAAAAATATCGAGGTTTTTTGGCACACCCTAATATACAAAATATTTCAGCCCGTGACTAAAACGCCATAAAGCCAAAACTTGTCAATGTGTATTTAAAAGGTCACTATTGTCATGGAAACATGTACAATAATGGACGTTTTAAAGGTGGTAGTGGAATTTTTATTTAAATTTAATAACCTTGTGATGTAAAATATATCCTTACATATTGAAGAAACTACCTTATTTTACTTTTGGATGAAGAATGGGTTCAAATTTATCGAAAAATTGATGTGATGGAGCAATTCAGAATACAAATTCGGAAGAATGAAGAATGAAGAATGAAGAATGAAGTATGAAGAATGAAGAATGAAGAATAAAGAATAAAGAATAAAGAATGAAGAATGAAGAATGAAGAATGAAGAATGAAGAATGAAGAATGAAGAATGAAGAATGAAGAATGAAGAATGAAGAATGAAGAATGAAGAATGAAGAATGAAGAATGAAGAATGAAGAATGAAGAATGAAGAATGAAGAATGAAGAATGAAGAATGAAGAATGAAGAATGAAGAATGAAGAATGAAGAATGAAGAATGAAGAATGAAGAATGAAGAATGAAGAATGAAGAATGAAGAATGAAGAATGAAGAATGAAGAATGAAGAATGAAGAATGAAGAATGAAGAATGAAGAATGAAGAATGAAGAATGAAGAATGAAGAATGAAGAATGAAGAATGAAGAATGAAGAATGAAGAATGAAGAATGAAGAATGAAGAATGAAGAATGAAGAATGAAGAATGAAGAATGAAGAATGAAGAATGAAGAATGAAGAATGAAGAATGAAGAATGAAGAATGAAAAAAGAAGAATAAAGAATTAAGAATGAAGAAGGAAGAAGGAATAATGGAGAATGAATAATGAAATGAGCATTAAAAATATACAATTAAGAATACAAAAAATTAATAATGAAGAATTAGAAATAAAAAATGAAGAATTAAAAATAAACCATTACGAATAAATAATTAAGAGTGAAGAATAAAGAATAAAGAATTAAAAATAAAAATAAAGGAAAAAAAAATAAGAGTGAAAAGATGATGTGATGGAGCATATCTGAAGAGAAATTCGGATGAATAAAGAATGAGAGGTGGCGAATGAAGAATAAAGAATTAAGATGGAAGAAGGAAGAATGAAGAATTCAGAATGAAATGAGAATTAAAAATTTACAATTAGGAATAAAAAATTTAGAATGAAGAATAAGGAATGAAGAATGAATAATTAAAAATAAACAATTACTAATAAAAAATTAAGAGTGAATAATAAAAACTAAAACTAAAAATTTAAAGTACACAAGTACCAAAAATGCCCGTGAACATCTGCATTGAGTGAGAGCGCGCGGTTCTAAGGAACCGTTCGCTGATGTCGAGTGCCGTTTTGGATGGACAGTCGTTATTTTTGCCCGGGCTTACTACGCTGTAGTGGGCACATACAACTTTCTTGCATGAATATTCATGAGAACATCGCTGACCGTTCGCCTCCTTGGCACTGTGCGGGTACCGACAGGACAGGTGAATTTTCGAACCCAAAGTGTTTTTGTTATTCTCAACGTTAAAGTCATGAAAAGTATAATGATTTTTGTATCTTTATGTTTAACTTAAAATATATATTTCTTTTAGGTTTGTAATGCAGTTAGCTTGTTTTAATTTAACTATGGTTGAATACAGAAAAAATAATCTCTTATTCACGCTTGATCATGATCAAGGAGTAAAACCTACATGCTTTTTGCAGATAATGCTTTGGTCATAGCAATAAACAACTTGTCGAAGATTTTCTCCTTAAATGCGCGCAATTACAAGCAAAAAAGTGAAGAGTTTAGAAATGCGCTGGTCTTCCTGGACCCGTTAAGTTGCTCAATAAATCGAAATTTACAGCAGTATTTATACGTCGAAGGCGAAACACTTTAAAAAGCGATAAAATTTACTCTTGATAATTATTTTATTTAATGGTTAAAAGGGTAAACGATCCGTTTTGAAGCGTTTTTACAGCAATAAGAATATATTAGCTATAATTGTTATGTGTTCTTCTCGTTCTGCCATCGAGGAGATTCGAGCGAGAGCTTAAACGTTGCGAAACAGCTCATTCAATTGACAATACAAATGACATGCCGACAATTAGTTTAAAAACATTCTCACGGAATACTTTCGGCTCGTCTTTTTTTGCGACGGTCCTCGCGTACAATACATTGCTTTCAATTACGTTTAATTAAAAGTTTTTCGCTTTTTCCGACGATTACAATTGGTATTCCGACTGCACCGAATTGCTACACTTTTGCAGAGTTTTATACGTTTCACTCGACATAATAAACATAATAAAATTTTAATTCTTACAATTTTCTTAATACCCAAGTACTCACAAAATGTACTTAATTGAACTACGAGGGTGTCTTCATACAAAATCAAAGAGTAGCTAAATAAGTCCAATCTAAGACAGTCATATCTAGCTTCTGTTGACATTCTTAAGACAGTCATATCTAGGTTGAGTTGGCATTTTTAAGAAAGTTAAATCTAGCTTGGATTGATATTTTTAAGACAATTATATCTACTTATATGACATTCTTAAGACAGTCATATCTAACTTAAGTTGACATTCTTAAGACAGTTATCTCCAGCTTACATGACATTCTTAATATAATTCATATCTAGCTTAGATTGACATTTTTAAGACAGTTCTAGCTCAAATGACATTTTAAGAGATAGCTTAAGTTGACATTCTTAGGACAGTTAAATCTAGCTTAGATTGACATTTTTAAGACGGTTATATTTAGCTTAAATGACATTTTTAATAAAAGTCATATCTAGCATAAATTAACATATTTAAGACAGTTATATCTAGCTCATATGACATTCTTGTCATATCTAGCTTAAGCTGACATTCTTAAGTCAAATCTAGCCTAAGTTGACATTCCTAATACAGTCAAATCCAGCTTAGATTGACATTTTAAAGACAGTTATATCTAGCCAAAGTTGACATTCTTAAGACAGTTAAATTTAGCTTAGATTGAAATTTTTTAGACAGTTATATCTAGCTCATATGATATTCTTAAGATTCTTAATATAATTCATATCTAGCTTAGATTTACATTTTAAAGACAGTTCTAGCTTGGATTGATATTTTTAAGACAGTTATATCTACTTATATTTCTTAAGACACATATCTAACTTAAGTTGACATTCTCCAGCTTACATGACATTCTTAATATAATTAATATCTAGCTTAGATTGACATTTTTAAGACAGTTCTAGCTCAAATGACATTTTAAGATATATCTAGCTTAAGTTGACATTCTTAGGACAGTTAAATCTAGCTAATATTTTTAAGATGGTTATATCTAGCTTATATGACATTTTTAATAAAAGTCATAACTAGCTTAAATAAACATATTTAAGCCAGTTTTATCTAGCTCATATATAACATTCTTGTCATACCTAGCTTGACAAATCTAGGTGTAATTGACATCTAGCTCATATGCCGATCTTAGAAGTCATATCTTGACTAAGTTGACATTCCTAATACAGTGAAATCCAGCTTAGATTGATATTTTATATCTAGCCTAAGTGGACATTCTTAATACAGTTAAATTTAGTTAGATTGAAATTTTTAAGACAGTTATATCTAGCTCATATGATATTCTTAAGATTCATATCTAGCTTGTTAACATTCTTAGCTTACATGCAATTTTTAATTAAAGTCATATCTAGCTTAAGTTGACATTCTTAAGACAGTCAAATCTGGCTTAGATTGACATTTTTAAGATAGTTATATCTAGCTTATACGACATTCTTAAGACAGTCAAATCTAGCTGAAGTTGACATTCTTAACAGTCAAATCTAGCTTAGAGTGACATTTTTAAGACATTTATATCTTGCTTGTATGACATTTTAAAACAGTCATATCTAGCTTAAATTGACAGTCTTACCAGTTAAATTTAGCTTAAATTGACATTTTTAAGACAGATATCAAGCTTAATTGACATAAGACATATCTAGCTTAAGTTGACATTCTTAGGTCAAATCTAGCTGTAATTGACATCTAGCTCATATGCCGATCTTAGAAGTCATATCTAGCCTAAGTTGACATTCATAATACAGTCAAATCCAGCTTAGATTGACATTTTAAAGAGTTATATCTAGCCTAAGTTGACATTCTTAAGACAGTTAAATTTTGCTTAGATTGAAATTTTTAAGACAGTTATATCTAGCTCATATGATATTCTTAAGATTCATATATAGCTTGTTAACATTCTTAGCTTACATGCAATTTTTAATAAAAGTCATATCTAGCTTAAGTTGACATTCTTAAGACAGTCAAATCTAGCTTACATTGACATTTTTAAGATAGTTATATCTAGCTTATACGACATTCTTAAGACAGTCAAATCTAGCTGAAATTGACATTCTTAACAGTCAAATCTAGCTTAAATTGACATTTTTAAGACATTTATATCTTATTAGTAAGACATTTTAAGACAGTCTTAGCAGTTAAATTTAGCTTAGATTGACATTTTTAAGACAGATATCAAGCTCAATTGACATAAGACACTCATATCTAGCTTAAGTTGACATTCTTAAGACAGTCAAATATAGCAGATTGACATTTTTAAGAAAGTGATATTTATCTTTTATGGCATTCTTAAGTTGACTTTCCTAATACAGTCACATCTAGCTTAGATTGACATATTTAAGACAGTTATATCTAGCTTATATGAAATTCTTAAGACATATTTAGCTTAGGTTGACATTCTTATGCAGTCAAATCTACCTTAGATTGACATGTTTAAGATAGTTATATCTAGCATACATGACATTCTCGATAAAAGTCATATGTGGATTTAGTTGGCATTCTTAACAGTCAAACCTAGCTAAGATTGACATTTTAAAGACAGTTATATCTTGCTTTTATGACATTTTCAAGACAGTCTAAACTAGCTTAAGTTGACATTCTTAACAGTCAAATTTAGCGTAGATTGACATTTTTAAGACAGTTATATCTAGCTCAAATGACATTCTTAAGACAGTCAAATTTATCTTAGATTAATATTTAAAAATTAAAAAGTGTCCACATTTGATGAACATCAATTAAGGTGACTGACAAAATCCACGATATGGTCTTGAGTGATTGATGAGTCAAAGTGCATGCACTTCTTAAGGCCATAGAAGCCACAGAATGATAGTTTCTCTGGCTCGGAAATGTGTAAGTTGACCCTAGCATATTAGTTTTAATTGGTTTCATAGTAAAACAAACGAGTCATCCATTCAAGTCAAGTTAATCAATGAAATTTTCTCAGAAAGTCTGCCTTCTAAATGTATGAAACGCAATTGACTGAGATGATTTGCTCAACAAATGACATTTTAATTAAAACAATAAGTGTGAGTTATTAACATCAATTTAACCGTTTAAATTGTATTTTTCTAGAGCATTTATTATCACGTTTATGTTTATGTAATTTTGGAGTAGAGTATTTAGCAAACCCCAAATTAAATCTGTGGTAATAAATGATCATACAGCACAATTACAGCTATGAATAATATTTAATAAATTCAGAAACAGGTTGTCGAATGATTTATAATTACTAAATGGTTTAACATATGAAATGTGATCAATTTGGCATCAACAAGAAGCCTGAAATTACAACTGAGCTATTATCGGACTTATTACAGTAATCTGTCTCCATCAGACCACCGAAGAAGTTATCCTAAAACTGTTTCGGTATCAAGATTTGCCAATGATGATAGATTGCATGAAGGCTCCATTACAATATTACGTCACTGTTTTGCATTTTTAAAGGCTTATCCAGATCGAGCGATGCTGCGATGATCTCAATGGGTTAAAACCTAGATTATGATATTTGTTGCATCGGAATTGCAAAGTAGTCCTTAATTTATTAGACAGCATAGGAAATAATCCCGATACGCGCAATAAATAATGTTAGGACTTAGACACTGGCCGTTATTTTAAAGAACAGAAAATCCCTTCAATTGTTGTGCAAATGTGAAAGGAAAGGCGCGTGGCACGAAGCGTGGCGACCAGACATATCCCATCCCAGCAAACCCAGGTAAACATCCTCCATCTCTTTTTATCCCCCGTGACACCCATGTTAGACAGGTATAAAGAGGAAGACAGAAGAAATCACATATGAGCATAAAAGCTAAACATTTGAACATCTGGTAGAGTTCCCATTCCATTTTCAGGTTAACGGGGGGACCCTTATTTTGTTTATAATGGAGGTCCTTTCGAGATTATGCAACGCTACATTATTGTTAAGCCCGTTACTATTTTCGCCGATATAAAATTACCTTCCCTGACGGGATTTTAAAAGGTATCCATCGGGATCACAAAAAAATTTAGTTATGCTTTCGGATGAGTTACTGTTAAAAATTATTAGGGGATTTTACATAAACTAGTTGGTCTAGTTTTACCTAATTCGTGGAAAAACTGGGGACGAAAATTTGCCAGTTCCTAGACAGAATCTATGTTAAAATTCCTAACTATATCTAGTCTGTTGTTATTCTTGACACGTAATATATTTAATATAGGCATTTCTAGCTTAATTTGACATTCTTAAGACAGTCAAAACTACCTTAGATTGAAATTCTTAAGAGTTATATCTAGCTCATATGACATTATTAAGACATTTATAACTTAAGTTGACATTCTAAGGACAGTAAAATTTAGCTTAGATTGACATTTTGTTTACAGTTATATCTAGCTTATATTGCATTCTTTATATATTCATATCTAGCTTATGTTGACATTCGTAAGACAGTCAAATCTAGCTTGGATTGATATTGTTAAGACAGTTATACCTAGCTCATATAACATTCTTAAAACAGGCTTGTTGATATTCTTAAGACAGTCAAATTTAGCTTAGATTGCCAACTTTAAGACAGTAATTTCTAGCTTATATGGCATTCTTAAGAAATTATGTAAATTGTTAAAATGGTGGATAAAATTTGCATGGATCACAAAAACCATAACCAGGGAAAATTTGAAACTACACTACACTACACTCAAAATATTAAGAAGTTGACGTTCTTAAGACACACATCTAGCTTAGTTTGACATTTATAAGACAGTTATATCTAGCTTATATGACATTCTTAAGACAGTAATATCTAGCTTAAGTTAACATTCAATAAGACAGTCAAATCTAGCTTAGATTGACATTTTTAAAATAGTTATATCTAACTCATATGACATTTTTAAGACATATTTAGTTTGTTTACATTTTTAAAACAGTTAAATCTAGCTTAGATATTTACATTTTTAAGACAATTATATCTAGTTCATATGACATTCTAACTTAAGTTGACATTCTTAAGACAAATCTAGCTTAGATTGGCTTTTTGTTCACAGTTATATCTAGCTCATATAACATTCTTAAGAGAGTAATATCTAGCTTAAGTTGACATTCAGTAAGACAGTCAAATCTAGATTAGATTAACAAAGTTTATATGACATTCTTAAGACAGTCATATCTAGCTTAAGTTGACATTCTTAATACAGTTAAATCTAGCGTATATTGCCAACTTTAAGGCAGTTATTTCTAGTTTATATGACATTCTTCAGACAGTCATATCTAGCTTGTTGACATTCTTAAGACCGTAAAATCTAACTTAAATTGACATTTTTAAGATAGTTATATCTACTCATATGACATTTTTAAGACAGTCATATCTAACTTAAGTTGACATTCTTAAGAGACAAATCTAGCTTAGATTGGCATTTTGTATACAGTTATACCTAGCTTATATGACATTCTTAAGACAGTAATATCTAGCTTAAGTTGACATTCTTAAGACAGTCAAATTTAGCTTAAGACAGACAAATCTAGCATAGATTGGCATTTTTTATACATTTATATCTAGCTCATATGACATTTTTAAGACTAGTCATATCTAGCTTCGGTTGACATTCTTAAGACAGTTAAATCTAGCTTAGATTAACATTCTTAAGACAGTCATATCTAGCTTAAGTTGACATTCTTAAAACAGTCAAATCTAGTAGTTTAGATTATTTTAAAGAGTCACTACAGACAGTCAAATCTAGCTCAAATTGACAACTTTAACAGATATGTAGATTATATGACATTTTTAAAACAGTTATATTTAGCTTATGTGGCATTTTTAAGACAGAAATATCTAGCTTAAGACATTCTTAAGACAATTTAGTTTAAATTGAATTTATGTAAAAAGCCCAAAATGACTAGGTTTTTCAAATGTTACTTTATAAACTATTTCTCTAAAATGTATGCATGAGTTCCCTTGACAAGTGTTGTTTTGGAATCAACAAGTCGAAAAATTCGTGCTCGTCGCATGTTGTCTACGTGAACCATATGGGCCGGTGGTTTTGCCACTAAGAAGTTCTCCTTCTTCCGTAGGGCCGCTATGTCGTTCCTGTTCTCTCTTGTGGATGCCAAATGTTGGATCAAACGAACTGTATTGAACGCATAAAAATAGATGCCACATGTGGTAGCTCGTAATTGCACGTTTAATTCACTGCACCACTCAATGCATCGACATGTGGCCAGGTTTTTTAATCATTTTAGCATTCTACCCCAAATCATTTAAAGAACTTTACATTGTACCTATATACTGTATTTTGAGAAAGTGTTCAACAATATAAACCACACGTACGTATCTCAGAACAAATTAAGACCATCTTATCAACTAAAATAATACAAATCAAGCTCCAGCAAATGACAGAACAAAAAGCCGATTTAAATAGGCCCATATCAAAAATTTTAATCTCTTTCATTATGAGACTCTCAACCGCGCTAATTACATACGACGATTTCTCGCGGTGATAATTTACAAAATTTAAAAACCAAATGACACGAATTAATAAACAATCAACAGTCATTGGTGATGATTTAATAGTCGTTTGTAAGATTTCATCTATAATTACAGAACCATGTCCTGATATGATGCATGCAAATTTAAAGGGGACATCAAATTTTAGGAATCATGAAACCTAACGTATATTTAAAAGAAGAAATGCCCCATTGTGATGAAAAACATGTACTTATTTAAGGATATTTTACATAATTAAAAAAAATATTGTTGTTATACAAAATAAAACAAAAAATAATAAATACTTCATTACCATCAATTTTTAATAATCAGCTGTAAAACGCATATGTTACAAACGAGTGTTTTCAAAATAAAGCCGGAAAATGTTAAAAATATCAAGAAAAAAACGTGGGAGGATTTGTTACCGGTTTCCCAATAAACAGTGGAAATCCGAATGAAGACATAAATTATATACAATAAATACAATTTTTACGTAAGTCATTACCTACTAAAACTTTTCAATAAATAATCAGTAAATTCAATAAAAATCATAAACAACTACCTACATAAAGTACTCAAATATAAACATGTTTGATTTTAAGGTTATGTTTTCTTGGATTTCTTAAAAATGTCCAAAAATTATATTAGGAAAAACATTAGTTAATTTTGCATCAACAAATATACGTACATAATTTTATCCTTTGGCAAAACATGATAAAATACACACACTAGATAAAATACACACACTAACGTAACTACATATATGAGCATATAAGCATTAAGTTTCTTAATCAATGATAAAAGGAATTATAAATCGAGTACTAAACCAAAGTTCTGGCGTTTTTCCTTGCAACGCAAAACACAAATAAAGCGATTTGGCTGTGCAATTGAAACTTTGCGAACAAAATTTGTCGAGTAAGATTTCTGCCTTCCTTTTTTTGTGAGAAAACTACTTATTCATTTAATAATGCGAAACCTTGATGCTTCTTTAGCGTATAGGAAAAAATAAATTTACATAATAAAAGTAAGTAAATCATAAAAAATCAGACAGATTACCGCTATTTCCTATACAAAAAGATAGTCAGCCCCTTTTGGTCGCATTGAACGTAGGTACTTTCTCTATCTCACTTCAATTTACTTATGTTATTTACCATTTTTTATTAAAGTCAGGGCCCAAGTATATCAGAATTAGGCCGTGTAGATTAAAAATAAAAATGTAGAAGCTAAAAATAGTATATTATGCTAACTCACACAAGGTGAGAGTAAAAAAAAGTAATTTTATCAAAATGGTATTTTCATTGTAACGGGTGCGACACTAAAACTGCGTGTGTTTAATATAAAAAATAGTATAAAAAATTAGATATTTAACTCAAACAAAATGTCAATAAAAACTTGTATAGAAAACCTTTTATAACGTCATGAATAGCGTAACGGGCGCGACAAATGCGACCAAGTTGGCTTCTAAATTTTGGATGAATAATTTTTTGTGTAAAACTTGAATAGTAACCTTAAACAAGCACGTGAAAATACAAAAAATCTAATATTTTTTTTTGTTATTTATTTAAAACAATATATAATGAATTGATATTCATAATATTAACTAAGGAATTTTCAAATTTGGCGTATTATATTTTTTATATATTTTTATAAATATAATAAATATTTTATATGGAATAAACCTCAGGCTCAGGCCTTAGTGTGTGACGTCGTAGGCCACGAAAGGTGTCCCATATGCCGTATGCATCGAACCTTCAACAGCTGTTGCTCCAAAAATCCAACCCCTATTAGGGGGAGTGGTTTTCATTTGTGCGTCGCACGAGCCGTGTGTGTATGCGAAAAGCCAACGTCGAAATTGGTGGCCACTGCACATTTTATTTCATTCCCGAGAAAGCACGCGACACAGCGCCAGTGAGAACGCGGTCTATAATTGGAACATCCGGTACATAAGTTTCATTGCTTAACTAGTAGATGCAGTGACCGAGTTGAACGAAGTGATGTGACTCAACCTTCTTAATAATAACAATTAAAACAACAGTGCTAGTTTATTTTCGAAAATGTCTTCGATAAGTGTGGTACAATACACTCCCGCCTCGCCGAACAAACTCTCGAACGTTCTTCAGCAAAACAATAACGCCAGCAACAAACGTGAAGTTATAGTGCTACGCAAACCGGCGCACATCCTGCCGCAACCGGAGGATTTCAAGGACAACATCCTCATCACCAACACGGCAAGGAAAAAATCGTCCACGAAACCTTCGAATAAAGCCAACCCGCAACCTGTGGCGGTGGCCAGAAGAAACGCACGGGAAAGAAACCGCGTTAAACAAGTAAACAACGGTTTCGCTAATCTACGACAGCACATCCCAAACTTCATAGCACAAGCCTTCGAAACTAACACTGGCAGGGGTGGCAATAAAAAGTTGAGCAAAGTTGAGACGCTTAGAATGGCCGTCGAGTATATTCGAAGTCTTGAAGAAATCTTGGCTATGGATGGGGTGGAAACGCCTACAATGTCCACCTTACAAACCCAACAATATAACAACTATGAGTTATCGCCATCTGACGACGGGTTTGATGAAGACGACATGTCTTTGGCCCAAACACCACCACCACAACAACAATTCATTAAAATAAATACGTCCACAAACACCTACCAAATCATCCCAGGGAATATATACGACAACTCTGAGAACATGGACCCCTTAATCATCAACAATCACATCATCGACACCTCTATGATGGACCCCAACCTAGAGTTCACAATAAACCAAGATTTGTCCTACCTAAGCAGCAACTACACCACCGCGAGTCTTTCCCCAGGGATGTACAGCGACCAATCCCTATCCCCCAACTCCCTAGAGCTCAGCGATCGAAAATGCTACATCCCCGTCTTCAACAGCCCGAACCAAGACGACATCAAAGTACGTCTATCACCGGATGTGCAAGTTAAAAACGAAGAAACAGAAAATTTACCAGTTATTTCCCTAAAGACTGAGCAAGAAGTCCCCGACGGTCACAAGGACAATGTCATCGACGTTATCCAATGGTGGGAACAGCAACAACCACCTACTTCCAGAAGAAGCTAGCAAAAGGTGAGTTAAATTATGGAGGTACCACTATGTTGTGTCTACAGGTGATAAGACAGCAATACTAAGAACCCTGATGATGGCATATAATTATTTTCTGAATTAAAATTTAGGTATTGGAATTATTTTATTTTTATATGACTTAAGGATTGTATTTTCTACAAAGATAGTTGAATTTTGATAATTTTTATACTTATACTAAAATATTGAAAATATTGTCATGTCATTTGACAAGTGTGTTAAAAATAGTTAGATTTTAATAACTTGTATGTATACTTTTTATGGCGACATTTCAGAAGTCGTAATTTTGTCTGTATACCCTAAAAATCATCAAAATCAAAAAAGGTACAATTTTTACAATTTGGCGCCCAGTATGTTAGAAATTGTTCGATTTTGATGATTTTAAGAGGAAGTATACCAAATAAGTTCATATGGTGACAATTTAAAAGTTCTAATTTCATTGGTAGGTATACCCTAAAAATTATCAAAATCAAAGGAAGGTACAATTTTGACAATTTGGCGCCCAGTATGTTAAAAATTGTTAGATTGTGATAATTTTTTAGAGTATACTAGAAATGTAGGATTTTTTATGGTAATTTTGTTAGTATATCCTAAAAATCGTAAAAATCAAATAAAATATAATTTTGATAATTTGGCACCCAGAGTGTTATAAATTGTTCGATTTTGATGATTTTAAAAGTAAGTATACCAAAAAAGTGAGCTCTTTCATATGGTGACAATTTAAAAATCCTAATTTTGTTGGTATACCCTAAAAATTATCAAAATCAAAGGAAGGTACAATTTTGACAATTTGGCGCCCAGTATGTTAGAAATTGTTCGATTTTGATGATTTTTTCAGAGTATACTAGAAATGTAGGATTTTTATGGTAATTTTGTTAGAATACCCTAAAAATCGTCAAAATCAAATAAAATATAGTTTTAATAATTTGGCACCCAGAGTGTTAGAAGTTGTTCGATTTTGATGATTTTAAGAGTAAGTATACCAAAAAAGTGAGCTGGTGACAATTTAAAAGCCTTATTTTGTTGGTTACCCTAAAAATTATCAAAATCAAAGGAAGGTAGAATTTTGACAATTTGGCGCCCAGTATGTTAAAAAATTTTCAATTTTGATGATTTTTTCAGAGTATACTAGAAATGTAGGATTTTTTATGGTAATTTTGTTAGTATACCCTAAAAATCGTCAAAATCAAATAAAATTTTGATAATTTTACACCCATAGTGTTAGAAATTGTTCGATTTTGATGATTTTAAGAGTAAGTATACCAAAAAAGTGAGCTCTTTCATATGGTGACAATTTAAAAGCCTTATTTTGTTGGTATACCCTAAAAATTATCAAAATCAAAGGAAGGTACAATTTTTACAATTTGGCGCCCAGAATGTTAAAAATTGTTCGATTTTGATGATTTAAAGAGAAAGTATACCAAAAAAATTAACTGTTTTCTATGGTGACAATCTAAATGTCTTTATTTTGTCGTTATATCCTAAAAATTATCAAAATCAAAGAAAGTTACAATTTTGACAACTTGGCGCCGAGTATGTTAGAAGTGGTTCGATATTGATGAATAACTTAAAAAGTACATTTTTTCTTATGGTGGTATTCGACAAGTAGTAATTTTGTCGGTATACCATGAAAATAATTTGCAACTATGTAATAAGTAAAAACTGACATTTTTAATCCCTAATTTAAAGTTGCATCTCACAGATTTATGTAAGAAATAAATCAGAGTCTGTAATTAATGCATGGCCTGGATGTTTGGAATATTAAACGGCCCATCTGATTTGTTAAGTGTGGAATAGTTAATATAGTCACTTGCTCTTAGCATTTTACTTATCGTTGCAATGCTGGAAAGAGTAATTAATTATCGAGGATTAATATTTTATTGCTCCACAAGTCTGATTTTACTGATGTTTAATGTGGGAATTAGTTTCATAGACAATACATTTGATTCCATTATTTTCTTAACTTCAATTATCTTTAGTTTTTTTAAAAATTGTGTTTTGTTTTCAAAAAATATTGTTAGTGGCAGCTACTTTTTACATTATAATGGCTGTCATAGTTTTATAAACTGGATTTTATGCAAATTTTTTTCATGCATAAGTCAATTGGAAGCACAGATACTCCAGACTGACGAGTTTATCATTAATATATGCCAATGAGTTCGATTAACATTTACAGATTTATTTAGCGATCAATCGATTAACTTTGTCTGTAAAAATAATCATGATAATTAAACATAAAATAAAAAGTGTTATAAATAACTTTACCTCCAAATGACATGCAATAAATTGCATTACCAATGCATTGCAATGTATGTATAACACTTATCAATGATTTTCTTTTTCAGATTTTAAGTAGTTGGACTTCACGATGATCTCATGATAGGGGACTTTGGCAGAGTGTACTGGGAACCATAGGAATCTAGTCTAGCTATAACTATATATACTCTGCGCATTTTTTCTCCATTTGTAAATTGTTTTGCCTAAGGTGTTTTTTATAGATTTGTTATAAAAATATTGTAATATATTTAACTGTATAATATTAAAATATATTGTTAAGTTTATAAATAAATTATATTAATTTCTGTACAGGTCTTTCAATTCAAAACCAGCCACCCTTAATAACTTTTGAGTTATAGTAAATATGATATTGAGCAAAAAATCAAGTGGAGTTAAATCTGTAGATCTTGCCGGCCATTCTCGAGCACCATTTTTCGGGAAACATTCTCTCTAAAAATGAAGTAGTCAATGTATAATTACCACAGTCATTAGTGGCTGATTTTTCACTTATACCATGTTTAACCATGGGATACCATGGTATCCCCAACATTTACATCAAATTATTATGTAAAATTGTCCTCTGGATCCAAAAATACCGTCAAAAATTATGAAAGTAGAGCAGTTTTTGAGATATAGTCAATTCCATATACTATGAAAATTGCTATTGACAAGAATTATTAGTGGCTGCTTTTTCGCTATGACAATTAGTCATTTTTGTCATTAGTCATATACTATGAAAAATTGACTATATCTCAAAAACTGTTCTACTTTTATAACTTTTGACGACATTTTCAGATTCAGGGGACAATTTTACATGGAAATTAACTTCTAAATGTTAAAAAAATTGCTATTGAAAAGAATTATTAGTGGCTGCTTTTTCGCTATGACAATTAGTCATTTTTGACTAATTTATTTTTAGAAAGTTTGGTTCAACTAGAGATGTGACTTGAAAAAAACTATCCGTTTTTTTGTTTTTTTCCAGGTTTTTTTCACTGTTTTTTTTTCAAATGGTTTTTTCATATTTTATGTTTTTTTTCAAGATTAGTTTCATTTGGTCAATTTTGTATGTTTCCATTAAGTAACTATAGTATACCTACATATAATAGACTTCAAGAAGTTTTTTTACATTGTTATTGGTTTCTTATGTGTGAACTACCAAATAATAAGAAATCAAAATTTTTAGTCTCATTTAAAATTTTCAATAATGGAAAATGTAATATATTTTAAATTTGAGGCGTATACTGCAAAAGCGGCCTAACTAAAAAAAATAATTTTTGGTTTTTTATTTTAAACTATTCCTATTATGCGCTTATCGAGTAAACAAGCCAATAAAGTATTTTAATATAAGTAGTAGTTTCTAATCTTCTTAATATAACAGACTTTATTAGGTTTGTTCACTAGATAATAGGAATATTTAAAGATAAAAACACAAAATGATTTTTTTTTCAGTTTTGCAGTATTTCATTTTGCTTAAATTTACAAATTGAAAAATACTTAATTTTTTAAGATTGATTTATTGACAGAAAATTCTCTGACTGGTAAAGCATATTTAGGAGGAGCTCCATCTTGAGAAAGTACAAATGTCCTTTATCAAGCAACTTGATTCCTTGTTTATCTGTCTGATTTTCTAATGACTAATAATTCTCCAGTCAAGTTTTCTTCTATAAAAAGCTTTACAATTATTTCATTGCCAAGAATTTTTTGAGGATACTGAGTATGATCCTCTCGAAAAGCATATAGATTTTTATTGTCCCGGTACCTACAAATGTGTTTATTTACCAATCCATTTAGAAAAAAGTAGATTTATCGCTGAAACAAATATTTTTTAATAAATTGGGAGCAACCGTAATTCCTTGGGTCATTACCTCACAAAACTGGATTCTTCTGTGTTTGTCCTATTGTGTAATAGTCCTTTGGAGGGGACCTTATGCCCGCGTTCCTTTCCTACCCCTAGCCCGCTCAAGCCATTCAGTTGGCTTCTGGTACTTCATAGGAAGTAAGGGTGGAACTAAAAGAGCACTTTTGTATAGAAACTTTTTTTTGTAGTCATCTTCGCTGACATTTGAATTATATAAGGGAAAAACTTATTTACTTTTAGAACTATTGGTAGGCACTACTCCTCTAGTAGAAAACCATGTTGACATATCGTTATTTGTCATGTCCTGTCCCTTAAACAAACTCCAACCAAATTATTCATATTCATTATTCAATTTTACATTCCCATAACTTAGTAATCCTTAAAATGGAAACCTAAAAGCCAAATTACAAACACAGCTCCTTATAGTAGACGTCCCGCTACCAGGATGTCAATATTTACAAATTAAACGACAAACATTTAACAGTTAAAATATTGGTCCACTATTTCTCAGCTAGTATTTGTCTAGGCTTTTTAATGTTTGATCTGGGACTGTCAAAGCTTACTATTAGAATAATCCTGGAAGATTTTTTTACGCTTAAAATTGCACACGTGCATTTGAAAAAATAGAATTTTAATCCTATTACAAATAGGAGTTTTACAAAATGGATACAAAGAAAGAATGGGATACTTTTATTTAGTTTAGTTAATGTTTTCACAAAGGGTCTTTGTTGGTATTATTTTTAACTAATTGTGCGAAAATAAATATTATTTTGATAAAAAATCAGGGTATTTTATATAAGCAACATGTATTTTTTTTAGACTTTTGGCATTATTTTTATCTAATTGCAACATGTATTTTTTTTAGAAATTGTTCTTTTGGCATTATTTTTATCGAATTGTGCTAAAATACAATACTTTGATAGGAATTTAGTACATTTTATAAAAACAAACATTTTTTCGAAAAGGCCTAAAAAACATATTTTATTATACAGGGTGTCACCTAATAAATTGTCATTCATTAGGATGTGGAAATTATTGAAATGATTTTTATTTTATTTTACAGCCTAAGTATGTTTTCAATATTAATTATTATTATCTAATTAGTTCATCTCATCTCAGGTATTAAGTCTTGTTTTGTTATTTTTATCCATGTAAAAGATATAATATTTTTTTTAATGCCAGTTACGAAGCGATATTGTAAGTTTTATTTATAATTTAAAATTTAGATGGCTATAACTTTGTCAATTCATGTTTGGTAGAGAAATGTCAGAAATGTCAAAAATATTTCAAAAATATTATTTGTGCGTATTTATTTTGTGCTTTCAAAAAGTTTGAAAGTTTGCAAATGTAATAAATGATGGAGTGTTCGAGATTTATGAATTTAATTGAAATTAAAAATACAAGAACATATAATTTTTTACCTTTTTCTCATAGAAAATTTAAATTACTTTCGAAAATATTCAAGTTCTGAGAAGTTTGAAATTGTTAAAAATAAGCAAAAACCAAAAAAATATTTATATTTTATTTTAACTAGTTACCTAGTTACCTTTAAAGAAGTATTTACAGATTGAGTAACATTTAACTTTTAACTATTCAGTGCCTTACTAAAGGGATCAAAATAATAGAAGACCAACTTGGTTTAAATTGTGAAAGAAAGCGACAAAAAACTGCTCAACGTATTTTTATACGTTTAAATTAACTCTTTATTAATTTCACTTATTATACTTTACGATATACACCATAAGGGTCTTGAATATATTTTTTATATTCTTCTTCTTTAAACACCAATTAATCAATTAAATACTTCATTATAATGATCATAATTATTATTTGTGGTATTCCTCTGGTGATTTTAAAAAGTTTTGAATATTACATGTTATGTTATCAAAACAAGACTAACTGGACTGAAAAGATGAAGGTGGGGACTACATTTCCTGAAAGATTCAGATTTTAATTTTTTCCTCAACATAATGATTTCTGGACAAAATTGGCTAATTTTGAGAATTATCAAGTTTCAATAATTTTTTTAATACTTTAACTATAAAAATTTTAATGTTTTTTTTTTATTAAAAAAATACACACCCAGTATATTTTTAAATCTGAATGTAATAATTTGTTAAATTTAATGTTAATTTTCTGATATGAAATGGCCCGAGCAGAGTCGTCCATTTCTTTTTATTGTGGACGAGTTTACTTCAAGTTCATCAATCATATTCTCACATCAATAATAAACTTGAATAAAATTTTTCTGCATAGAAAGTCCGTTAAGTGTCCCTATTGTCCCGCGCGGCAAGAAAAGGAATATGTAGAGCGCATTAGTATGCCCTTGCATTTCTGATTTACCTGTAAATCAAAAAACAAGTTATGCCAAACGTGGGAAATGGATCCTCGTACGGGCCGTTTAGAGAATAAATAAGGTAACGTCCTATTCAGTACTGGTTTCTTCGGCCGTCCTCTCACCCCAAAAACTTAACACATCGAAATTTTACATTTTAATGGTTCAAGAGGACCGTTACAACTTTAAGCTCGTATTATGTTCGCATCGTCGGATTTCTCGTTTTTTGGAAACACACCGGAGGGAAGCGAGTTTTTTCTGTGAGGAAATTCAATTTTAATTTTAACCCCAGAAAAGGTACACATGGGGTAAACAAATGATTTATGGCCTGTGATTTCGGTAAAAAATTCGGCGTTTCCTGGAAAAGGGCTGATTCCAACATAAGCTCTTTTTAAACTAATTTTGTGGGGTTGTTTTTAAAACCAAATTTTATACATAAAATAGTAAATATGATGAATTATATCTTTAATTTTTTATAACTGACAATAAGTGCCTTAAATTTGGAACAGGCCCGACATCCTTAAGTAATCCTATTTCGCTCAATTACCGCTGATTTACCGTCGAACATGAATTTTCTGTCATTTTGATTGGATTAAAATGCCTGGCCGAATCATTGTTTTAATAAACAAAATAAGTTATTACTTACAGTTACTCGAATAAATCATTGAATTTTGGGATCAATTATTCGACTGAAAAAGTGGTTTGCACCTTTATTAAAAAAAAGTTTTATTTATAAACGAACGTTTCTCGATAACTGATTAAGTATACAGTTGTAGATCGAAGCTTTCTGAACATAAATCTTAAGTAATGAAAATTTATTTTTAGTAGCAGTCAATTTAGGTTGAGGATTATTTATTAGATATTACGGGCACGTACGTCTCATGATTTTTTATTTTTCTATCGCTCTATTAACTGTTCTTAAAGATTACATTGATTTCTTGATTTAACAGAAGGTATTTTGTACTGAATTTGTGAAATGTTATAGTAGAGTCTACTTAAAAGATATTTACAAATTTTAGAAAAAAGACCACACGGGATGTTATCGTTTATTGTTGCTAAACTGTGTTGTGAAAATTTATATGGGTGATTGTACAAAAGTTTGGA
Organism: Brassicogethes aeneus; assembly: GCA_921294245.1. Classification (NCBI taxonomy): domain Eukaryota; kingdom Metazoa; phylum Arthropoda; class Insecta; order Coleoptera; family Nitidulidae; genus Brassicogethes; species Brassicogethes aeneus. The sequence continues at coordinate 42,879,838 of OV121138.1, forward strand.
CAACTTGATGTCATCAGTCAATAGAGTAGGTATTTTAATATTTTTTTAAATATTTTAGTATATTACAAAAGATCCAGGTTTTTTTAACTTGTCCACCCAATTTTAATGTATTTTTTCAAAAGTACGTTTGTAGAAACACATAATAAATATTCAAAACATCAGTACCTTGGCGTGTCACAACTCCTGAATCAAATATTTGAGTGATTTTATTTTAAAATATATTCAATTTATCTTAAATTTTTCAATTTCACTACAAACTATAAAACATTAAATAATGTATCTTTCATATTTTATCATAGATTCGAATAATAGCAATTTTTAAAAAATTGATAATCTTTGTACTCACTTTTACCCGTCAGTTCTGTGTCCAATGTTAAAATTCAAAATTCCTGCGAAATATTGCTAAAAAATTACCTATAGAGCCCGCCCTTTGCATGACAGTCTTCTTGAAAACAATGCAAGCGGCGAAGTTGTGGTGAATGCACGTATAGCTCCAGTCAAAATTTCAGTACTGTGGTGAGTAGTTATTTTCTTACGTATATATATTTCATTGAAATTTATATAAGTCTATATGTGATTTGTTGATAAGTAGCATCCACTAATAAAAAATATCAGTAAAATACTTAATTCCGAATTATAATCGCAAATTTGTATCCCATTCATCAGTACCGTGTCGTCAGTTCCATGTTCGATGTTTCGGTTATCTTTTTTTTGCAAAATTCAATTTAAATTCTGCTTGCGCAGAACTTGTTTATTTAATGTCATTATAAGCTCATATAAATTTGGTGTGGGTCCCATATCTAATAATTGAGATATCGGTATACCCAAAATCCACCAGCCGCCACTGATGTGTGGTATTATTTGATTTTAAGATATTTAATGTATAATATGCTCAAAGTTGCAATAACTTTCACCTCACAGGTTTGCGTCTTTTGTGTCCAACCAAAAGTATTAATCTGTCATTCTCCATAATTTCCTTTTTAAATTAAATTAAGTAGAACCCAATTGGATTGTTATTCATATTTATATACAAAATACAAGGCCTACTATGTCAGTTTTTGATATTAATTTTTGTTTGGAATATGTTATCATTTTCTAAAGGCATTTTAGGGACACCTTGAATAATATGAGGATTATAAAAGTGCTTAAAATTTTAACCAGTGGGTTTTATCTGAACCTTAAATATCATAACCGGACCAACCAAAGAGTTTTTCCTTCCTATTAACTCATGTATGGTTTTCAATTATGAACGATAACCGCACAATAAAAATTGTGCAACCGTGCAGATTTCTTTCTGTTCTATAAATCAATCCACTGGTGGCTGATAAAAAAGGGTTTGGGATTTTTTATGTGGGAAGAAGATCTTCCAGCGTGTGATATACTTGGCCAGGTAAAAATCAGGTCCACTGATTAAAAAGCTTGTGGGAAGTCGCACAACTAACCGCCCAAAATGGTCGATCATCTAAAGGGTGAAATCTTATACTTATGTGATTCGATTTTTAACTTTTTTTATTTGCATTGGTGGGTAGGTAAAAGGTTGCATTAATTGAAAGTATATCCTGTATTGTTTAGAATTACTCTAGTTTTTGAATGCGTTTAATTGAATGAAGAAATTTATTTAACGGTTTTTTTTAATAATTATGTATATACAGGGTGTCCCAAAAGTCAACGATATCCTTTGAAGGACTAGGTCAGCTCATTACTAATCAGAATATTAAAACATGACCTTAGTAAAAAAATCGTTAGTTTTTAAGATATTAGCATTTTTATAAATTTTTATAAAAATGCTAATATCTTAAAAACTAACGATTTTTTACTAAGGGACATTTGACAGATGTTATTAACAAATAAAATTGGCTTTAAATTCTTTTTTGTGTTCGTCGTAGATAAAGTATAGTACACTCAGAGAAATATCAAGTTAAGAAAAGCATATGAAATTAAATTAATTTAAATAATCGGGCAAATTTGATTCAAATAGAAAAATGTGTAGTTTTATATTCATTTACTAACAGTTTTACAATTTTTTGAAACACTTTTAAAGTGTACCCTCTTTAAAATATATATACAAAAAGAAATCCATTTATTTCATTGACTTTCTCAAATTTGTTTCAAAAAGATATGTATTATACAATTGTTATGCACCTATTAATTTAATGGAAAACACCAATGACGCCAAAACCTATTTGAATCCCTTTGAATTATTATCGTTTTGAATGATTTTACAACATTTTTTCTCTCAGTGTATGCAACTCGTTTTATAAACTTATCTAGACACTCGCTTGCAAGCTTCGCTCGTGCCTTATAAAACTTGTAACTAAAATAGCGTTTATAAAACTTGATACATAATGTAATATTATTCCAGATCAAATTTCTATTGATGAATTACAAACGTATAGTTATGCATTATTTATTGTTAGGCAAAACGTTCATGGGAATGGAAAAACGCCCATATAAAGTTGATCTGTTTGTCGTCAATCAAACGTCAAAATTAAATATTTGACCTGCAGAAGCGAATCTGGTCTACCTCTTAACAATGGCGAGACAGAGACGGCAATGCAAATATCAGGGTGCTTTGTGAGAGGGACAGAGATCCCAGAAGCCGTGACATTGAACCCAAATAAAATAAGTCTGATCCTTACTACTACGACAATGACCTTAATGTTGGCAGTTGTTTTGAATGAGGCTTATTCAGGTCTCTCCTCCGGTTTGATCCTTTCATGGCTGGAAGGAAAAGGATGAGATTTTTGCATCGTCTTTCAAAAGTTTTATTTTATTTAAAGTGGGTATGAATATGTTTTGTTGTGTTACAGAATATTTTAATAACTTTTTTAAAAATTACAATATAAAACATTTTTTATTCTACCATTTCAACCGTTTACATATTCATACCTAGTCAAGTGGCAATCTTTTATCACGATAATCCAAAATTTATAACGTTAAAAAATTCCCGCACCAAAATATTTCAAACATCAAACTCCCATTCAGGTGCCACTAGACAATAATGCTCACATAAAGTAAAAATTTATATTCACCCGGTTCATCGAAAGGTAAAATTTGTCGGCCCGGACAATATTCCCGAAAAAGTGACATTTATAACGCGTATTGTTGCCCATTCAACCTTCGTTATGCCAGAAAAGTAAAACTTGCCCATACGGCCCGATGCATTTTTGATATTCAAATAAGTCAAGTAGTGCATGTGTGTAGGAGAGGCAATAATATAGACATCCATCAAGTATTTAATGTCAACGGCCATTGAAATATTGAAAGGAATACCACTTGAATACTTGTCAAAACATTTTGACCCATACATCAGGCTTAAGCTAAGAAAAAGTGTTAAACACATTTGATAACTCAATTTTACTTCTATAGCAACATTAGTTTCTTTCACTTTGATTATAAAAGGATTTAGCCATTTAAAGTTAAATTATACAATATAACAATAAAGAATAAGGTGGATGTAACAAAAACAACAAAATATAGGTATGGAGAATTCAATTCTTAATTCACCTATCAAATTTTATAAGTATTCAGATTTTTTTGGCAGATAGTTATGGAGATGTCAAGATGTCAAGTCTATTGCGATCTCCAAGGGCGCTTTAAAACCATAATAAAACTGTTCTTGAATAAAGTTTTTCAAGGCAACTTTAAATCTATGTATTAAAACTTATTTGCATTTAAAATATCCTTGCATCAGACTAAATTACCTTAAAAACCAATATAGAAAAACCAATGTAGAAATAAGGTAAAAAAGTTTCAATCGATTTCTTGAACCCTTCTTTAGCTGTTTTTATTGTTTATTTTGACTGTGGCAGCCGCTAAGGTTAAACGTGTTTTATGAGCTCGGCGATTTTTCGTTCGTTAAAAGAAATGGATCAAAGAATTTGTATCCAATTTTGCTTAAAAAATGAAATAAATTCTGTGAAATGTTAACAAAGGCCTATAGTGAGTCTGCTATAAGTAAAACAAGAGTTTACAAGTGGTATAAGAGTTTCCAAGATGGCCGTGAAGACGTTGAAGATGACGAACGCCCCAAACGCACAAGCACATAAACAACCGATAAAAACATGGAAAAAGTGGAAGAAATGGTTATAAACCATCAGAGAAGTCGCTGATGATGTTGGTATATCGATTGGCTTATCCTATGAAATTTTTTCGAATGTTTTGGGTATGAAACGCGTGGCAGCAAAATTTGTTCTAAAATTGTTAAATTTTGAACAACATTTTTGGCCAAAAACAATACTGTAATGATGCCCCAGCCTCCATATTCGCCATACATGCCTCTGTCTGACTTTTTCCTATTCCCAAAAAGTGTTTTAGAAGGGTTTCGAGTATTGGAAGAAGAGCTGGCACATGTGCATAATATCCAATGAGGACTATTTTGAAGGCGAGAACATTAATGTAGACGAATAAATAAATATTTGTTTTAAAAAACGAAAATTCCCGATATTTTCTGAACACACCTCGTAATTATGAACAAAATTTAGTTTAGGATATTTATTGTTTTACTTGAAAATTCAAGAGTGATACATTTCTTTGCCAGTCCTTGATGAATTAACAATTTTGGTAATGTCTTTATTAAGATTTGTAGATGTGTTTTTGTCATGGTGCAAAGTACTCACTCACCACTAGCAGACAGACGACACCTTCCTCTAACAAATGTTTAGTGACACTTTCATCCTATTTCGCCTCTTATTTTTATTTACAGACGAAAACTGTTGGGTGTATGGTGTGCATTAACAAGTGTCTGGTATAGATATTTTTAGAAAATTTTAGTTTATAGAAACATCTGCAATATCATTAGGTAAGGGATGCTTTTGGTGAAACTAGAATTTTATGGCATGTGTGCTTAGATTCCTAATATAGAAGAGGAATGGTTTAAAAGGCTGATAAAAGCTGTAAAATTTTATAATTAAAAGCAGAAGTTTCAATTTTTTATGATTTTATCTAAGTATTAATAAATAAAGGTTCATTAGCATTATTTACTTTGTATTGTCCATAGCTTTTACAAAATTGATAGATTTTTCAAAAAATCCCCAAGTAACAATTATTTAAGCTACTTTTGTTATGTTCAATTAAACGATATTGGTCTTATACTGGTTTTATAATACTCTCGACATTGTCTATTTTAAAAATAATTTTTTTTTAAAGGATTAAATAGCAAGTTTAAAACTAATTCTATCCCCTCCATATTCAGATAAAGCCACCTTCTCAATAAGCTAATTAAGTGAACCAGTGCAGTTCGTGAAAGAAAATTAGAACGCATATTTAAAATGGAAAATATTGGCCACAAGTATATTAAATTAAATTGAAGTGGTAATTTAAAAAAAAAACGGCACAATTTGTAAGACCACTTTAAATCAATATCCGGAAAAAAACGGAAAAATTAGGAAATTTTCAGGAAAATTGACTTTTGCATTTTTTCATTTTATTGAAATGGTAGTATTGTAAAGTAGACAGTTATCCGACACTTTATAGTTATTGGTCGATTAACATTAATACTGTAAAACAAGAGTTCTATAAATAGTTACCTTAAAGTCAAATCATTAGATGGCGCTGTATACAATTATAACTATCTCAGTCGGTGATAATATAGAACTACTTTATTTTGGGTCCAATATAGGACAAAAAAGTTCGCACGTTACTTTGGTGGTAAGATTTTTGTTTTTTTGTTAAGAGCAGGGCTGTGTTTAAATTACAATAAAAAATATTTCAAAAGTGTACAGATCAACATTACTGGTTGGTAAAAAATGTAAATTTCTATTATTGGATATATGTCCAATATCCTACTCTATTTGTATCCCAGACATTTCTTATGTAAAATTGTCCCCTGAATCCGAAAATACCGTCAAAAATTATAAAAGTTAAGCAGTTTTTGAGATATACTCAATTCCATATTATATGTAAAATTCATTACATTTCAAAAACTGTTCTACTTTTATAACTTTTGACGAAATTTTCGGATTCAGCGAATTATATTTCATATGAATTGACTGCTAAATGTCCTGGATACAAATTGCTGTTAACGAGAATTATTAGTGGCTGCTTTTTCGCTATGGCATTTTTGAATAATTCATTTTTAGAGAGTAAGTAATATAGTGATTTCTTCGTCACCGGACATCTTGTAGAATAACAGTGATTTAATTTCAGTGCATAATAGAGAACATAACAAACTAATGGCAACAAAATGAATAAATTCGGAACATACTTTTAACATACCACCCGAAAAAATATTAGATATATATAATCATCCTGTGCCGGCCTAAACATTATAAATGCTTCACAAACTAGAGATACCACACTTAATAAAAAGAATGTCCAAGTACCAGGTTTGTTGAAACCAAATAGTATTGAAAATATTAGAAATTGTTAGGAAACAGTTATTATAATACCAATCAAAAGATTCTTTAATTTTATATTTGAATAGGTATGTTAAAACATACAGGGTTTTAAATTTATAATAAAAACGTTATTATTGTTTGAAGTTTTCCTAATTTCAAATGTTTCTTTTCAAGCTATTTTTTGAAAAATTAAATTATTTAAACAATGTTTTAATATTCCAAAATTTGTTCGATTTTTACGCGAAACCATGGGTAAGGTGGAATGCACTATAGCTTGTAGGTTTTGAGGAGAGACAGCAGTGACAGACAGACCTTTGCCTCGCCACTTCCGCAAAGTAAATTTACTTAAGAAGCAATGAATGGACCACATGTTCGAGATCTTTATATTTATAACCGCGCGATATACACGGCTGGTTGAAGGAATTTGCGTTATGCGAATATTAAAAAAGGATTTGCATAATGTCAAGGCTTCATTTCAAAGGAACCTTCGCTCCCTTTTATTTATTTTTTACGTTTTTAGTTTTTATTGTGCAATGATTAAGGGGATTCTTTTAAAATTTGACCATCTAGTTTTTTGGTGGTAATGAAATTGAAAAACTAAAAGAATTTCCTTCTGCCAAAACAATGAAGACTCATTTATCCCGATATAAAATAAATGGACTTATCACATTATGGATCTGACGAGACCGAGATAAATTGAACGTTGAATGGAAGTGGCAAAAATTAATGACCGCTTCGACCAAATCGAATTGTATCGCATCCTTAACTGAGATCTGATTAAAACGTTACCGAAAGTCATTATTGACGAATAAAGAGGATAATGCGTGTTGGCAGTTTTATTCGGCCCACCCCAATATGAATTACAAATAAAATATTCCATTTACCCCCCGTAGACCATGCGGGTTGGATAATCACCGAAAATTCACAAAAGCGCTGCTGGAAGCTCGTGGTGCATTTTCTAACTCTTTTAGCTGGATCAAGTGTGTACTTGAAGTTTGATTTCACAAGTGGATTTTTCGCAATTAGTTCTGTAATCTAAACCGAAAAACTATTGTTTAAAGTTCCCATTGAAATTCGTACTGGCTCATTTTTGGGTATTTTATAAAACAACGATAAAAATCTTAGTAAAACTAAAGGGTTTTATCTTTTTTATTTTCATTGGGCACTTACTGAGACTCAGATAGGCACATGTGACATATTTTTTAGTACCTATGCGGGCTTTTTCTTTAAAGGGAATGATTTCGTCGCTTTAAGATGGTAAGTGTGCCATATGTCAATAGATTTATGAGTTTAACTTTTAAGTCAAGTGTCGTATGATATATTCCAGGAAGTGCAGAATCGTACATGTGGTAAAGGTTAAATTTATAGTGCATCACTACTTAAGACTTTTGATTGTTTGTTAAGTTTTGCACTACGCACTATATTAAAGATTAATCATATCAGTCCAAGTTTTTGTTCATCTTACCATTCCGCAAGATTGAGTTATTCTTATTTGTAATTTAAATTAATACTTATTTGGAGGATATACCCTGATAGCAAAATTTAATTTTAAGAATCTTCTAAAAAGATATGACCCGGAATAATGAAATATTCTTAGAACTTAAAACATTCAATAGAAACCCTTTTAATGATGCAATTAGATTCTTAAAATCTTCTTAAAACCTTCCTAAAAAGCATCCTAAGAACATTTTAAGAATACCTTTTTGGAATGTTTTAGAAGGTTTCTTATGGAGCTTCTAGGAAGCTTTTGAGAATATTTCCAAATATGTCAGATACCCATGTTCTAATACGTTGTATTCAACATTCGTAAAATTCTTCAGAAGACGACAAATACGCCTCACTCATATATGACAGTGAAATGTATTTGTCGTCCCCTTAAAAAATTTTGCGACATATTAATATATATTTATTTAAAAGTATTAAATAAACAATTTGACCTCTAAACCATAAGTTGTACGACATTATTTCATAAAAAGTAAAATTGGAAAATTTTGTGGGATAAGTCAGATTAGATTGAAGTTGAAGATAGTTAGAATTATTATATAAAATATAAAAATGTTAATTCAGAAATAAAAAATCGGTATACAAATTAATTAATATTTATTTTTAACATAAAATAAAATACCTATAGTAAAAGTATTTTTGTTATCGAATATTTTTTTAATTTGACAAATATCTTTAAAAAAATATTTTGGATTGAGTTTTTTACTTAGTATTTAATACTAATTACTAATTAGTTACTTAAGTATAGTTATACGTAGTTTATGGTATATTTTACTATTATATAGGTAACTGAACTAAATATGCTTAACAGGAATATTCCTAAATGAACTTTCTATAGCAATTACTTTCTTAACATTCTAAGCATATGTTTAGAGTAGACTAATTTTTACCACTAAAACTTTGCACCTTCTAAGAACCTGCCTATAGGCCAGTAAGAATATTCATAAGATCATGCTATATGTCTTTTAAGCATGTTCTTTAGAAGAAATATAGCATGATCCTAAGAATATTCTCACTGGAAGGTTTAAAAAACATTCTTACATTTTTTTCTGTGTGTAGAACGAGTCTTTTTGTTTTCATTTAGATTAAATTATTTAAATCTGTTGTCTGATCTTTTATAGTTTTTATCAAAAAATGTATTCTAAACTTTCTTTATAACTAAACTAAAATGTTACGCCATATTTTCCTAAAATCTAGAATAATTTTTTCCACATTTCCTGTGCATATATAATTTCCTAGCAATTAAATTTGGTGCGTATATACATAGTGTTTGGTAATTTATTACGTCAAGCATTAAAACACGTGTCCGGAGGGTTGGCTACCCTGTTAGAGTTTTGTTGTTTGTTAAAATAGCCGGAAATGACTGCATAGGCATAGACTAATCAAAGAAATAGCTACTGACACACTTTTGTAGCATTCAAAGTTATTTAGCCGGAACCACTCACATTATAGAGGAGTAGTTTTTCAATTTAAATAATTTCTCATTAGTTTACATTTTATTTACTTAAGTGGTGGCACTTACAGAAAAAATCACAGGGATGTTATATCTTCAAGACAAAACCAGTTTCATTCAATTCGCAAATAAATTGTTGCTGTATCTTTATCTAATTCGATTTAACTTTTTTACTTTGGAGAATTTAAGACTACCGAAGAACAACCGGATAATGTAGGTACACCTTTACCTGAACTAACTTGCTGTTGCTGTTTATTAGTGGTTCAGTTTTTGTTATTCTTCAAACAAGTCTATTGTCTTCTTCAAATTACAAAGTACAGAGTAATCAGCACAAATTCTTCAGTGAAGAGTATCCTCCAAAAAAATCACCGCTTTGTTGTTTTGTTAATTAAAATATTGCGAAGCATTGTTTGGAATTACCGCAGCAAGAAAATGATCTTGTTTAGCTCATAGCTTATTTTGTATAGCCCAAGTATTTATATTTCGTTTGAATTATTGGGTAGTAACCTTTTAAGATGTCGGGAAATTACATACCTAATGTTTTTGTAAACCTTAAGTTAAGTTTGGAATGGAGAAAAATATTTGTTAATTTTATCCACATATTAACCAGATTTCGGTTAAATATATTTCTTTGTCTAAAGAATTACAAAACCTGGTTTTCTACAAGAAATTGTGTTAAAATTTTACAAAATAAAATTTACAAATCTAATATTAGGGACATACATTTTCAATATATAATTACCCTGATAGCACACTTTATTCTAAAAATGTTTTTTAAACCTTCCAGTGAAAATATTCTTAGGATCATGCTATATTTCTTCTAAAGAACATGCTTTAAAGACATATAGCATAATCCTAAGAATATTCTTACTAGCCTATAGGTTCTTAGAAGGTGCAAAGTTTTAGTGGTAAAAATTAGTCTACTCTAAACATATGCTATGAATGTTAAGAAAGTAATTGCTATAGAAAGTGCATTTAAGAATATTCCTGTAAAGCATATTTAGTTCAGTTACCTATATAATAGTAAAATATACCATAAACTACGTATAAAGGTATATACCTATACTTAAGTACCTAATTAGTAATTAGTAGGTATTAAATACTAAGAAAAAAACACAATCCAAAATATTTTTTATAGTTATTTGTCAAATTAAAACAATATTCGATAACAAAAATACTTTTACTACCTTAAACACGGGTGGCTTTAGCTCACTTTCAAACTTAATCTTAACATTATTTTATACCAAAATTTGAGTCTTGAGTTGCTCTTTCATAATAACTATGTTATAATCTTAAATAGGGCTGAGTTTCAAAAATAAAAATTTAAAACTGAGAGTGCAAAGTTACCCCCTGGTTGCGGGTTACTTTGTCTCACAGTGGGTCATTCCACGTTACTCGGGGATTTTTGTCCCGCCCGTCACAATTAAAAATTGTGAGTAAAAACTATACGTTATAAAATTTATTTTAAAATAGTGTTTTATTATGCTTTTAATAAGTTATAAGCACAATAAAAATAATATTATAAAATATTAATTTTATAACTTGTGGTTTTTACTCACAATTTTTAATTGTGACGGGCGGGACAAAAATTACCGAGTAACGTGGAATGCCCCCAGTGTATTTTCCGTATAAAATTAACTCAATATTTTATTTTATTTTTATTAGACATATGTTAGCAGCGACATACATATAGCAATTGCAAGGGGTTACCGATAAAAACAATAAAAAATCGACCTCCAAAGAATTGCGCATAATATAGAAATTGAAACGCATGTATTTTTAAGAGTTTTGCACTAATCCAATATAGGTATACAATTTTAAAGTGTAATAAATCCCATTTCTTTTTTTAAAACACTGATTTTCCTGTAATATAAACTCAATAGAATCGCTCAATTGACAGGTTTAGACCAACAAATTATAAATGTTAATTTTATCGAGCGCGAAAAGATTTTTTATAAATGGGCTAAAGTCACCCGCGGGGTGCAAAGTCACCCGTGTTTACGGTATAGGTATTTTATTTTATGTTAAAAATAAATATTTATTAATTTGTAAAACGATTTTTTATTTCTGAATTAACATTTTTATGTATAATAATCCTAACTATCTTCAACTTCAATCTAATCTGACTTATCCCACAAAATTTTCCAATTTTACTTTTTATGAAATAATGTTATACAACTTATGGTTTAGAGGTCAAATTGTTTATTTAATATTTTTAAATATGTCGCAAAAATTTTCTAAGGGGACGACAAATACATTTTACTGTCATATTATGACAGTGAGGCGTATTTGTCGTCTTCTGAAGAATTTTACGAATGTAGAATACATCATATTAGAACGTGGGTATCTGACATATTTGGAGTCCCTAAGAACATTCTTAACAATAAGGGAAGCTTCTAAGAATATTCCATTATTCCGGGTCATATCTTCTTAGAAGTTTCTTAAAATCAAATTTTGCTATCAGGGAAATAACCATTTACAGGTCTTATTGACGGTTTAGCTCATTAAATATTCAAGAATATATAAATGTATTAAATAAATAAATAAAATCGGACTTTTTTTTTCGTCGAGAGTTCAATTAAATTTTTTATCTGTCACGGTGCCGGTGTCGCTTGAACGCAGCGAATATTTGTTGTCCCAATTAGTTTGTGCCGTGGAAGTAATTTCGTAATGAAAAAACGGTGCAGCCTGCCGTCGCGGTGGACACCAGCACCTGGACAAGGTGCACGTGACGTCAAGCCAACCGAATCGGTTTTATCGGCTCCCACGTGTGCGCTAAGTGTGTCGTAGGACCTGCTCGATTTTGTGGTGTTGTGAATTAAACGATTACATTTAAAAAATATATAAATGCCCACCTAAAACTTGTCTATTAAAATCATCGATAAAATTAAAAGTTAATAAAGTTATAGTAAAATGATGTTATGTGATATAACTATATTTACCTCTAAGTATACAAAAGTTGATAATAACCGAAATAATAAAGATAAAAAAATAATATTTTTATTTAAAACGTGAATAAACTAAGGCAAAGCAATAAGCTGTTCTATCACTTAACCCTGTAGGAATTTTTAACACTTTGTGATAATATTTTGCAATTATAGTAATAAAAAAAATCAAAGGATAAAATATTTTCTTAACATAATCATATTTTAAGGTTATTTTAATTTTTTAAAGTATCAATAATTATTAGGTTTAATTAAAATAATAACGGACAATGTTAATGGTGAAAATTACGTCAACAATGTTTATTGGGATGGTTACTTTATTTTAGTATAGATGTCGCTTTATAAAAATATTTAATTTAAATTATTTTTTTAGATAATATTAAGTATTTGTCGTAGAAAAAGTATAGTATGCAACTCGTTTATAAATTTTTCTAGGCACTCATTTAATTAAGCACTCGCTTGCTCGTGTCTAAATTAAATTTGTGACTAAAATGGCGTTTATCAAACTTAATACATAATATAACCTTATATCTATAAAAACATTCATAATATCTTTTTTAAAAGGTATAAAAAATATGTGGTGTTTTTAAATTATTGTTGAATTTTTAAGCATTTCTTAAAAAACGTCAAAACTCTTCAAAAAGATGTTCAAATTAGACGATTTTTGTTTATAAATAGAATCTAAACTATAAAAAAATATTTTTCTAATATTTTGTTGCTATTCAAAAAACATCATTATAATTTCGTATTTTGTGTTGTTTCGATGAAAAATCCTTATGCGTTATTTCCAATTTTTATTTTATTATAAAAACAAATATCCTTAATAGAATATTATGTATCAAGTTTGATAAACGCCATTTTATACACGAATTTAATTTAGGCACGAGCGAGCTTGCGAGCGAGTGCTTAAGTTAATGAGTGTATAGAAAAGTTTATAAACGAGATGCATACTATTCTTTTTCTACGACAAATACTTATTATTATCTTAAAATGATTTAAATAAAAAATTTGTATAGAGCGTCATCTATGAAACAACAGGGGAAACTGCCAAATGTCACATTTTTACATTTTATAAACACAATTATAAAGGTTATAAATCGAAATGTATCTTGAAAATTGACAGTTTTTCACAGTGAAAGTAAAGGAAATGTTTTATGAGGACTTTACAGTAGGTCCGTGCCCGAATTTAAGTTATAGTTTACTGCCTGCGAAATTAAAAGGTCAGTACAATGTTCATATAAACTTTTCAAATATTGGCGTTGAGAAACTATTTAATATTTTTGTATTTTTGTATTGAGATAATAAAATAATTTTCACATTTAGTATTATTTTACAAGAAAGGCACTATTTTAACGATTGTATGACATTTGACAACTGTCAACTAACTTAAAACTAACTTCAGCCCGTGACTAAAAACCTGTTGCTAACTTCAGACCGTGACTAAATCGCCGTAAAGCCACAACTTGTCAATGTGTATTTAAAAGGTCACTTAGTGTCATGGAAACATGTACGATAAAGGGCGTTTTAAAGGTGGGAGTAGAAAAAATATTTTATTTTTGTTTTTTAACAAATATAATATGTATTTTTTTATAAACAGTTATTCAAAAATATTTTTTTTAATTTTTGTGAATTTTTTTTGTAAAACGTTAAAAAGCATTAATTTATAAATAAATTATAATTGTTTACAAACATTAAATAAGGCTTTTTTAATGGTATATTATGTATCAAGTTTTATAAACGCCATTTTAGTTACGAGTTTTATTAGAAACGAGCGAAACTTGCGAGCGAGTGTTTAATGAAAACGAGTTGTATACTATACTTTATCTACGACGAACTCAAAGAAGAATTTAAAACAAATTTTATTTGTTATACATTTGACATCTGTCAACTGTCAACAGATCACTTTTTCCAAATTTATAATAAAGCTAACTTCAGACCGTGACTAAAATGGCCAAAAGCCACTATTGCTAACTTCAGCCCGTGACTAAACGCCATAAATTCACAGCTTATCAGTGTAGGTAACTGTAAAATTACAGGTCACTGTAGAATAAATGCATGCACATGACCTGTAATGTCAAACGTCAATATTATCTACTTATTAAAACTGTCGCAAACTCAAGAATTCCAATGTAAGTGCTTAATAATAATTATTATTAAATGCTTAAAAAAATAGTACTACATCAAAATGTCCCACTTTGACCCAATAGGTTGTGCATCTGTCAGTTTAACGCTAATTTCGTCTTATTTTCCAAAAATAATACTAATAATAAAATAATATATGTATTTGTTGTGTATAAAGGTATAAATTTAGTACACAATTTTTACTTACCCTTTACTTTTGGACCAATTTTGTAATGTAAAAATATTATAATTTAACATTTAAAAATAATGGTTTTACTAAAATAAACTATAAACATTATTTAAATAAATTTATTTAATAACTAATATTTTAACATACTTAATAACAGTTTTATGTCGATAATAATTTTTAATGATAAATATATTAAAATTTCAATTCAAAATTAATCTTAAATAAGTTAAGTACAATACAACTACAACAATAAAACTCGTTTAAAAAGTGCATTTTTATAATACTGGTGTGCAATTTTATAAATAGGTAGGAAAGTTAGTTCATTTCTATAAAAATATATATAAAAAATTAAATGCTTTGAGGTATTTTTTGTAAGAATATTGTGTATGTCGAGTATAAAAATATTTTATGAGTAAATATTAATAATCTGCTGCATTTTCAATGACTTTACAACAATTGGCAATTAAAAACATCTTAATATTAGTAAAAACAGGCAAATATATTTGGGCTTGGTCCCATATTTAACAAAAAAATGTATAAATAAATAATACTTTTAAAAAGTAATAAAAATTAAATTAATTGTATATATTTATAAAATAGATAGTCACTATTTAAGTCCACAGTGAAGTTGGCATCATACCCTCTACAGAACTAGCTGCTGGAGTCAGGTTCTCTTTGCATAAAAAGTTTAATGGAAGTTGCACAATATGACCCTAAAATAATATTTTCAGGTCAGATATGTGAAAAATTCTCACCCAAAAGTGTAAAAAGACGCACAAAATAATAAAACATTTGTACCTGTATTGTTTCCAGCATATTCTGGGCCCTAGGAATATCATCCGGAGTGGTGTACAGAGGTTTTTCCTCCTGATACCTTCTCAAGTCGGTGAAAGTCTCCACTTTGTCGGACGGAAGGCAATGAAAGACCTTTTCGTACATTTCCGTGTTAAGAGCGGCCGTTTTCTGCCAGATTTCCTTGTAAAAATAATCGGAAACCGGATCGGTCACGTCCATATCGATCATGCTGTTTTCCTGGCCGAGAATGCCGAGGTGTTCCTTGAAGAGGTGTTTCCTTAAAGACCCTGCGAAATGGCCGCTGGGGAAGGAGTCGTTGTTCATGAGGCCGTCTTCAAAAGTTTCGTCCTCAATTATAACGGCAACTTCGGAATCTCTTTTACCGATCATGGAGCGGTCGTTTATATTGGCAGACCCGCAAATGACGATTTTGTCGTCTACTATCATAAGTTTGGAGTGAACGTAAATCAGTTCGGTTATCGGTTCTCGGTTTAGAACCGAATGGTTTCTGAGACCGTAGAACGATATGTATTCGGACGGGTCGCTGATACCGGCAGCTTTAAGCTTGTTGAGCAAACTGTTTTTGTCCCTAAAGCACAATTTTTAGTACACGGTCACGGTTTAAGAATAATTTACCTAGAAATTGAAGCGTAATTCCAATGAGTTATGGCGTGCAAAGAGGTCCCTGTGGTACCCCCAACTTCGCCTTCAAACCCTGGCAGTAAAGGCATCACAACGTAAACTCTAAAAGTTTCTTTCCCTCTAAAAGGAACAAAAAAATATAAACTGATGTTCCAAATTAAAGATCCGCTTTTTCAAAATGTATACAATTTAAATAAAATAGTCTGGAAAGTTCTCCTTTGGATATTTCGTAGTTTAAAGCTTGCTTAACAAGTTTACCAAAGGTCATCAACATGGGTACAGTAATTTCAGAAATACGCCCATGTCAAAAAAGTGAGTTTGAAGATATCTTATGCTCCAAAAAACCGTTCAAAAATATATGAGAAAGGTCTGCTAATATTTCCATGTCCTTTATGGTTTTCAAAAGATTCACCCAATTAGACAACATTACCACCTTGTAAGTTCTTAAGCTGACTTAACTATTCAAAATATTTAGCTTTGAAAAGGCATACGCCTATTAAAAAAATGTTTACAATCTGTTAAAGAATAAGTTGTATGAGCTCATAACTCTTACCCTATTTTTGCAAGGGTCTAGCTAAACGCCTGAAGGTTTTAGCTAAACTTTAATTATAAACTATTAAATTAATTGCCGTTTTATTTTTGGTACTGTAGACAAGATTGAAGAATTTTGGAGAAGTGTTTTGAATACTGTACTACCTAGTATGCACCAGTATGTTTTCAATACATGCCTAAAGTCACAATTGGTTGCCTATCTTTTAGGAGCTAAGCTAGACCCTCGTTAAAATATGATAAGAGCTTTGAGCTCATACAACCTAAGCTTTGCGATTTTGGTAGAGTTGACTTACTGGGTTTATGGAGGATACTATAGTGTATTCTTTACCAGAATATTTTCAACAGGCGTATACATTTGCCAGAGCTTCATATTTTGAATAGTTAAGTCAGCAAGAGCTTTACAAGGTGTTAATGCGGTCTAATGACAAAGTGGCCATAGTAAAAAGCAGTTTCTACTTCTTTTACAAGTCTTAGTCTCTGGATGTTAAAGAGGGAATCATTAAGTCTGGAGAAAATGTTCTGAAAGATACTTTTACATCAAAATGTAAAAATTTGTTATAAAAGACTTCCTCATGACCTAAATCGATGTGGACGGGAACAAGGTACAATTAAAGAGGAGCTTAGAAAGTTGGGATGAGGAATATAACAGGTAATGTTGAGGAAGACCAAAGAAAATTACAAATCTTAAAAAATAATGTCTCCTAAAGCATAAGTATATTCCAGAGACATAAGAGAGGTAGACCATTCTTATATTTTTAGAACGGTGTTTAGAGCAAAAGAGTAATGTGTGTGTATTAAAAAAAATCTTTAAACTCACTTTCACCCATGATGTACCCTTGGGCAAACTTGTTAAGCAAACTTTAGGCTACAAAATATCCAAAGGAGAATTTTCTAGACTATTTTATTTAAATTGTATAGATCTTTGAAAAAGTGGTGCTAATTTAGCACATCAGTTTATTCACTTACTTATACGCTCGTATGATTCTTTTGAAAATAGCGTCGGCGATTTGGTTTTTAATGTAGGAAATCGATATGAAAAATTGATTTTCGATGTAAATGTAGTGCTGTGCTCGTGTGATTGTGTCGATGTACGCCTCGTGGATGCTCTGTTCCACTGTGTCGGGCTCCAAAAAGCCTATTGACCATGTGCTTACACTTCTAAGTACCTAAAGTTAACAGAAGTGAGTTAAATCAATGTATATTTTACGGTAAAATGGGGTTTTGGCATTCCACATTACACACTAAAAAATGAGTAATTCTCCCATAATTTTAATATTTAGATCCAAAAATTACTATAGACCTTGCCTTTGAATCAGTGGCGGCTGGTGGAGTCATGCGACGCACTACTATCCAACTTCTAAAATCCTAACCTAACATTCTTTAAGACAGTTAAAGACAGCTAGCTTAATTTGACGTTCTTAATGTGTGATGTAAAAATAATAGTAGTAACTTCCGAACGCGAAGAGATACGAAAGTGCGGTTTGATTTTTTGAAATCAGCGTGGTCGAATTTTTTTTTCATGTTTTTCAGAAAAATATCGCGTTTTTCAAGTGTAACTTCCGAACGCGAAGAGATACGAAAGTGCGGTTTGATTTTTTGGAATCAGCGTGGTCGAATTAGTAAGGAAAAATTATTTTTGCAAATTTTGTTTTCATGTTTTTCGAGTGTAACTTCCGAACGCGAAGAGATACGAAAGTGCGGTTTGATTTTTTTGAATCAGCGTGGTCGAATTAGTAAGGAAAAATTATTTTTGCAAATTTTTTTTTTATGTTTTTCAGAAAAAATTTCATAAGGGGGGACCCTTTTGAGAAAAATATCGCGTTTTTCGAGTGTAACTTCCGAACGCGAAGAGATACGAAAGTGCGGTTTGATTTTTTGGAATCAGCGTGGTCGAATTAGTAAGGAAAAATTATTTTTGCAACTTTTTTTTTCATGATTTTCAGAAAAAATGTCATAAGGGGGGACCCTTTTGTAAAAAATATAGCGATTTTCGAGTGTAACTTCCAAACGCGAAGAGATACAAAAGTGCGGTTTGATTTTTTGGAATTAGCGTGGTCGAATTAGTAAGGAAAAATTATTTTTGCAACTTTTTTTTTTCATGATTTTCAGAAAAAAATGTCATAAGGGGGGACCCTTTTGAGAAATATATCGCGTTTTTCGAGTGTAACTTCCGAACGCGAAGAGATACGAAAGTGCGGTTTGATTTTTTGGAATTAGCGTGCTCAAATTACTAAGGAAAAATTATTTTTGCAACTTTTTTTTTTCATGATTTTCAGAAAAAATGTCATAAGGGGGGACCCTTTTGTAAAAAATATAGCGATTTTCGAGTGTAACTTCCAAACGCGAAGAGATACGAAAGTGCGGTTTGATTTTTTGGAATCAGCGTGCTCGAATTAGTAAGGAAAAATTATTTTTGCAACTTTTTTTTTCATGATTTTCAGAAAAAATGTCATAAGGGGGGACCGTTTTGTAAAAAATATAGCGATTTTCGAGTGTAACTTCCAAACGCGAAGAGATACGAAAGTGCGGTTTGATTTTTTGGAATCAGCGTGCTGGAATTAGTAAGGAAAAATTATTTTTGCAACTTTTTTTTTTCATGATTTTCAGAAAAAATGTCATAAGGGGGGACCCTTTTGTAAAAAATATAGCGATTTTCGAGTGTAACTTCCAAACGCGAAGAGATACGAAAGTGCGGTTTGATTTTTTGGAATCAGCGTGCTCGAATTACTAAGGAAAAATTATTTTTGCAACTTTTTTTTTTCATGATTTTCAGAAAAAATGTCATAAGGGGGGACCCTTTTGTAAAAAATATAGCGATTTTCGAGTGTAACTTCCAAACGCGAAGAGATACGAAAGTGCGGTTTGATTTTTTGGAATTAGCGTGGTCGAATTAGTAAGGAAAAATTATTTTTGCAACTTTTTTTTTTCATGATTTTCAGAAAAAATGTCATAAGGGGGGACCCTTTTGAGAAAAATATCGCGTTTTTCGAGTGTAACTTCCGAACGCGAAGAGATACGAAAGTGCGGTTTGATTTTTTGGAATCAGCGTGGTCGAATTAGTAAGGAAAAATTATTTTTGCAAATTTTTTTTTCATGTTTTTCAGAAAAAATTTCATAAGGGGGGACCCTTTTGAGAAAAATATAGCGATTTTCGAGTGTAACTTCCGAACTCGAAGAGATAAGAAAGTGCGGTTTGATTTTTTGGAATTAGCGTGGTCGAATTAGTAAGGAAAAATTATTTTTGCAACTTTTTTTTTTCATGATTTTCAGAAAAAATGTCATAAGGGGGGACCCTTTTGAGAAAAATATCGCGTTTTTCGAGTGTAACTTCCGAACGCGAAGAGATACGAAAGTGCGGTTTGATTTTTTGGAATCAGCGTGGTCGAATTAGTAAGGAAAAATTATTTTTGCAAATTTTTTTTTCATGTTTTTCAGAAAAAATTTCATAAGGGGGGACCCTTTTGAGAAAAATATAGCGATTTTCGAGTGTAACTTCCAAACGCGAATTAGTAAGGAAAAATTATTTTTGCAACTTTTTTTTTCATGATTTTCAGAAAAAATGTCATAAGGGGGGACCCTTTTGTAAAAAATATAGCGATTTTCGAGTGTAACTTCCAAACGCGAAGAGATACGAAAGTGCGGTTTGATTTTTTGGAATCAGCGTGCTCGAATTAGTAAGGAAAAATTATTTTTGCAACTTTTTTTTTTCATGATTTTCAGAAAAAATGTCATAAGGGGGTCCCCTTTTGTAAAAAATATAGACGAAAGTGCGGTTTGATTTTTTGGAATCAGCGTGCTCGAGTTAGTAAGGAAAAATTATTTTTGCAACTTTTTTTTTCATGATTTTCAGAAAAAATGTCATAAGGGGGGACCCTTTTGTAAAAAATATAGCGATTTTCGAGTGTAACTTCCAAACGCGAAGAGATACGAAAGTGCGGTTTGATTTTTTGGAATCAGCGTGCTCGAATTAGTAAGGAAAAATTATTTTTGCAACTTTTTTTTTCATGATTTTCAGAAAAAATGTTATAAGGGGGGACCCTTTTGTAAAAAATATAGCGATTTTCGAGTGTAACTTCCAAACGCGAAGAGATACGAAAGTGCGGTTTGATTTTTTGGAATCAGCGTAGTCGAATTAGTAAGGAAAAATTATTTTTGCAACTTTTTTTTTCATGATTTTCAGAAAAAATGTCATAAGGGGGGACCCTTTTGAGAAAAATATCGCGTTTTTCGAGTGTAACTTCCGAACGCGAAGAGATACGAAAGTGCGGTTTGATTTTTTGGAATCAGCGTGGTCGAATTAGTAAGGAAGAATTATTTTTTGGGACCCTTTTGAGAAAAATATCGCGTTTTTCGAGTGTAACTTCCGAACGCGAAGAGATACGAAAGTGCGGTTGGATTTTTTGGAATCAGCGTGGTGGAATTAGTAAGGAAGAATTATTTTTGCAAATTTTTTTTTCAAGTTTTTCAGAAAAAATTTCATAAGGGGGGACCCTTTTGAGAAAAATATCGCGTTTTTCGAGTGTAACTTCCGAACGCGAAGAGATACGAAAGTGCGGTTTGATTTTTTGGAATCAGCGTGGTCGAATTAGTAAGGAAAAATTATTTTTGCAACTTTTTTTTTCATGTTTTTCAGAAAAAATTTCATAAGGGGGGGGACCCTTTTGAGAAAAATATCGCGTTTTTCGAGTGTAACTTCCGAACGCGAAGAGATACGAAAGTGCGGTTTGATTTTTTGGAATCAGCGTGGTCGAATTAGTAAGGAAAAATTATTTTTGCAAATTTTTTTTTCATGTTTTTCAGAAAAAAATTCATAAGGGGGGACCCTTTTGAGAAAAATATAGCGATTTTCGAGTGTAACTTCCAAACGCGAAGAGATACGAAAGTGCGGTTTGATTTTTTGGAATCAGCGTGCTCGAATTAGTAAGGAAAAATTATTTTTGCAACTTTTTTTTTCATGATTTTCAGAAAAAATGTCATAAGGGGGGACCCTTTTGTAAAAAATATAGCGATTTTCGAGTGTAACTTCCAAACGCGAAGAGATACGAAAGTGCGGTTTGATTTTTTGGAATCAGCGTGCTCGAATTAGTAAGGAAAAATTATTTTTGCATCTTTTTTTTTTCATGATTTTCAGAAAAAATGTCATAAGGGGGGACCCTTTTGTAAAAAATATAGCGATTTTCGAGTGTAACTTCCAAACGCGAAGAGATACGAAAGTGCGGTTTGATTTTTTGGAATCAGCGTGCTCGAATTAGTAAGGAAAAATTATTTTTGCATCTTTTTTTTTTCATGATTTTCAGAAAAAATGTCATAAGGGGGGACCCTTTTGTAAAAAATATAGCGATTTTCGAGTGTAACTTCCAAACGCGAAGAGATACGAAAGTGCGGTTTGATTTTTTGGAATCAGCGTGCTCGAATTAGTAAGGAAAAATTATTTTTGCATCTTTTTTTTTTCATGATTTTCAGAAAAAATGTCATAAGGGGGGACCCTTTTGTAAAAAATATAGCGATTTTCGAGTGTAACTTCCAAACGCGAAGAGATACGAAAGCGGTTTGATTTTTTGGAATCAGCGTGCTCGAATTACTAAGGAAAAATTATTTTTGCAACTTTTTTTTTTCATGATTTTCAGAAAAAATGTCATAAGGGGGGACCCTTTTGAGAAAAATATCGCGTTTTTCGAGTGTAACTTCCGAACGCGAAGAGATACGAAAGTGCGGTTTGATTTTTTGGAATCAGCGTGGTCGAATTAGTAAGGAAAAATTATTTTTGCAAATTTTTTTTTCATGTTTTTCAGAAAAAATTTCATAAGGGGGGACCCTTTTGAGAAAAATATAGCGATTTTCGAGTGTAACTTCCAAACGCGAATTAGTAAGGAAAAATTATTTTTGCAACTTTTTTTTTCATGATTTTCAGAAAAAATGTCATAAGGGGGGACCCTTTTGTAAAAAATATAGCGATTTTCGAGTGTAACTTCCAAACGCGAAGAGATACGAAAGTGCGGTTTGATTTTTTGGAATCAGCGTGCTCGAATTAGTAAGGAAAAATTATTTTTGCAACTTTTTTTTTTCATGATTTTCAGAAAAAATGTCGTAAGGGGGGACCCTTTTGTAAAAAATATAGCGATTTTCGAGTGTAACTTCCAAACGCGAAGAGATACGAAAGTGCGGTTTGATTTTTTGGAATCAGCGTGCTCGAATTAGTAAGGAAAAATTATTTTTGCAACTTTTTTTTTATGATTTTCAGAAAAAATGTCATAAGGGGGGACCCTTTTGTAAAAAATATAGCGATTTTCGAGTGTAACTTCCGAACGCGAAGAGATACGAAAGTGCGGTTTGATTTTTTGGAATCAGCGTGCTCGAATTAGTAAGGAAAAATTATATAACTTTTTTTTCATGATTTTCAGAAAAAATGTCATAAGGGGGGACCCTTTTGTAAAAAATATAGCGATTTTCGAGTGTAACTTCCAAACGCGAAGAGATACGAAAGTGCGGTTTGATTTTTTGGAATCAGCGTGCTCGAATTAGTAAGGAAAAATTATTTTTGCAACTTTTTTTTTCATGATTTTCAGAAAAAATGTCATAAGGGGGGACCCTTTTGTAAAAAATATAGCGATTTTCGAGTGTAACTTCCAAACGCGAAGAGATACGAAAGTGCGGTTTGATTTTTTGGAATCAGCGTGGTCGAATTAGTAAGGAAAAATTATTTTTGCAACTTTTTTTTTCATGATTTTCAGAAAAAATGTCATAAGGGGGGACCCTTTTGAGAAAAATATCGCGTTTTTCGAGTGTAACTTCCGAACGCGAAGAGATACGAAAGTGCGGTTTGATTTTTTGGAATCAGCGTGGTCGAATTAGTAAGGAAGAATTATTTTTGCAAATTTTTTTTTCATGTTTTTCAGAAAAAATTTCATCACCCTTTTGAGAAAAATATCGCGTTTTTCGAGTGTAACTTCCGAACGCGAAGAGATACGAAAGTGCGGTTTGATTTTTTGGAATCAGCGTGGTCGAATTAGTAAGGAAAAATTATTTTTGCAAATTTTTTTTTCATGTTTTTCAGAAAAAATTTCATAAGGGGGGACCCTTTTAAGAAAAATATCGCGTTTTTCGAGTGTAACTTCCAAACGCGAAGAGATACGAAAGTGAGGTTTGATTTTTTGGAATCAGCGTGCTCGAATTAGTAAGGAAAAATTATTTTTGCAACTTTTTTTTTCATGATTTTCAGAAAAAATGTCATAAGGGGGGACCCTTTTGTAAAAAATATAGCGATTTTCGAGTGTAACTTCCGAACGCGAAGAGATACGAAAGTGCGGTTTGATTTTTTGGAATCAGCGTGGTCGAATTAGTAAGGAAAAATTATTTTTGCAACTTTTTTTTTCATGTTTTTCAGAAAAAATTTCATAAGGGGGGGGACCCTTTTGAGAAAAATATCGCGTTTTTCGAGTGTAACTTCCGAACGCGAAGAGATACGAAAGTGCGGTTTGATTTTTTGGAATCAGCGTGGTCGAATTAGTAAGGAAAAATTATTTTTGCAAATTTTTTTTTCATGTTTTTCAGAAAAAAATTCATAAGGGGGGACCCTTTTGAGAAAAATATAGCGATTTTCGAGTGTAACTTCCAAACGCGAAGAGATACGAAAGTGCGGTTTGATTTTTTGGAATCAGCGTGCTCGAATTAGTAAGGAAAAATTATTTTTGCAACTTTTTTTTTCATGATTTTCAGAAAAAATGTCATAAGGGGGGACCCTTTTGTAAAAAATATAGCGATTTTCGAGTGTAACTTCCAAACGCTAAGAGATACGAAAGTGCGGTTTGATTTTTTGGAATCAGCGTGCTCGAATTAGTAAGGAAAAATTATTTTTGCAACTTTTTTTTTCATGATTTTCAGAAAAAATTTCATAAGGGGGGACCCTTTTGTAAAAAATATAGCGATTTTCGAGTGTAACTTCCAAACGCGAAGAGATACGAAAGTGCGGTTTGATTTTTTGGAATCAGCGTGGTCGAATTAGTAAGGAAAAATTATTTTTGCAACTTTTTTTTTCATGATTTTCAGAAAAAATGTCATAAGGGGGGACCCTTTTGAGAAAAATATCGCGTTTTTCGAGTGTAACTTCCGAACGCGAAGAGATACGAAAGTGCGGTTTGATTTTTTGGAATCAGCGTGGTCGAATTAGTAAGGAAGAATTATTTTTGCAAATTTTTTTTCGAGTGTAACTTCCGAACGCGAAGAGATACGAAAGTGCGGTTTGATTTTTTGGAATCAGCGTGCTGGAATTAGTAAGGAAAAATTATTTTTGCAACTTTTTTTTTTCATGATTTTCAGAAAAAATGTCATAAGGGGGACCCTTTTGTAAAAAATATAGCGATTTTCGAGTGTAACTTCCAAACGCGAAGAGATACGAAAGTGCGGTTTGATTTTTTGGAATCAGCGTGCTCGAATTAGTAAGGAAAAATTATTTTTGCAACTTTTTTTTTTCATGATTTTCAGAAAAAATGTCATAAGGGGGGACCCTTTTGTAAAAAATATAGCGATTTTCGAGTGTAACTTCCAAACGCGAAGAGATACGAAAGTGCGGTTTGATTTTTTGGAATCAGCGTGCTCGAATTAGTAAGGAAAAATTATTTTTGCAACTTTTTTTTTCATGATTTTCAGAAAAAATGTCATAAGGGGGGACCGTTTTGTAAAAAATATAGCGATTTTCGAGTGTAACTTCCAAACGCGAAGAGATACGAAAGTGCGGTTTGATTTTTTGGAATCAGCGTGCTCGAATTAGTAAGGAAAAATTATTTTTGCAACTTTTTTTTTTCATGATTTTCAGAAAAAATGTCATAAGGGGGGACACTTTTGTAAAAAATATAGCGATTTTCGAGTGTAACTTCCAAACGCGAAGAGATACGAAAGTGCGGTTTGATTTTTTGGAATCAGCGTGCTCGAATTAGTAAGGAAAAATTATTTTTGCAACTTTTTTTTTCATGATTTTCAGAAAAAATGTCATAAGGGGGGACCCTTTTGTAAAAAATATAGCGATTTTCGAGTGTAACTTCCAAACGCGAAGAGATACGAAAGTGCGGTTTGATTTTTTGGAATCAGCGTGCTCGAATTAGTAAGGAAAAATTATTTTTGCAACTTTTTTTTTTCATGATTTTCAGAAAAAATGTCATAAGGGGGGACCCTTTTGAGAAAAATATCGCGTTTTTCGAGTGTAACTTCCGAACGCGAAGAGATACGAAAGTGCGGTTTGATTTTTTGGAATCAGCGTGGTCGAATTAGTAAGGAAGAATTATTTTTGCAAATTTTTTTTATGTTTTTCAGAAAAAATTTCATAAGGGGGGACCCTTTTAAGAAAAATATCGCGTTTTTCGAGTGTAACTTCCGAACGCGAAGAGATACGAAAGTGCGGTTGGATTTTTTGGAATCAGCGTGGTCGAATTAGTAAGGAAGAATTATTTTTGCAAATTTTTTTTTCATGTTTTTCAGAAAAAATTACAAAAGGGTCCCCCCCTCATAACCACAAATTCATTCATTCAATTGTTTAAGCGAAAAATTAGTTTAAATAATAAAGTTCTCAATTCTTTAAATTAGTTTAAATAGTAAAGTTCTCAAGGTAAGTTTGACAGATTTGAGCGACTGTGAAAACAATTCCGTGTCGTTTTACAGTTTTAATGAATTGAAGTTGAAAGGTTCATAAGGATTGATAATCGCTTATACAAAATTTTAGGTGGAACGAAGTTCACCGGGTCATCTAGTTTTCCACTAAATGCGTATGGGAACGGTTCAGAAATAAAAGTTTTAGGACACTTTTGGAAAATTATAAAAATTCAACAAGTTGTAGGTTAGGTAATTACTTTGAATCATTCTGGAATTCCCCCAATTTTCTCTAATAAAGTATCTAAGTTCCACTGAAAAGTATCTTAGTAACTTTAAAAAGTATCTTAGTTACTTTAAAAAGTATCTTAGTTACTTTAAAGTATCTAAGTTACTTGAATGTATCTTAGTTACTTTACCAAGTAACTTAGATAGCAGTTATAAGATACTTTAACTTTAAATTAAATTTTTTTATAGATTTCATTAATATTATTAGTATTAGTTTATTCAAATTGAAGTATTTCTAGATAAGTTAAAAAACAGGTTTGGGACAAGGGGACGTTTAGGAATATGAGGGGGTTTCGGATTGTTTTTATAGTAAGGGCAAGATTTTTTTTTTAAATTCAGTCTAGAAATGTTGGTCGTCTGGTCAGCTAATTCCAAAAAAAAAAATAACAGCATTGAATAAAAAATAATTGACAGCCTCGGACATTGAAGTTAAAATTATGGGAGAATTAAACATATGCAAAACAAGACATTACCTGACAAGTCACTTGGTGCGTGTTAAAACTAGCCTTGGGTGCGGTAACACAGTTATCGTAACATTTGGGCATCAGGTAGGGATAATTATCATTGGACTGGCACTTTTCCAACTTACAGGCGTTCCAGCGCTGGATAAAATGCCTGGCAACGTCGCGCGCCGAAGAACCTTGCACGCACATGCCTACGTCGTGCCAGGGCATGCGCGGAGTGGTGCCTCTGTCGATGAAATCGTCGAAGGGAGAGTCGAGATTCGTGAAGTCCTTCACTATGAAGTTCACGTAGTCTTTCCCGACCCATAACTTGGCCGAACCGTCCAGCGTTTCGATGAGATCCTCCGGAGTTTGCGCCATGTCTTTTTGCTCGTCGGTGTAGTCCGGTTCTTCGAAGCTATCTTCGTGAGGGGTGTACACCAAGTTGATTATACCTTTACTGGCCGATTTAACGGTGTTTTTAAAGTCGTAAAAGACGTTCTTTCTGTCCATTTCGGGCGTATTCATCTTCATCCGCTCCAAGGATCTATTTGGGATCATGAGGTTATCGCCGGGTTCCAATTGTGGAAGTGAATCTCTATTAACTTCGTCTTCTCTGGGTGGTTCGGGTTCTCGCACCTCAGGTATAGGAGTTTGTTGGTAATACGGTACCGGTATGGAGTAAATTGGTTCCCCCCCGGGAGTACTCGACGTTTTTTTCCTCAGAGTCGATAAATCCCCACCATTAGGCGTTATACTACCCAAATCCGTCAATCTACCAACATTTTTTTACAAAACGCAACTTTCAAACTTAAACGAAAACTCACCTGTGGCTGGGATCGTCCCACCTCCCGTAACACAAATCGATTCCGCCAACGAATGCCACGTTCTGATCGACAACCACCAACTTTTCGTGATGGGCCCAAAGGAGCACGCCAGCTTTAGCGTGGTCCGGGTGTCTTAGTACTTTGATGTTTTCCGACAGCTCAGCTAGCTTTTGCTTGCTGTAGTAACTGTTGAGGCCCAACGCCATCTCCACTTCTTTGTAGAGAAGGATGAAGATTTTAACCCCGGCATTCTAAAAGCAAATGAGTTTTTGACACTCTAAACCTATGGGACTATTGAAGAAACTTTAAAGTTTTTTGCGACAGTCGCCGGTCTCTTTATATTACTAAGTTACGACTAAAGTGGGGAACAATTATTGAGTTCCAAAAAGGTAACAAATATGTCACTAGCTATAAACCCTGCTACTATTTGGAACGTAGCTGCTACGTTACTAGAACGTTTCAATATCGTTGCTAGAGCGTTATAATTACTTTTATTTATTTGTTTTTACTTCTATATTAACTGTCTTTGTCAAACTTATATTAGATTATACTACCCCTCCTTTTTTAAATGGAACTGCTACGGACTTGGCTTTTCAATGTCGTCGTTTATTAAATATGTACTGGTAGTTTATAACTTCCAGAATGACAATATAATGTTTAATTAGGCAGGTAAACTTATAAACCCTTTAAATTTTACTGTTGAACTTATGATTTTAGTTTTTGTAAAATAAATGCGCTTCATCAATATTTATTTATTTAATAATGTTTATAAATAAAAAAAATTAATTTTTTATTTAATTATTAATACCGTCTATTACCAACAAAATTACTATTTATTAAAAAGTAAACAACCATTTACAAACAATTAAAATAATTTATTATTTACATTACCACGTGGTTCTGTACAGTAAAAAATGGCCGATAAGAAGCATTTTCCTTTGAAGTAGTTTTCGCTACTTTAAAGTTTTTTTTCCACCTTAATTTACTTTACGATAATTTTGGTTAGTACCATAAACGTTCTAACTACTAAAATAATAACTTTTAAGTTACTAACTTTGTAGTTTTTAATTCATGTTCCAGTTTCGAGATTTTAACTTGCAAAGGGACTACAAAGTAAAAATAATTATAATGTAATCTTTAGGTAGCAACCGAAAGTAACTGCTACAAATTAAATTTACTTGAAAGTTTTTTTTTACTTATAACACCTTTTTTAATGTTGCAAAGTCTTCTTGGGGGCAACCAAGTTTTACTTAAATGTTTATTACTTTATAGTAACCATTTAAGGAAAAAAAGAAGTTTCTGTTACAAAATATTGCTATTTAAAAGTTAGAATTACTTTTAAGTAATAATTAAAGTAGCTTAACTAATTTAAAGTTATCACCACTTTGGTAATGGTTTTAGGAACCAAAAATGCTGCTTGGGAATGAATAATCGGAAGAAAAAAGAGGAGGGGAGAGAAAAGAAGAGAAAAAGAGTCTTACGGCTTTTCTTTCCAGTAACTTATCCAACCGCCAGTGATCCCCCACAATGGCCGGTCTTTTCAAGTATATCTCCGGACTCAACCACCAATCGGTGATGAAAACCTCTTCGGTGGCGCCCTCTATGGCATCAGCCACGGCGGACATGTAACTGGAACCATCCACGAACCACGAAGCGTTTATGGTGGTCCTTATGGGCGCGAAAGAGTGATGGGGGTTTGGTTGCGTGAAATCCCGCGCTAAAATTTGAATTTACCGACTACAAAACCACTTTCATGAAGATTAAAAGCTCATTCACATCCACTTAATATGCGTAACTTAACTTAACTTAAGAAACCTACGTCTGTTAAGTTGTCTGATTACATTAACTTAATACACGCAAAGAACGCAATATACAAGCAAGCGCAATGTAGACATGGATGTAGACTGGGTTGCCTATCTATCTATAAAAGTGAAACAAGATAGCGCTATATCGTTTTACTGGGACTGTGATTGGCTCACGTAAGAAACGTTTTCCCTTAAGTTGAGCCGTACCCAACTTTTGGATACGTTAAGTTACGTGTGATAAGTTTTCTACGAATGCAAACAGCTGCATTGATTTCAATGTATTTCAACTTACGTCTATCGCGTATTAAGTGGATGTGAATGAGCTTTAAAGTCGCTAAACTACCTGTAGTTCCGGCTAGTTCCTTTAGAGTGTCCACCCATTCCTTACTTTTCCTTCTCGTCCAGCATTTGAAGGTTATTTGTCGGGATAAGGTTTGTATTTGAAAACCTGTTTGTAAGGAGACAGCGTAGAATCCTGACGCCACCTCAAAACCTTGATCGAACAGTATGACACATCTTACTTGACCGGTTTCTGGGTTTATGTACCCGAAAAATGTGTCCTTGATGAAAAACCATCGTTTTAACCAGCGGGAGCATACAACGTCATTGCAAACGTGCTGACATCTAAAATTAACTGTTGAAGAGTACAAAAATATTTAAAAAAATATTTTTTTACCTTATACAGCAAAAACAGTGGAACCCAAAACAATTGCAACCAATTTTGGCGTTCCCCGTCTTCTTTTTTATTAAACCTTCCTTCCCTTTAATACCAAGACCCTTTATGAATGATAAATGTGAAACTTCCAGAAAATCAATCTAAAAAATGTCCATTTAACAACATTTTTTTAAAAACAAAACCAATTTAAGATAAAAAGGATATGTAAGTAAAAATTTTTTGACATAATGATATTTTTAACATTTTAGATTGTGTCACCAAATTTTATATTAATTTTATATATTATAGTAAATTATAATATTTATCACAAAAAACAGGTTTTACCAAAATGGTTTAAACTTTTTAGCTTTTAATCAAATGTTGGAAAGTTCAATAAAAATACCGCAAGTTCTAAATAAATAATTAAAAATCTATTAGTTATATTAAAAGACAATTAACATAACTTTAAAGTTTAAACCAAAACTGTGTCACATTACATTAAAAATTGCTTTAAAACAAATCAATGTTAAACTTGTTTATAAAGTAAAATTGCTTTAAAAATGTTATCATGTTATTAAATACATTTTATGTCATAGTTAGGGACGGGTAAATATTAGGTGTTCCCGTATTCTTACGTAGTAGTAATTTTGTATGCAAATTAAGTGAAAACGTGTATTATTTTACATTTTGCAAACATTTTGTTTGTGAAAATACAAACTGTATTTTAATATTCATTATATGTTATCTGAAACCTATACAAAAACAAAATAAACTGATTAAGACATGATTATAAAAAAGCTAGAAAGCTATAGTAAAAAAAGTCGCAAAATACTTTGATAATTAATTAATTAATTATTGCAATTAAATTTATTTATGTTTGGACCAATAAAGTTCTTTGTCACGAATCTGTCCTGTGAGTTAATGAAAATTAGGCACAATATAGAACCAACAGTAAAATCCTATTTGATAAAAATAGCCAAGGTTATATTAAATTGAGCTCCAATATAACATTAATAAGTAGGTTAAAATCAACTAAAATGTATTAAAGCATAAAAACCTTATCCTTTTTCTATGATAAAAACTACAGAATTGTGATTTATGAATTGTAAATTTAGATGAATATGTATGTAGACATATAAATAAAATATAAGCTACACAAAAAACATCAACAATATTTTTGATAACGTAAAATTTTATCAGCTAAATTAAAAGTAAAACCACTCATTAAAAACTTGAAATTAATTATTAAAAAATTAAATATAAAGCAGTTCTCATTGGTTCTTGGACAAATCGCATGCGCATTAACATTTTGCGCTTTTATTGCGCATGCGGATAGTCCTAGAACTAACGAGAGCTATTTAATCAAACAAACCTAATAAAAAAAAATACTCACAGTTGCAGGATGTTTTCTATAGGCATTAATCATGAAAATATTATTTAAATAATCTTCAATTTGCTTCATTCTAGCATCAATTGCTTCAAATGGTACCAAAACTTCAGGCTTTTTGGGAAATCTTAAATTATTTATTATCAACTAATGTAAATGGAGAATTATATGAGCCATATAAAAAAATATTTACCTTGGTAAGGCCCCTTTCTTCTTTTGCCCTATAACATTATGCCTAAAACTCTTCCTATTACTGGCATGGGTTTTAGTGGGTAGAGGAACCATTAATGAAGCCTTATGCAACAATAATTGTTGATGTAAATCGTAGATTTGCTTGTATCGCTTTTTGACTTGCCAGGTGAAATTCCCATGGCATAGGGAGATAGTATACCTTTAAAATAAATTTTATAGCGTTTGTTTAAAGTGTAGATCATTTAACCTTACAAATTGGGGTTAAGCATGTGTGTAGTAACATTTCTTTCGTAGTCGGTAATTGTGGCAGTGATTGGTTCACTGGGAATAAAAACATTTCGTTTACTTGACTTGAATTTCTTGATGTTGTAAACGGAGCAAAATGGTAAACCTTCGGATGTTGATTCTAAAGAATGTATTGTATTAAAATTAAAATCCTGAGTATATAGTGCATTAAATTGAAAAAAGTAAGGTTAAAACTATTTGACAGACGTCAGATAGGGAAAAAGTGAGGTTAAACTAGTAAATAGTGCATAATTATGTTATAAACCTTCTGTTTTGGAATCTGAGACATCATTTTCATCTTTTTCTTCCAGTGTTTCATCTGGAATATCAGACATGCATAGCTGGTCATCAAATTCAGTTTCTGAGCCAAGACTTGGCCTTGGGACCGTTTCTTCCAAACAATTTTCTTCACTCATTCTCACTGTACGCTTAAAATTAACAAATTGAACACACACGCACTTAAAACATGTCGTGTTAAAAATAACTTAATGCTTTGGGGGAAATGGGCTGCACCTAATTAAGCTAATGGGTTCATTCTCATAGAACGCACAGCACTTGGGTGTAAATTGTAATTTTCTGAATTGTAAATAATAAAAAGCCTTGGTCTTTGAGAAGACCATGATTCACGAGTCGAATCATTTTGGCCCGCAACTACGATTACATGGGCGTAAGCGAGTTGCATAACTGTGGGGGAATGTGTGATACAGTTGCGGGCAAAAGTTGTGGTCTTTATTTTTAGAACGGCTAAAGGCTTCAAATAAAGAAGTTAGGTAAAAGTTTATATTTTATTATCACATATTTAGAAATTATTAGGGTAAAATTAATAATAAAATATTAAATAATAAAAATCTTTCTCGATTTTTATGTAAGAATGTCATATTCTAGCACGCAAAATCGTTGAAGAATGAAGCTCATTCTTAAACGATTTTTGGTAAAATTTTGTTTTTAAGTATTGGTACCCCCAAAATGTCAAACTGTTTAATAACCTCAAATTCATTACTTTTAGGATTATTTATAATAGCTTTGCTTGTTATCCTGCACTAGTGCAACCTGAACTACACTTTTATTGAAAATGAAGCCTTTATTATTGTTTTGTAATATTAAGTTTGCTCCAACAATGCATTTTAATGCAAAATTTTAAGTTTAATGTGAAAAAGTGTCCAAGATAACAAATATTGGCATTTTGTGTTGCCAACTGACATTTTGCGAGAAAAATCCCCCAACTAACAACGACCACAAAACAATTAAAAAAACCTAAATAAAAGTTAAAATCGAGAAAATAGTATAAATCACACGTTGCAGAAGGCTATTCTCGCACTCATTCGTTCGTCCACTCGCTCCTTCGTCGCTCGAGGCCAAATTTCGAATTCGTGCGAGAATATGTGGCCTTCTGCAACTTGTACTTTAATATACTATTACAATCAAAATAATTCTTTATTATTTTTAATATTTAAAATTGGTACTCCTGTTCGAGCCCTTAATTTAAATTCTTTGACATTTGACATTTATCTGTTAGAATTATAATCAAAATACATGTGCAAAGTTATTGCATTTTAACAAATTTTATTTGACAATTTATAAACATTCCTATTTTTATAATAATTATAATTATTATAAAATAACCAAAATTAAATTCTCCACTAAACCAGTTTGTTCTACAATTACATTGTTGTGGCAATTATAAATTTAGGGTCCCTAGAATTTGCCAACTAAACTGACATTTGTCAAATTCCAAATAAAAGAATGAGCTATGGGTATCTTGAAAAAAATAAAGTTTGATATGTAAACTACACATTCATCTACATTTTTATCCAATTTGTGATTTTTTGAGTTACCACCAGCGTCTTTTGTTTTTCCTATGGCCGACATATTGGAATTTTACATGCGTTACGGCGGCCATTATAAAAACAAAAGATGGTGATGGTAAGTCAAAACAAAGTAGCGAAAATTGTAGGTACATTGAAAAATGTAGAACAATGTGTATGTTTACATGTAAAACTTACTTTTTTTAATTCCCAGGTAAAACGAAGTAATAACGTAAAAAATCGCTTTATGTTTATTATTATAATTTTTGAAGTACTGTAATAACCTCAAATTGTATTTCGTTGACAGTAGTTCAGATGACCCATTTACTTCTATATTGTTGTTATGCAACCCAGATTACAGCTGGTAAAATGTCCTGTTGACACCGTAAAATGTGTTAAAGATTTTTTCTGTAAAAATTACATATTCTAATCTGGCAACAAAATGTCCAGTTTAGTTTAGTATACAAGGGGATCTCAAATAATAATTGGAATACTTATGAGGCAAAAAAACGACGCATTTTAAAAAATATATAATATTTATTAAGAGATTCTTTGTATATTTCACAGTGCATAAATATTAACAATAAATGATGACATAATACCATGTTACTTATAAGTTCAAACTTGTGTATAATTTAATTAATAATGATAAAAAAATAGTCTTAATGGCTGCCTAACAATTATAGCTGCCCTAATATAGCACTAGTTAGCAATAATTATTGTATAAAAATGAGTTTATCATTATATCATATCATATCATGAAAAAATAAATAAGGCACTAAGTAACTTTGGACGGTTACCATTTTAATACTGTAAAGCACTTTAATTAATAAAATTTGTGTTTTGAGTATAACATGCAATAATTAATATCTTTTTTTAATTACGAGTATAAAAATCAACGGTTTTTAAATTGTAACATTCTTATAAATATAAAATGAAGTCTACCAAGCATATGGGGTAAAAAGTACACGTTAAAAATAACTACCCCAATATAAGTAAAGAATAATATAATACATTTCAAGGAATGAAATTAAGTAATGCTGCCCTTATAAGCTATAAATTAAGTTACCAAGTGAAATTATACTGATTATATAAAAAAAAGTTTTTGTTAACGTAATTTCATTTAGTAAATAAAGTAATAATAACATAAATACATATTTGGTATAAAACTAAAAGAAAAAAATAACTTTTAAATCGTTAATTACAATATCAACATTTCCTTCGTTTGTAAGTACTGTAAAAAGGTATCACAAAATAAAAACGCACTTTTGTTCCCATAAAAATAGAAAAACCGTCATTAAAAATAAATATTTAATAATACTTCAGTCCCAAAAATTCACCGGAACTCTTTAAATTAGAGTTTATCATTATTAAGGCATTTCGGAGATTCTTTTCGAGTTTAAACGAGTACTTACTGTTTCCTTTGCTTAGTTAGTAGTTTGCGTGTTTGATGCCCCTCATTAGGGGCACCAAAAGGGCAGGGGGCCCCGCCTGCCTCAAAAACGGATGCGCGAGCAACTCTTGAGCGGTCGCCCTTTGAGCGGGGTCTCTCACCAACATTCTGTCCAAGAATGACTGTAGCCTTGGCGAAACCTTAAATAAAAATTGTCTAAAACGTCTGTTGAAGAGTCTTAGTTCTAGACAGTGGCGACTCGTGGGTGTATTTTGTCTAATTCACGGTGTCCCTGAATAACTTTTAATTGAAAGGTTCAGACGTATCCGATTTTTTTTCATATTTTGCATTGATTATAGTATGAAGCTAATAAAAAACCATGCATGGACTCAATCGGATAATCGCGAGAGAATTTGTATGTTTAGTCTTAAAAAAAAAGAAAAAATGTCTAAAATATGTGGAAAGATTCTGTAAAATGTTCAAAACATAGTAGTATATGATGTAGAAGATGAATGATTACCAAAAGTTGTATGCAAAGGTTGTGAAATTGGGTATAATTTTATAAAAAGTGGTAAAAATACCCCATTAAAAAAGAAAAAAAGAGTGTGTTTTTCTTTTTAATGGGTTTATTTTTAGCACTTTTTATAAAATTATACCCAATTATTTCCAATTAAAAAAATCAGGCAAATTTAACGTGTTTCTATAAATTTCTTGTTTAGCTGCTTTATATAATAAAATTTCACAACCTTTGCATACAACTTTTGGTAATCGTTCATCTTCTACATCATATACTAATATGCTTTGAACTTTTTCCAGAATCTTTCCACATATTTTAGACATTTTTTCTTTTTTTTTAAGACAAAACAAACAAATTCTCTCGCGATTATCCGAGTGAGTCCATGTATGGTTTTTTATTAGCTTCATTGCACTATATACTATAATCAATGCAAATATAATTATTTATATCTAATTTATAAATAAGTCTGCGACAAACTGAAAAAAAGCGGTAAAATAAAGCAACGGTATTTTCAATAACGGTTTCGACATGTGACAATTGACATATGTCAATAGTTCACTAGTCTAATGAATTGCACATTTTATGTAACAAATACATTAAAAGCTGTTAGTCATTATTTGGAGTTCACTAATTAAAAATCTCAAAAAATTGATTAAAAATCATTAATGTTTTTATAAAAATTGATTTTTCTAAAAAAGTGTCAAGCGAATTGAGTTTATCCTGAAAAAAAATGTCTTGTAAGTGATTTTTTATCAAAATATAAAAAAATCGGATATGTCTGTGTATTATCTTTGGTCTGAACCTTTCAATTAAAAGTTATTCAGGGACACCGTGAATTACGAATAAATTTCCAAGGTGGACAAAAATAAAAAAAGTGAATGTTCTAATATTGCAAAAGTATAGATAAAAGTCCAGTCCATAATCATAAATTAATTTTACTGGTTCTGCATTTTATTATAAAACATTTTTTGTAAAATTCAAATCCAGCTTTTTAAATAATTTAATTAAAACTTAAAAAAATAAATTACCTATTATAACTTAATAGAGGTATAGACATATTTAAACATATTTTTGACAAAGGGGGTGGTTTCGCTATTTTGAGGGGCAGGTAACTTTGGATTTTAATGTACTTTAAAAAAAAATCGAATCTATGTAAAAAAACTAGGTAGGTACATATGTGTGCAAAAAAAATTGTTTTTCAAAGAGCGAAGACGCTTACGGAATTATGATTTATTAAATTATAAAACACTAAAAAATAATTTTAATTTATTTATCAAGAAAAAGAGTGAGAAATTGTTTGAAAGTCAAAAGGGGACCTTTAAAGAATTTCTCAGACATTACAGAAGATAAATTAATTGAAATTTAAATTTCACAACAAAATTTTAAACCGTTTTCGAAATATCCCCTTGTAAAACTCACCCGGTATAACAGCAAAATAAAGCGCGAAAATTCGAACCTTTGAAATAATAAACTGGCAAAAAATAAAAAAAAAATCAAAATAATAATTTTCTCCTACCTTATGTCCATTTTTGAGTTTTGGAGCGGGCATTTCCCTGATCCTTCTCATCGCCTGCAGCGGCGGCTCGTTGAAAAACGGTGGTTCCCCGTCCACCATTTCTATCACCATGATGCCGAGCGACCAAATGTCCACTTCCGGTCCGTACGGAAGCCGCGATATCACTTCCGGACTCATCCAGTACGGCGTACCCACCAAAGATTTACGTTTCGGAAGCTCTTGAGAAACCTATTAAATGTTTTATTGAAAAAAAATATTGAAAAAAGTACCTAGGTAGGTATTGTTTAAAATTAAAAAAAAAATCTAATTGGAAAAAACCCAAAAAACAAAACAAATAATTCAAAAATTTTCAAATAAATTGGAAAAAAAACTAAAAAAATAAAATAAAAAAGATAAGAAAAAAATATTTCAAAATAGTACATTACATATCAAGTTTTGCTGCCTTTTAATAGATCGCGTAAAAAAAATTATATATCCTTAAGCAAGAAAAGTTAATGCATAAACAAAATGCAGTAGTATCAACCCAAAGACAATTAAAAAAAGTTAACTTTCGCGTTAACAGCTGTTTTATTGCCACTGTTGCGAAAGTTGAGTCGTCTGCTTTTCCCAGAAATTAAAGATAAAAATACATTTAAAAAATGTTAATTAATATTCAAGTTAAAAAAAATTTAAAAATAAAAAGAGCTCTTCTAGAAATCTATTTAAAAAAAATTAAAAATATCCAAAAATATACCCATAGGTATTGAAAAAACAATTAAAAAACATTTATGCAAAAAATAATCTAAATCAACAAATTTAAAAAAGAGATCTAACAAAAATACAAAATATTAAAAAAGTTAAAATAAATTGGAAAAAACTAAAAAAAAAGAAACCCTTTCCAAAAAAATACAAGGAAAGAATATTTCAAAATAATACATATTGCATTGCTCAAAGGGAAGGGCAATTTTCGCTGCGCGTGTCATGAAAGTAATATTTAAAGAAAATTTATTCGCTGCCTTTTGAGAGATACCAAGAAAAAAACGTTATTATTAACGCGTTTTTA
Organism: Brassicogethes aeneus; assembly: GCA_921294245.1. NCBI lineage: Eukaryota > Metazoa > Arthropoda > Insecta > Coleoptera > Nitidulidae > Brassicogethes > Brassicogethes aeneus. The sequence goes on from OV121138.1 coordinate 42,918,111, forward strand.
TACATTTTTAAGCAAGTGAAATTAACGCATAAACAAAAATTCAGTTCTACCAACACAAATACAATTCGGCCATTTCAAGCATTGTTTTTATAAAAAAAAATGTAGGTAATTTATTATATATTATTTTTGCATCCACATTGTCAAATATATTCTTCTTTTATTATGCTATACATGAAGCAAGAAATATTTTATAAAACTAGAGATAATTTTAATAATTGACAGTTTTTTTTTGTCCAGTCCACATCTTTCAATTATTAAAATTATCTCTACTATTATAAAATATTTCTTGCGTTCTTTATATTTAATCTATAGTCTAATAAAAGAAGAATATTTTTAAGAATTTTAATGCCAAAATATTATAATAAATTAGTTATCTCCAATTTTTTTTATGAAAACAGTTTTGTGACTCTTGCGTTTCGCGCGCTTGAAATGGCCGAATTAAATAAGTTAAAAACACATTTAAGAAATGTTAAAATGTTAAAATATATTAAAATAAGTTGGAAAAAAATAAAAAAACAAAAATAAGAAAAATCTAAAATTAAAAAAAAAATATCCAAAAAAATGTATGCAAAAAATAATCTAAAACGACCAAAATATACAAAAAAAAATATATAAAAAACTGGAAGACACTAAAAACAAGAAAAATAAAATAAAAAACCGTTTAAAAAAATATTGAAGAAACCTATTAAAAAAAATATTGAAAAAAACAAAACAAACTAAAAAAGAACACATTCAATAATATAAAAACAAAAAATACTGCTATTGAAAAAAAACAAAAATTAGAAGAAAAATCTATTAAAAAAAATACATCCAAAAACATTTATGCAAAAAATAATCTAGACATTAAAAACAACAAAAATATCGCAAATATTTTTTTAAGAAACCTATTTAAAAAAATATTGAAAAAAAAAAACAAAACAAACTGAAAAAGAACACATAATAAAAGTAACACATATTACAAAAAAAGAGGTGGGTACTCACTTGGGCGCAGAACCCGAAGTCAGATAGTTTGACTCTGCCATCTAGCGCCAGAAGTATGGAATCGGACTTTATGTCTCTGTGGATTACACCTTGCGAATGTAAGTAGGTTAAAGCTTTAAGGCACTGCTTGCACACAGTGGCAATCTGTTCTTCGTCCATTCTGGAGTGCGTTACTATGTCTGTCAGAGCGCCACCTTAATAGAAAAAAAATAGTACCTACTACGTTATATATATACAGCCCGTTCAGAGTAAAACCGAATATAGGAAAACGTTTTGGGCGTGGCCTCGCCTCCCTCCAACGCGTGACACAGTAGCTAAACAAATAGCCTGCATCGCTAATGAGATTTTTTGCATTATTATCATTTAATTTTTAAGGTCGTCTTACCTGCTCGACCTTTCGTCATGTCGTTTATCACACAAGCTACTGTTACGAGCGTTGGAGGGAGGCGAGGCCACGCCCAAAACGTTTCCCTATATTCGGTTTTACTCTGAACGGGCTGTATATAATTTCATATTTACCTTCCAAAAACTCCATAACAACCCACAACTCGTCGTTCACCAGATAGCTGTCGAACATCTCCACGATGTTGGCGTGATGGTAGTCCCGCATGATGACCACCTCGTTGAACAGAAGTTCGCGCCTCTGCTGCTTCCTGAGGTCCATTTTTTTCACGGCCACCTGCCGCCCTGTATTCCTGTCCTGCGCTATGCACACCGTGCCGGTGGAACCTTCCCCGATTTTCACGAAACGTTCCAGGTTCTCGCGCCGGTCTTTGGACGACACCACCATCTGCAGCGCGGCTCTGAACTGCAAAACAAGAGGGAAAATTGTAGCTTAGTGGCCACTGGGTTGCCTATACTTAGGTTATGTGACGTCATGTGCGAACCGTTCTACAACGATTTCTTTGGAGGTTTTTTTCGAAATTATTGTGTTTTTCAAAGCATAAGCCACGCACGATGGTTTTGCAAAGTTTTTACTGCATTTATTGAACAGCAATAACTGTTTAGAAGGTATTCAAAATACTTGTATTAGATTTAGTGTTGCAAACAAGGAAAAGTTCGGTCGAAAAGTTGGAAAAGTTCGGCACCCCCTATGAAAAGTTGGAAAAGTTATTAGGTGGGAGCCAATGAACAATGAGTTAACTTCTAACCAGTGTTTCCACTACCATAAATTTTTTTTGGTAGATAATTTGGTCAAAATTCGATATAAATCGCTAGATTTGAAGTGTTTTTAGTAAAACATGCTAAAAGCATTGTTTTTTGAAATAACATTTTGTCAAACTTCTATATCTGCTAACAGCATTTTCTATTTATATAAAGATTCTTTTATTATAACGTATTTTAAATTTATACACAGTATGAAAAAAATATTATTTTTTTTTAATTATGGAAATTTGCAAGTGAAAATATAAAAGTGGAAAAGAAGAAAGTTTTCTTTTCTTTTTCTTTTTAAATTTTTACTTGTAAATTTCCATAATTTTTAACAACAATAAATTTAATAATTTTTGCTTCATATTTTTTTGTAATTATTTTTTATTTTGTATATGTTTTTTATGGTGTGTATAAATTTATATTCCTTTTTACTTATAAAATATGATTTTTTAAATTCAAACCTAGTTTATTTTTGTTGTTATTATGTTGTCTGTTCATTTTATTTTGTTTGATATATTTTTTTGTTATTTTGTTACGTATGTATAAATACATAAGAAATAAATTATTTTAATACATTGACAAGCATTATTTATGTTACAATTACATGGTACAAAAAACTCAACTTTTCCATCTTTTCCAACTTTTCCGAACTTTTCCGAAAAATAAAACCCAACTTTTCAAAAATTTCAACTTTTCATGAAAAGTTGCAACCCTAATTAGATTTGTTTTTGGTGCCAATTTTAGGGAGCATGTCACACCATATTTTAATATTATGCAGGAACTGAATGTCTTTCAGATGTGCCTTTATAATTATGGTAATTTTTTGTTTAAATTGATAAAATGTGAAAGTCCGAAATACCTTTTCAACTTGCTAAAGCTACGCTCATCAATTCATACAATAAATATTCGCAAAGACACCTATACAATTCCTCAGCATAGCTCTACCAAGTACAAAGGGTGCTTTGAATATACTGCGCCTACTATTTTAAACGAATTGTTCAGTTTTTAAGCTTATCAGAACCTAATTTTAAAAAAGCTTGTAAAATGTGTGTAAGAAATGTGCAGCTGGATATATAAAATTTAATACTTAAATTATTTAAACCATTTTGTTTTTCTTGCATTTGAAATTTTTGTTTTTTTCTTTTTTTTTGTTTTGGTTGAAATCGTATTATTAATGCTAAATCTGTAGCATAATGTTTAGGAAATATTTAAGTTTTGTTATTTGTATTGATTTAATTGTATTGTATACAAGGGAGAGTGGAAGATCAGCATAGCTAAACTCTTTCCAATTGTGAAATGTACTTTTTTCACAATAAACTTATTATTATTATTATTATTTGTAAGCCCCGCACAGGTGGTATTTATTAAGTTTGTGTTGACCCCTTTTTAATTATTTTGCTGAAAAGTGATCATTTTTGTCGACTTTGAAGCGCTGTATTTTCGTTACCTACTGTTCGTTTGATTTGTACAACAGTTTCAGGGTATACTTCCAAAAATACGGAATTTCACAGCATATTTTTTATTTACTTAAAAAAATTCCCTATAAAAGCAGTTTAATTTTTCTAAAAATAATTTTGAAAAAAGCGCCATATTTAATAATAATTATAAGTGTCAGTTTTGACTTTTGTCAACAATAGAAAGAATATTGCTATTTTTTCAGTTTTTATCATTGACATACCTATTAAATAATTAGTTTGTATGTAATTTATTAGGCTTACTTTTATATTATTATTAATTATATTGCACTCGCAATTTGCATGTGAAACGCAAAATATTGAATCAATCTTAAGATTCCCGCCCCCTAGATTTCAAATCTTGCGAAATCGCAGGATTCAATATTTTGCGAAAATCGCACTAATTTGGCGTGATGCGCATGCGCATTAATTAATTCTGTCTTCGTTTCAACAATAAATAAGCGCAATTAAACGCCTTTGTCGCCAATGGTATAATTGCCTCTGGTATAATTATTCATCCATAATAAAAAAACAAAATCTTAATTTACATAAAACAACAAATAGAAAATGATAACCAAGTATGGCAAATATCACCTAGTGAGAAAAAAATGTCCCTAAAATAGTTCGCATGAACTTTTTATTCCATTGTGGCATTTGCATAATTTCATCAAAAAGAAGTTTTGCCCTCAAAAGGGCTTTTACATTCGAATTCGTTGCTATTATTTTTGGCATAATTAGGTATCTTTTTCTTTATAATTGACAAGTAAATTATCAATAATAAATATTATTGTCAATTTGACAGTGTCAAAGTATTTAATTAAATTCTTTAGCAGAAGTACCATTTTTAAATACTAAAAATACTAAGTCAAACTGGCATAAGCTACCAACCTAACAAAAAAACACCCAGATAAAAAAAATGAACTGTATTTTTGTAAACAATTTTACGTTCTACAAAAAATACGTTTTTTGTTTTTTTGTTTTTCAATAAAAATATTTACAACCATTATAAATAAAAATAACAAATTGATTAAAAAAATAAAAAATGATAATAATGATATCATATAAAGAATTATCCAAATTTTAAAAGTACTAATATAATTTTCATCATTTAAACAAATTTTAGCAAAATTAAAACAAAAGGATATGCTAATAAACGCTAATTTAATAGGCAAAATAAATAACCTTATTGCTAGAAAACCTTTCAGGATGCACATAATCAACCAAGAATTAAATGTTTTATACTTTAATGATTTCCTTAATAAATAAACAAAAACAAACATTAAGGTGACCCACTAACCTGCTCGTGTGTGAGCCTCTGCTCATGGTGTTTATTTGTCGCAGTTTGCCCCGCTGCAGCACTGGCAACATGGTTATTAGGCAGTGGCATACCATTTTTGACGTTCTGATTCTGATCCGGCCTCGGAGGATAACTTTGGTGCGAACCTAACCCCAAATTAACCGGGGGCCCTTGAGAAGCCATAGATTCGACTGGTGATACTTGTGGGAGATACACCTCATTCATTGGTATATTTCCGTTGTTGCTAACTGGGCTTTGATCGCGAACTTGAGGTTTGCTTATGCTGGGATCCCTGCGCATGCTGGGGTACTGCATAATTTGCTCTTCAGGGACTGCCGGGGGTACATTTGCGTTGTTTCTGACGTCTCTGCGTATCCTAGGGGGGCTGGATGATCGCAGGGAGTTCGAGCGGGCGACATTCGATGTTTTTGGCAGTATAATACCGTTTGCGTTTATTTTAGGGGGTTGTTGCATCGATAGTCTGTTCTCTGATTTGTGGTCGCCTCGTACAATCGTTTTTAGGTCTAATATTTCTGTTGGTGTGATTTCCGAGGGGTCCACAAGTGGTAGTGGTCTGTTTGTTGATTTTAAAATCTGATTGTTGCCCACAATTGAAGCCCATTGTAGAGGAAGCCCCACGTATTTTCCCTCGCGTTTATCGAAACCTGTGTGGACTCTGTGCTCGAAATTCGTCGGCGTGGATATTTGGGGCTTCTTTTTCTTCTTGCTAAACATTTTCTTCAACTTTACTCACTTGTTTATAACTTGTTTAATCCTGCAAACTCAACACACGTAACATAACCTTCCTAAATAACAGCTTTTAACGACGTTCAACTGGTCACCATAACAACCGATTAACAGGTTTTATAGATTTTCAACTCGTCCAACTGCGTTGCACTTTTTTATTAACATAATTTTTCCGGAATCACTTGAAAACAACAAAACTAGTGAAAATTCAGAGCACTTTTTATTTTCCCATGGTAGCGACGTCTGGCGGCGAGTTCTCGAAGCGCGGTCGGAATTTTAACCGAGAAATGCGCTCTCTGCAGCTAAAATTGTCACCGGAGAAATTATACCTATTAAGTTTTTTTAATACCTAAACGAAATGATTAAATACCACTATTAGGATTTTGTTCTTATTTGGGCAGTGCAGATTTTTTTAAATTTGTTTATAAACGTTTGCAATGCGTGTATTAATGGTTGCATATACTAGTATTTTTGAGATACTATTTGACAGTTTTCATTTGTTTTATTTTGACAGAATAAAAAGTGGTGTTAATGATAGGACGCATTTTGTGTGAATTTTGAATTAAATGGTAAGTTTTTATATTTTAGCTTACTTACTTTAATTTATTTGAAGTAAGTAGTATGTAATCTAATCGTTGTATTTCATAGTAGGTAGGGATACCTAATATATAACAATTATAACTAATCTATGGAATGTGTATTTTTACGTATTTACTCGTATTATTTAGCAAGAATAGTATATTCTGTAACAAGTTTGGAATACGGCATATTCCGCTCGAGTGAAAAGTTTGTCAAAAACTTCTTTCAGACTATACCTACTTTTTATACGTTTTCAAAAAATACCATAGAAATATAATTTAATTAGGAAAAAGTGAGGTTGGGTAGGTCTAAAATTTGTTAGATATTAAAAACAGAGATGTCGCCACCTGTGTTTATTCTATTATCGGATGATAGAATATTTCATTCTGGAACACTTTAAGGAATATACCTATATGTCATTATTATTATGTATATAAAAGTGATATTGGAACGGTCATATTCCGTAATAGGAGTAGAAAAAATATATTTTGTCCCACAGTCACGTGGAATAAACAATAAACCTAAGCTATGGTTACACTAGTTGAATAATAAAAATATTGTTCCACTAATGGAAAAATGTAAAAAAGAAGAGGATAAAAAATACAATTATAAAAATTAAGTTATCTACTTCT